>CM073486.1:27557500-27970000 GCA_037074505.1 Albizia julibrissin | reverse complement strand
GTACCTTATTCATGTGTGTTTGAATGCCCACAATCATCAACGTATTGCGAGTTCACAAATCTCCATGTTTGGTTGCTCCTGAAATAATTTCCCCGGCATCTACATGTCCGCTAATTCTTCTTAAAAGAGCGTCAATCTCTATGAGTATGAGATTAACCATCCCCAACATCAACATGTCAACTAGTTCTTCTTGGAGTTTTGCCTTTTTCAATCTTGAGGAGCTAACTACTCATATCAGCTCCCTCTACTGGTATCCACACGAATAGGACCCCCAACACCGGCAGCGTGCTAGCGCCTCTAATATCCTTCTAGGGTTTTCTTGTGGCTCTCTAGTTTTTCATCATCTGTAGAAAACCCTAGCTCTCATATTTTATAACTAGTAGGGTTATCTATTTTATGATGGATATTGGATTTTTAAAATTAATCTTAATTAATTTCAAAATCCTTATCATATCAATTAACATTTAATTGTTTTAATAAGCTAATTAAATAAACCTGGTTTAATTAAATCTGTCCAACAGTTTTAATTTAACCTATTTATTTAATTAGAATAAAGAGCCAATGGAATTTAATTTATCTTCATAAATTAAATATGAGATATTATCATATAATATCTTTATATATACACAATATAATAATATCATCATATAATATAATATTATCATATATTCAATATATATTATCAAATAATATATATTATATATATATAATATAATATTATCATATGATCATATAATATAATACTATCATATATATATAATATATATTATCAAATAATATATATTATATATGTATTTATGTATTTCAAAAATACATATGTGTATATAATATTATTAATATTCCTTTCCAAATATAAATATATATATAACACACATATAAATATTTATCAAATAAATATTCAGACAACATGTGTATATAATAAATATATATTTAAAATTCATTCACCCTAGATTAAACATTTATTCATTGAATCTTAGATGCATCTTAGATTCAATGAATCTGGACATTATAGCTCGTGTTGGGCTATTCTTGTGTGCGACCCTGTAGGCCCAAACGAAGTTGGCAGTGGGCCAATGACTATACTAACCCACAAGTCGTTAGCGGCCTCTAGCAAGACATTACGACTACCCAATTCATATGAGGATTGACAATATGATATAACATGTCGTATAACCATATCACATCCCTTTTTGTCACACGATATTTTGGTCAAAGATGAGGCATGGAGAATGTCATCCTCCTATTCCTGACCATTACTTTCTCGATCCCTGAGTAGTCTGACTATAGAAATGGAAACTCCTTTCCATCGTAGTATGGCCATACATTTCTCAGACTCACTCATCGAGGGGCCCAGTAATATCTCTCTACTAATGTGAGGGACAAATTCCATCTTGACCATTCACATTCCTCTGCATGAAAACCACTAAACCCGATTGTAGCCTTTATCATCACCCGGTTAAAGGTGACTTTTGACTAAGTCAAAGCTTAGTAACTCTCATGTAGGAATCCATGATGATCTCAGGTCAAAGGGCATTGTGACGTGGTTATACATGAGATAAGCTTATGACTTGATCCATGCAGCTTTCTCATAGCGGGTCGGTCCAGCACCTTGTACTCCTACAAGTGCCTAAGACTTTGATTAGTATCCCCATACCTTATCAAAGTCATACTGGTCTTATTTCATCTTTGCTCCCACATAGATGACCGACCAGGGACATTTAGGACAATCATTATGATTTATCCAAGGATACAATTATCACAGTGAACATGCGAATAATGTGATAACCAAATGGAGAAATTCATTGAATGACAATATTCAAAGTACAATGATTGGCCCCTAGGGCACAATTTCCAACACTATATTCATTATCGCTTCTGTTCTTTAAATAACTGATGTGAAATCATGTAGTTAAATTAATATTTTGTACTAGTGAAAAGAAGTAATGACTAATTAATTTTGGTTTTATTTAATAATCACACACGTAAATATTTACCGTATACACCCATACGCTTACCTATTAATCATAATCACCATATTTGGCCGGTTCGATGGATAACCAGTCTCTATATGATCCAAATAATAAATGTGGGGACCTCCAGTTATGGCAAGTTGGATCACAAGCAAAATCCAATGCTGCCTAAAATATTTTGAACATTTTACTTTGACAATAATGTTATTATGATAAAAGTGAATGAATAATTAAAAAAATATAGATACTAATGTCACAAATAACTTACCCCACATTGTATGGCACAATGAACATCTTAGTAGGGGATGCTCTGCACATGAACTGGTCCTTAAGAGTATGGGTTTGTATGTCCAAATCAGTCCCACATAATGGCCAATGAGGTGTGGGTTGATAAATACAAATCTATTCACCCTTTCCATGCTCACTAATATATCATGGTATAAGTGCCTTTATGGAAACAAACAGTGTTATTAATGAATTGTAAATTAAATACCTTGTTCACTTGCTCTATCAGACCTACTGCCCACGCGACAAAGCCACCGACAACACCTCTCACCATTATCTCTTCATCCTGAGAAGGGATTGGCAAGAGGGCATCGTTACATGTGCATAAGTCAACCCTTACTAAGATTACGACTGGGAACATGATTTTAATAAAATTCCAAATCCAGATGATTGCCATATATTAATGCAGCAAAAATATGGTGGTGATTATCCGACAGTTTTTACTAACCCGTTCACATCAGAGTGTCAGCGAAGCGTGGTGGGTAGTAGTAGTAGTAATAATACATTTCCGATTGAGGATTATGATCTTCCTTATAACCTTCCTTATCCTCAACAGTGTAATGATGATTTCTTTGATGTATTTGATGTAAATACATTTACAATGGAGGACGGTGATTATGAACTTCCATACCCATCACAGCAACAAGAAGAAAAGAAAAAGGATAGTGGCCCTATATGGGACAATGGTCACATTCTTGTTAATGAAAGTACAGGATCTGGATCAGGAATCTACAATTTCAATATAATCCCTAAAATTAGAGATGACCAAATACCTATTCCTAATTTTAGGAATACAACACATCCAGTAGCAGGACAGCAGCAAGGACGACAGAGAGGACACAATTATCCCTATGAATTCATAGGAGAACTCCCTCGTGCCAATGTTAATAATGGATCTACGCTAGTTCTTGCAGGTATACCTCCACAGCTTTGGGAAGAGGTAATTGGACGATGGGAATCATCAACGATTCTCCACTGCTCAAATATATCATTTTCTAGCAATCAAGAAAAGGTACATTATATTGAAAATCTCTTAGGAGAAACAGCTAAGTATTATTATTTAAACTGGGTTTCAACTTTTCCTAATGATTATAATGGGTTAGTTGCTTCAGCTGATAATACCCAGAATGTTACAGGGCAAATAAGACAGTTAATTATAGGATATGATCCTTTTAGAGGAACAACTGAAATGCAGGATAAAGCCCTACAGGATATAGAAAGATTAGTAATAGAAAATGTGAAAGATATAGATAATTACTCGGATGCTTTCCTTAATCTAGCATCTAAAACAGGACAAGCTTTTACACAGAATATGAGTGACAAATTTTTTAGCAAATTACCACCATCCTTTAACAGTATCTTAAGGGATGAATGGTATAAAGTCTACCCAAATGTCAAACAGGGAATAGCTCCTAGAATTGTTTTCACCAAAGAATATCTCAAGAAAAAGTGTATAGAAAATGAGATAGCTAAACAGGTGAAAGACTATAATTTCTGCAAACAAGTTTATATTCCCAGATATTTCCCAAAAGAAAAGAAAATAATTAGAAGAGCTACTAATTACAGAAACGAGATACCCAGGAAAAATCATATTAGGAAGTTTAAAAGGCATAAACCGACAACACCTCTCACCATTATCTCTTCATCCTGAGAAGGGATTGGCAAGAGGGCATCGTTACATGTGAATAAGTCAACCCTTACTCAGAGTGTATTCGGGGGCAATGATGAGTTATACAGTGTATCGTGGTTGGTATTGTAGGCCACACCTATAGCAACCACGTTCTTGAAAGAATCATCGACGCGGAACTTGCACGTTGATTCGCCCTATTAAAAAAAGAGTTAATTAATATATAAAGGTAAACTAATTTATAATGTAACAAAAAGTTAACTAGAGAAGAAATTAATTACCAAAGGAATGGGGACTTTAGGTGCGGAAGGGTAACTCTCTCTAGCACTACTGCAGTCACATATTGGACTTGGTGCTGGCCTAGATTACATCAAGACATCAATTTAAGCATTCAAGAACACATTTTGCTCTTGCAGCAAGCACACATTATCATTAAATTGTTCGACTTATGACTCGTAGCGACTAATTTGTTGTTCTACATCTTGCTTATAGCCACTCATCTGCTGGTCTAGTTGCTACTTGTAGCCAGAAATCTCCTCCTTTAGTTGAAGAATGTTGGGTCGCTTTTAGGAGCCGAAGTAAGATGTTTGAGTGACTCCAAAACCAGTACCCTGAAGATGACCGCCATACTCAGGAGCTTCAAGCACTCTACTGAGCAAGTCTTTAGGACCAACATAGTTCCCCAACTCCGGTTGTTCTTGCGTCAATGTGCGCTATCACAAAAAAGAAGTACAAAATTATTAATTATTTTATTATAGAATTATTTAAGTAGAGCTAGATCTTTATTATATATATAATTTGCTACTCACACAGTAATCCGCAACTGCCCTGGCTTGCTCACTGGGAATGTCTCCCTTGCTATTTGTGCAGCCATCCACAAACAAATCATGTCGTGGTAAACGTGTGACATCAGGGTGGGACTCTTTTATCTGCATGTCAAAGTTAGTTGTAGTGAAAGCTTTGTCATAGAAATTATATTTCTAATAATAAATAATGATTAGTTTTCTTACTAATTGTTGTTCCAGCACTGCATATGATACCGCTCCTTTCATGTACCGGTATGGCATGTTCGTGCGCTTTCTCGGTTATGATCACTTCTTTCCTGTTTAGAAACAAATCAATCATATGAATAAATGTAAGTTACAAATACATTACAAGTACTTCGTAAAAGAAAATATTATGTTACCATAAATTGCGGTGTAGTATGTGAGATCACGAACTCATCCCACTGCTCTTGTGTTATGATTCCATCATACAATTTCGGTGGTGTATGATTGATATTACCATTGTTATTATGCAAGTAAAATCTAACAAGGTCATAATGAAAATTACGGAGAAGTCGACCGCATTTTTGCAGCACGTATTTGTCTGTCTTTGATATTGAAACAAGACTGCAACAAAAAAACACATGTTACTTGTTAGATTGTACTCTCATGAAAGTAAATAACCTGCAAATAAAGTAAGTACTGTTTACCTTAATTGTACCCAAGATAATATCTGCGTGATGTTTCTTTGCCTGTCTCCAATCTAAAAATGTATTCGGGACTCTTTCTCTAACCACAGTCTCAATGAACAAAATAAATGTGCTAGCATTAGGTCCGATTGGATTTTCGTTCGCATTCCATTCAAGGTCTAAGCTCATGCCCTTACTTCTGAGCTTGATCAGTTTTTTTATTACTGCCCTTCCATGGATTACGTCAGCCTCGAATGCGGCCTGTGCAGCGGCCTGACCCTGATCATCAACAACAGCAACCTCATCCATATTTGGGGGATCCATTTTCCTACAAGTTAAATAAACCAAATGAAACATCAATACATAGTGACAATCATGACAATGAAAGTAAATTAAAGTAAAATATATGAACATATATACATATAATAATACACACAAGGTAAAAAAATAAGTCACTTGTTATCATCTTTTCCTCTTTCTTGTTTGATTTAAAATCCAAGTCCCCTCGTCATGGTCATGTCTCATGTATAAGGGTTCATCTTTATTTTTATCTTCATCTATATCAATATACTTTGACCACAACATCTCAAAAGAAAGTTCATCTTCAGGAATATTCAAGAATTCATCACTTTCAACATCAACTTGTTCTTGATGATTTTTGTTTGAAGGAAGTACAATGGACCAATTCTTCTTAGCAGGATCTGCAATATAAAACACTTGTTATGCCTGTGATGCTAAAATGAAAGGATAATCTTTATACCAAACTTTAGAAAGGTCCACTTGAACAAACCCCAACTCATATGTACGTAATCCACTGTTGTTGTTTACCCAATAACATCTGAACACAGGGACCATAAACACAGTGTAATCTAACTCCCATATTCGTTCAATAACACCAAAATATGACATTGGTGCATAGATGGGGTGTATGTCTTTAGAACTGGCTCTATGCCAAGAATCAGCAACAAGTGTTACCCCATTGTTCTGCATCGTGCTCCTTGTATCATGTTTATGTGCATAGAATGTGTAACCGTTTATTGCATAACAATTGAAAGACAACATATTAAAGCTTTGGCCATTCGATAACCATCTCAAGTATTCAGAAACTAAATCAGGATTCCTCTCCACCTAGTCATTAATACGTCTTTGTAACCAACTTGGAAAATGACAGTTGTGCTCTTTTATTATAAAATTTTCATTCCTATCACCATGTACCTATCGAAGAGCATCCTTGTGTTCTTCAACATATGGTTCAACCTCATCAGTGTTATGTAGCACATACAAGTGAGATTGCTCCCATTCTGTCAATGATATCCTAATTACATCCTTCCCACTTGTTCCTTTCCCTAATGTTCGCCCACAGTGATGAGACTTGGGGATCCCTATAGGGTCAACATTTGATAGAAAATCAGCACAGAAGTTACTTGCTTCTTTACCATTTAACGCTCAGCTATACAACCATCTGGTCGATATCTATTTTTCATATACCTTTTTAAAAATTTCATAAACCGATCATTCGGGTATATCCATCTCAAGTACACTAGACCACAAATTAAACCTCTTTTACTAAGTGTATAGTTAGATGGACCATAATGTCAAAAAATAAAGGTGGAAAACACAGAGTACAAACAATCAAGCTTTGCAAATCTAGTAACTTCATTGAATCAACCACTTTACTACAAATCAGCTTGAAGAACATGCATAGTTTGATGATGGCATTCCTTACTTTTTTGGCTAAGATTGACCGTATACCAACAGGTACAAAATTCTTCATGAGCACTTGACAATCATGAGATTTTAGGTTCTTTAGCTTCAACTCTTTCACTGATACAAGATTGTTTGTATTTAAAGAATAGCCCTCTGAAACTTTGATTCCTTCAAGAAACTCATAAAATAACTTATTCTCTTTCCTCGATAGAGTATAAGCCATTGGAGGAAGATAAGTGCGTTATCCTTGATCAACCAGTGCCAACTCTTCTCTGATACCCAAGTTGACCAAATCCAACCTCGCATTAACACTGTCCTTGCTTTTTCCTTGCATATTAAGTAACGTGCCAATTAAACTATCAAATATTTTTTTTCTATGTACATCACGTCAAGAAAATGTCTCACATATAAGGACTTCCAATATGGAAGTTCAAAGAAAATAGACTTCTTCTTCCAGCCGCTTGTCCCGATTTGTTTTGTAAAAGGCTTGCCGAAATTGTTATCCAAGTGTCTAACCTTCTCAAATACCTGAGTACCGGTCAACATCTTCGGTGGGCTACCTTCTTCTGAATCACCATTGAAAGCCTTTTTCCACTTCCTCCAACGATATTTTGATGGTAAGAATCTTCGATGTCCCATGTAGACATTTTTACTTACAGTGATCTAATCGCACTAAATGAGTGTCAACTTCACATATAGGGCACACACAATATCCTTTAATGCTATATCCGGACAAATTATCATAAGCAAGGAAATCATTTATTGTGCCAAACAACATGGATTTCAAAGTGAAACTTTCTTCCATGTGCCCATCATACACATTAACATCTTCCTCCCAAAGCAATTTCAAGTTATCAATTAAAGGAGCCAAGTATACATCTATATCATTCCCAGGTTGCCTTGGTCCAGAAATTAACATGGACAACATCATAAACTTACGTTTCATGATTAAGTGTGGAGAAAAGTTATAAATCATTAATATCACCGGCCACGTACTGTGTGTACTACTTTGAACCCCGTGGGGATTGATTCCATTAGTTAAAATTGCAAGGCGCAAGTTCCTTTCTTCATATGTGAAATCAGGGTGGTCATGATCAATTTTTTTCCATTGAGGGGCATCCGTAGGGTGCTTAAGGTTCGTGTCTTCAATCCGTTCATCTGCATGCCACGTCAACAACTTGGTAATCTCCGCACTACTGTACAATCTCTTAAATCTTGAAATAATGTGAAAATATCATACAACCTTCGACAGATTTTTCCCTTTGATGTGGGATCATGCCAATATAGAGATGGAACTCTGAAGCAAGAGAAAGGCATGGAGATGGAAGCCCAAGCTCAAGTATGGAAGTCCAATGTCCCAAAAGATCCATTACAAAGCATTGGGGGTCCAATGACAAGAGCTAGGAGTAAAGCTATGAAGGAGGCCCTGAATTGTTTGATAAGAGAGCTTAGAGAGTTGGAGCCCATCTATTTGAAAGAGGCATCCTTGAATATGTCCAACAAAAGCCCAAGAATGGTGATCACATTGCTAGAAGCCCAACAAGATAATGTACAAGGCCCATGTGGTGTCCAGATTGAAGAATTCACTTAAAATCCCATGTGCTGAGCATGTGCCTTGGAGGGTGATCATAAGTGACGTCCAAAGAGCATCTAGAAGGGATCCTTATGCATCAAATCTGATTTGATTAGCTTCCTATTTTATTTGCATTAAATAAGGCCTTTTTTTTAGTTAAAGATTGTTCTTGAAAACTTTGATTTAGTTTCCTAGTTTTAGATAGCTGACCTAGTCTTGAAGAATAAGTAATTTCCTAATATTTTTAGGCTTGAATGGTGCCAACCAAGGCAATCAATCATCATTAAGGCATCATTTATTGCATTTATGACTAGGATTAGAGTTCTAGAGTGTTCTTTTGTTGCCTATATATGAAGGCTACGTTTTGTACTCTTTTCTGCAGACTTGAATGATAAATTGAGAATTTTATTTCTCTTGTGTAAGCCTTGCTTGCATCCTTGTATTCTCGTGCGAATACTCCGATTGTATCAAGGACTGATCATTCTTGTGGTGTCTTTGTGGCTAGGGTTGTAAGAGACAGGTTCTCTTAAGGTCCTACCTTTGATCATCCGTCCCGTTCGTGTGTTCAAACTTTTTTTCTAGCCGGTCCGTTTCCCCCATTCATATCAAGTGGTATCAGAGCTTAAGGTTTGCTAGATTTCAAGTTCTATCCTTTTTGTTTTCCTTCTTGCTTCCAGTTTTTTTTGTTCTTTCCTTGCTTCCATCTTCAGTGTGTTTTCCCATTCTCTTCTCTCCTCTTCCATCTATACTTTGTGTTTGTTTTGTGACTTTGTTAACTCTTCAATTACCAAAAAAAAAATTCATGCAAAAAAAAACAAAACAAAAAAAAAGTCTAGTGCTGAAAAAAAAAATCTGAGCAGCAAAGAAAAGCTGAAAAAAAAATTTCGAAAATTCAAAAAAAAAAGTGAGAGAGAGGAAAGAGTTGCAGGTTTTTAGAAATCTGAATATCAAAGGCAAGTTTTCTTATTGAGTACTTCTATTGCAAATCACAAAACTTTCCTAATTCTTTCTTTTCTCCTATTTTGATTTCCTTTCCTTTTTTCCCCTGATTCCTTTCCCTTGTTATTTCCCTTCTTCATTTCCATCATTATCACATTTTTTCCCTTCCTTTTCCATCTTCTTTCATCCCATAATTCTCTCCTTCTTTCTCTGGTTCTTACAATTCTGGTTATGAAGATTACCACATACTAACTTTGTCTCTTGATTTTGTTGAGTTTCAATCAAGAATACCATAGGAGGCAAGCTTGAGTGGTAAAAGGCGAGAGTGATACGTCAAGTTAAAAGCCATATTTGTGTGAAAACACGAGTGAATATATAACTTTTGAGTGAAACACGTGAGTAGAGTGGTAAGGTTCCATATTACTATATTCCCCTATCATTATCAAACTAACATCCAAAATTAAAGATGAGTGACCAGGAATCCAAAAGAGAAGAATTCACTACAGACTTCAAATTATTCATGAAGGCCATGCAGGAGGAGTTCTTCAAACTCAAGATGGACATGGAGGAGTTAAAGGCATCAAAAGCATCCAAAAGGCTAAATTCCTTTCCTAATTCTTTCTTTTCTCCTATTTTGATTTCCTTTCCTTTTTTTCCCCTGATTCCTTTCCCTTATTATTTTCCTTCTTCATTTCCATCATTATCACATTTTTTCCCTTCCTTTTCCATCTTCTTTCATCCCATAATTCTCTCCTTCTTTCTCTGGTTCTTACAATTCTGGTTATGAAGATTACCACATACTAACTTTGTCTCTTGATTTTGTTGAGTTTCAATCAAGAATACCATAGGAGGCAAGCTTGAGTGGTAAAAGACGAGAGTGATACGTCAAGTTAAAAGCCATATTTGTGTGAAAACACGAGTGAATGTATAACTTTTGAGTGAAACACGTGAGTAGAGTGGTAAGGTTCCATATTACTATATTCCCCTATCATTATCAAACTAACATCAAAAATTAAAGATGAGTGACCAGGAATCCAAAAGAGAAGAATTCACTACAGACTTCAAATTATTCATGAAGGCCATGCAGGAGGAGTTCTTCAAACTCAAGATGGACATGGAGGAGTTAAAGGCATCAAAAGCATCCAGCAGCGAGGATCAAGTGAGCCAATATGAATCTTCTTCGTCAAAGAGCAAAAGAAGACATTCTAAACGTGACATGGATGTATCTGATCCAAAGATCAAGTACCCTACCTTCAAGGGAAATACAAATCCAGATGCATACCTTGATTGGGAGATGAAATTTAAGCAAATATTCCGAATGAATGATTGTTCTGAAGAAAAGAAGGTAAAATTAGCTTCATTCCAGTTTTCTGACTATGCTGTTGTTTGGTGGGAAGATTTACAGCTGAAAAGGCGCCTTAAAGGCAAAGGTCCACCTCGTACGTGGGAGAAGTTGAAGAAACTTATGCGCAACAAGTATGTTCCAAGTTACTACTATCGAGAGATAAATAGAAAATTGCGATTGTTTAACCAAGGCTCTATGACTGTGGATGAATATGTACATGAGCTTGACCTTCTTAAGATGCGTGCCGGAGTACAAGAGGTGAAGAAGCAGGCATGACCAGAATTATTGATGGATTGAGGCCTGAAATAAGAGACAAAGTATAGATGTATACTTTTGTTGATAAAGAGGAGCTGGTGCATAAAGCCATTAAAATTGAGAAGCGGGTTAAAGAAAAACGTTCCAAATCCTCTTCTTATGGCTGGAAGGACTCTAAATTAACCTCCAAGTGGAAGGATTCTAAAGCTAAAGATGACACCAAATTTACACCTAAAGCTAAGGAGGAATCCAAAGTGAAAGCTGATGGTGGTAAGAAGTCTGACTCTAAAACTTTTTCTTTTGATAAAACATCCTCTCTACAATGCTTTAAATGTCATGGAAAAGGCCATATTGCTTCCCAATGTTCCAACAAGAGAGCTATGATTCTTAAGGATAATGGCGAGTATGATAGTGTGCATTCTAGTAGCGAAAGTGATGATGACATGCCTTCTTTAGTGACTGATTCTGAATTGGAGATTGATGAAGCTGAACCTGTTAAAGGAGAAGCATTAGTGGCTAGGAGAGCCCTCAACATGCAACTAAAGGAAGATAATGAGCAAGAGCAACGAGACCTCATTTTCCATACTAGGTGCTTCATCAAAAATAAGGTTTGTAGCATGGTTATTGATAGTGGTAGTGTCACCAATGTTGCTAGTACCTTACTTGTTGATAAGTTAGACTTACCTACTATGAAGCATCATAAACCTTATAAGTTGCAATGGTTGAATGATAGTGCGGAAGCTAAAGTCAATAAGCAAGTTTTGGTTTCCTTCTCTATTGGGAATTATCATGCTGAAGTTTTATGTGATGTTGTCCCCATGCTTGCTGGACATCTTTTACTTGGAAGACCATGGCAATTTGATAGTAGGGCGCAACATGATTGTTACAAAAATTGCTATTCTATACCCTTTAATGGGAAACTCATTGTACTGAAACCACTTAGACCTAGAGAAGCTTATGAAGATCAAGTGAGGATTTAGCAGGAGTGCAAAAAAAGAGATGAGTTGAATAAAAAAGAGAGAGTGCAAAAGAAGGAAAATAGAGTGAAAGAAAAGAAAAAGAAAGAAAAAGAGAAAAGTGAAGAAAAGAAAGAGAGTTTATTTTCAGGGAAAAGTGAGGTTAAGAGAGCATTGTTGAGTGAGCAAGTCTTAGTGCTTGTATGTAAGGATGCTTACTTTTCTACTAATGAACTTAACCCCTCCTTGCCTTCTAGTGTTTTATCTTTATTGTAGGAATTTGGTGATTTATTCCCCAATGAGATACCTGATGGGCTTCCTCCCTTGAGAGGAATTGAGCATAGGATTGATTTCATTCCTGGAGCTTCCCTACCTAATAGACCTACTTATAGAGCCAATCCTGAAGAAACTAGAGAAATTCAACGTCAAGTAGATGATCTTATGAGAAAAGGCTTTGTAAGGGAAAGTTTGAGCCCATGTGTTGTCCCAGTGCTCCTAGTGCCCAAGAAAGATGGTTCATGGCGGATGTGCGTAGATTGTAGAGCCATCAACAAAATAACAGTTAAGTATTACTATCCCATTCCTAGGTTAGATGACATGTTAGATGCGTTGCATGGTGCTGCATTATTTTCTAAAATTGATCTTAGGAGTGGTTATCATCAAATTCGCATGAAAGAGGGAGATGAATGGAAAACTGCATTTAAAACTAAGTTTGGATTGTATGAATGGTTAGTTATGCCCTTTGGGTTGACTAATGCACCTAGTACTTTCATGAGTTTAATGAATCATGTTTTTCGTTCATTTATTGGGAAGTTTGTGGTTGTCTACTTTGATGATATTCTTGTGTACAGTAGAACATTAGATGACCATGTTATGCACTTGTGTGAGGTTTTCCAAACTCTTAGGGAGAATAGCCTATACACTAATTTTCAAAAGTGTTCCTTTTGCATGGATTCTGTTGTGTTTCTTGGTTTTGTTGTAGGTGCCCAAGGGATCCATGTAGATGAAGAGAAGGTGAAAGCTATTCGAGATTGGCCGACTCCAACAAATGCTAATGAAGTCAGGAGCTTTCATGGATTAGCAAGCTTCTATAGGAGGTTTGTTAAACATTTTTCCACCATTGATGCACCTCTAAATGAGCTTGTGAAAAAGCATGTGACCTTTAAATGGGGTGAAGCACAAGAAAATGCTTTTCGCACCTTGAAAGTGAAATTAACTAATGCACCATTATTGTGTTTACCTGATTTCAACAAAGTTTTTGAAGTTGAATGTGATGCTTCTGGAATTGGCATTGGTGCTGTTCTGATGCAAGAATCTAAGCCTATCGCCTACTTTAGTGAAAAGTTGAATGGAGCTTCCTTGAATTACTCTACTTATGATAAGGAACTCTATGCTTTGAAAAGAACTTTGGAAACTTGGCAGCATTATTTATGGCCTCGAGAGTTTATCATTCATTCTGACCATGAAAGTTTGAAGTTTCTAAAGTCTCAAGGTAAGCTTAACAAGAGGCATGCTCGCTGGTTGGAGTTCATTGAAACCTTTCCATATGTGATCAAGCATAAACAAGATAAAGAGAATGTTGTTGTTGATGCTCTTTCTAGGAGGTATTGTCTTATTACCTCTCTTCATGCTAGATTACTTGGATTTGAATTGTTGAAAGGATTGTATGACTCTGATTGTGATTTTTCCAAGATCTGGTCTTCTTGTGAAAAGCATGGTTTGCATGACTTTTATAGAAGTGATGGGTTTCTTTTTAAGAAAGATAAATTGTGCATTCCCAATTGTTCTATGCATGAACTGCTTGTAAAAGAAACTCATGGTGGTGGTTTGATGGGTCATTTTGGAGTTGATAAGACGTTAGCTCTTTTGCATGAACACTTTTATTGGCCTCATATGAGGAAAGATGTAGTTTCTGTTTGTGCTAAATGTGTGACATGTAAGCATGCAAAGTCTAAAGTTCAACCCCATGGATTGTATTCCCCCTTACCTGTGCCTTCCCAACCTTGGGTAGATATTTCTATAGATTTTGTGTTGGGTTTACCTAGATCTCAATCCGGCAAGGATAGCATCTTTGTTGTGGTTGATAGGTTTAGTAAAATGGCTCATTTCATTGCATGTTCGAAAACAAATGATGCTGTGCATGTTGCTGATTTGTTCTTCAAGGAAATTGTTAGATTGCATGGATTGCCTAAAACAATTGTGAGTGATAGGGATGTCAAGTTTCTTAGCCATTTCTGGAGGACTCTATGGAGTAAGCTAGGAACAAAGTTATTGTTTTCTACTGTGGCACATCCCCAAACAGATGGGCAAATTGAGGTAGTAAATAGAACACTCACTACTTTGTTGCGTGCAATAATTCAGAAGAACTTGAAAAATTGGGTAAATTGTTTGCCTCATATTGAATTTGCATACAATAGAGCTGTTCATTCCTCTACTTCCTTCTCTCCATTTGAGATTGTTTATGGCTTTAATCCTTTATCTCCTTTGGATATCTTACCACTGCCATCTAGTGAACGAGCTAACCTTGATGGCAAGAAAACAGCAGAATTTGTACAGGGATTACATGCTAAAGTGAGAGCCAACATTGAAAGGAAGAATGAACAATATGCCAAGCAAGCTAACAAAGGGCGCAGAAAGGTTGTTTTTGAGCCTGGAGATTGGGTTTGGGTACACTTACGAAAGGAGAGGTTTCCAGAACAATGGAAATCTAAGTTGCAACCAAGAGGAGATGGCCCTTTCCAAGTCTTAGAGTGCATAAATGACAATGCTTATAAAATAGATCTCCCAAGCTCCTATGGCAATATTAGTACTACTTTTAATGTGGCTGACTTAACTCTCCTTGATGTTGCAGATTCGAGGACAAATCCTTTTGAGCAAGGAGGGAATGATGTGGGATCATGCTAATATAGATATGGAACTCTGAAGCAAGAGAAAGGCATGGAGATGGAAGCCCAAGCTCAAGTATGGAAGTCCAATGTCCCAAAAGATCCATTACAAAGCATTGAGGGTCCAATGACAAGAGCTAGGAGTAAAGCTATGAAGGAGGCCCTGAATTGTTTGATAAAGAGAGCTTAGAGAGTTGGAGCCCATCTATTTGAAAGAGGCATCCTTGAATATGTCCAACAAAAGCCCAAGAATGGTGATCACATTGCTAGAAGCCCAACAAGATAATGTACAAGGCCCATGTGGTGTCCAGATTGAAGAATTCACTTAAAATCCCATGTGCTGAGCATGTGCCTTGGAGGGTGATCATAAGTGACGTCCAAAGAGCATCTAGAAGGGATCCTTATGCATCAAATCTGATTTGATTAGCTTCCTATTTTATTTGCATTAAATAAGGCCTTTTTTTTAGTCAAAGATTGTTCTTGAAAACTTTGATTTAGTTTCCTAGTTTTAGATAGCTGACCTAGTCTTGAAGAATAAGTAATTTCCTAATATTTTTAGGCTTGAATGGTGCCAACCAAGGCAATCAATCATCATTAAGGCATCATTTATTGCATTTATGACTAGGATTAGAGTTCTAGAGTGTTCTTTTGTTGCCTATATATGAAGGCTACGTTTTGTACTCTTTTCTGCAGACTTGAATGATAAATTGAGAATTTTATTTCTCTTGTGTAAGCCTTGCTTGCATCCTTGTATTCTCGTGTGAATACTCCGACTGTATCAAGGACTGATCATCCTTGTGGTGTCTTTGTGGCTAGGGTTGTAAGAGACAGGTTCTCTTAAGGTCCTACCTTTGATCATCCGTCCCGTTCGTGTGTTCAAACTTGTTTTCTAGCCGGTCCGTTTCCCCCATTCATATCACCCTTTCTTCTTCCCATATCGAGATGCATTGCATTTAGGGCACTTCTCTAATGTTGCATACTGATTATGGAATAATATGCAATCGTTAGGGCATGCATGGATCTTCTCAAAACCCATGCCAGCTGTTGAGCAAATTATTCGCTTTGCCTCGTATGTCTTGGTAGAAAGTACATATTTTTCTGGAAGCATATCTTGCACAAGTTCAAGAAGTGCGATGAAACCAGAGTCACTCTGATGCGATCCAGAATAAAAAAGTTGTCTCTTCATATTCAAGTGTTGACTCTTCAACTTCAAACTATCAATTTCAAATTCCAGCCGGTCCAGTCACAAGAGTACAAGCTAAAATATTTAAGGAAGCATTGATTGGGCTGATTCAAAAGGCTAATGCAAATCAGATGGCAATTGGATCAACAATTAAGGATAAAGATGTAATAAGCACATTTTGGGCCTTGAATGCTGATTATATTTTGTGACTTTTATTTATGCAAAAATTATTAGCAATTGGGCCTATTTGACTTTTGGGTTTCCTAATTAATTAATTGATTAATTATATTAGGTTAGTTTCTATTTTCTAGAATGCATTTAATGCAATTAGAGTTTCTGAATATTTCTCTTTAAATACCTTGTAAACCTTCATTTGGAGGCAGATTAAAGACTGGGAGACTTGATTATTGAATGAAAGGTTGCACTTTTCTGCACCTTGTTTCTTGGGAGTGGATTCTCTCTAGGGTTCTTCTTAGAACTAACAGACTTATCAAGGCTTGATTAACCTTATGGCGTCTTCCAACACTTCGGGTCCTTGTTCTTTTCGTGCTCAAGGGTTCAAGTGGATCGTTGATCTGCGTTTAGCGTTCTTGGGGTGCGTATATTCAGATTGGTTGTGGGTTCGTGGGGTCTTCCCTTGTGGGTTCGCACCATCTTGGTATCAAAGCTTCGAATCTAAACTCAGGTCACATCTTTCTATTCATTGTTTCAATTTTTCGTTTAGGGTTTCATGCTTTGTTCTTGACTCTTTTCGTCTAGGTCACCTGCGTTCGTGTCTGAATTTTTGCTTCTTTTCGTTAACCGTCTCTTTGTCGTTTCCAATGTTTAGTAAGTCTTTTTCATAGTTCAAAATCTCTTCTTTCATATCGTTTCGGAATTAGTTCAATTCGATTTGTCATTAGTGAGTTCTAGCCATTTTAAATGAGTCGTGTTTCTACAAATTTTCTGTGTCAATTCGTCATTTTTTTCCAGAACGTCATCAAATCTTCTTTCCTTGTTTGACCTGTTTTACTTTGCGGTTTTGGTCATTTAATAGGTCATTCTCATTGTTCAAAATCTCATCTTTCCAGTCGTTTCAGTTTCATCTCAATCCAAAATTTCTACAGTACGTTATAGTCTTTTGAAAATGACGCCTTTCTGGAATTTCTGGGTTCAGATTGCTTGAGATTGTTTGTGATAGATTGAGTATTCTCTTTAAATTTCAAAAAAAAAGAGAAAAAAAAACCAGCATCAGGAAAAAAAAAGAGAAAAAAAATTGACAAAAAAAGAAACAAAATGAAAAAACAAAAAAAAGAGAAGAAAGTTCCAATTGATATGCTGGAAGTGTTATATGCAAGCATCTATCCTAATACCTAGAATTTGACTATACCTTTTTCACTTTGTCAATTGAACTTTTGTTTTTCCTTAAACTCCTTTTCCAATACTCACTTTGATATTCCATATTTCTAAGTGTTGGTTTGATTTCTGCAAATTGTGATTGCATTGATTAAATTGCTTAGTTCTTTTATAGAGCCTTAAGAGGAATCTAAGAGTAGAAAAAAGGCAAGAGTGACATACATCAATTTAAAAGCCAAATTTGAGAGAAACACGAGTGACACTAAACTTGTTTGAGTGAAACACGTGAGAAGAGTGGTGAGGTCCCTTTTTTTTCTAAATCTAACTTTTCAGGTACTACCAATATGCATGATGAAAAAGAAATTCATAGACATCTTCAATCCTTGTTAAAAGGAATGCAAAAGTTTAATGCTGAAAATGACCAATAGATGTCTAGTCACAACTCCAGATCAAAAAGAGAATTCCAAGGAAAGCTGCAAGAGTTGAAACAAGGCTCCATGAGTGTTAATAAATATTTTCAAGAGATGGAATTAGCCTTGATTAGAGCTGGAGTAAAAGAAACTTCAAGAGCCACTAAGGATCGTTTTGTAAATGGGCTTAATCTTGATTTAGCTTGTTTTGCAACGACCCTGACCTTCTTAGATATTGATATTTTGGTTCAGTTTGTTGTTAAGTATGAGGAAAAGATCAAGCAACAAAGGAGTTCAGAGAGTAGCTCCAATTCAAAGGAGATTGAAAGCTTGATAGTTACAGTCTCTAATGACGAGTTAGAGCCAACCAAGGAGGAAGAACAGCCTAATGTTGAACATCAAGCTGAGAAGTGTGAAGAAGATGTTCCTGTTCCAAGTATCAATCTTGTGATTGAAGAAGTTCCTCTTAATCATGAAAAGAAAAGTGAAAATATAAGTGAGAGTGGTTGTTGTCAAACTGCTGTTGAGATAAAAATTCAGCTTGAGAGAGAAAAAGACATTGAGAGCACTAAGTATTGTCAAAGTAAGGAGAGTAAAAGTGAGTTTGAAAGACAAAAAGCTATTGAGAGTATGAAGTGTTTTTAGAATAAAGAGGGTGAAGAATTGAGTGAAAAGCAAGAAGAAAAGAATTGTGAGAAAAGTGAGAGCAAGGATATTTCTTCAGTTACTAATGATCTTAATCATTATTTGCCTTGTGATTTTGATGTGTTGCAGGTGTTCTTGGATTTGATCCCTAAGAAGCCACCCGATGGATTCTTCTTATCTTCAAGAGGCATTGAATCTTCATTTCCTTCGCGTGGTAAGCTTAACAAGAGACATGCAAGCTGGCTGAAATTTATTGAGACATTCCCATATGTTGTCAAATACAAGAAAGGTGAAGATTCGAGGGCGAATCCTTTTGAGGAGAGAGGGAATGATGCGATCCAGAATCAACAAGTTGTCTCTTCATATTCAAGTGTTGACTCTTCAACTTCAAACTATCATTTTCAAATTCCAGCCAGTCCAGTCACAAGAGCACAAGCTAAAATATTTAAGGAAGCATTGATTGGGCTTATTCAAGGGGCTAATGCAAATCAGATGGCATTGGATCAACAATTGTGGATAAAGATGTTGAAAACGTCATTAATTTCTTAGGGGCTGCAGATGGAGATACTAATCAAGTTTTGGGCTTGGAGACTTCAAAACAAAGAGCTTGGACCTAGTACTATACATGGGAGGACTCATTTGGGCCTAAATAAGCACATTTTGGGCCTTGAATGCTGATTATATTTTGTGACTTTTATTTATGCGAAAATTATTAGCAATTGGGCCTATTTGACTTTTGGGTTTCCTAATTAATTAATTGATTAATTATGTTAGGTTAGTTTCTATTTTCTAGAATGCATTTAATGCAATTAGAGTTTCTGAATATTTCTCTTTAAATACCTTGTAAACCTTCATTTGGAGGCAGATTAAAGACTGGGAGACTTGATTATTGAATGAAAGGTTGCACTTTTCTGCACCTTGTTTCTTGGGAGTGGATTCTCTCTAGGGTTCTTCTTAGAACTAACAGACTTATCAAGGTTTGATCAACCTTATGGCGTCTTCCAACACTTCGGGTCCTTGTTCTTTTCGTGCTCAAGGGTTCAAGTAGATCGTTGATCTGCGTTTAGCGTTCTTGGGGTGCGTATATTCAGATTGGTTGTGGGTTCGTGGGGTCTTCCCTTATGGGTTCGCACCACACTCAATCCATAGCGCGCTTTAAAGTTGTACAATTTTAATACTGCTAGCAATCTTGTATATTTAGTGCTACTGAGATATAATGGTTTCTTTGCATCACCTTTCAGCTTCTCAAATTCTTTAGGACAATTATGTAGCACCCCTTCGACCGCATTTAGCATTTCTTGAAGGCCATCGTCCTCATCACACATGCTTGGGTCGAACTCATCATTTGAAGCACCGGTTGTGCTATGCACCCAATCAGTACTTGCATCATCCGTCTCACCATGTCTTGTCCATCTTGTATATGATTGATCAATTCCATGACAGAATAAATGATCTAGCAAATTAGGTTGACTAATCCGCTTTCCATAGCAACAAGATAAGCAAGGACACAAGATTTTATTAGGCTCATTTGTGGTGCGAACCCACAAGGGAAGATCCCACGAACCCACAACCAATTCTGAGATATGCTCACCCCAAGAAAGCTAAACAAAGATCTACGATCCACTTGAACACGAAAGAACAAGGACCCGAAGTACTGGAAGACGCCATAAGGTTGATCAAGCCTTGATAAGTTTGTTAGTTCTAAGAAGAACCCTAGTGAGAATCCACTCTCAAGAAACAAAGTGCAGAAATGAAACTTTCATTCATATATCAAATCTCAAGTTTGTCTTACAAATGAAGAAGCACAAGGTATTTATAGATAAAAACTACCTAATTGTAATAATTGCAACTTAGAAAATTGCAACTACAAAGTCTAATACTATATGCTAGGAAATCCAAAACCATGTGCTAGGAAACTCAAATTTCTAATACAATATTCTAGAAAACACAAAAGTCCAATATAGTGTGCTAGAGAACCCAAAAGTCAAATATGGCAACTTATTTAATAATTTCGCGCAAATAAAATCCATAAAATATAATATGCATTTAAAGCCCAAAATGTGCTTATTTAGGCCCAAATGAGTCCTCCCATGTGTAGTACTAGGTACAAGCTCTTCAATTTGAAGACTTCAAACCCAAAACTTGATCAATATCTCTATTTGTAGCCCAAATGAAGTTAGTGACGTTTTCAGCATTTTTGTCCAGCTTTGATCCGATTGCTAATTGCTTCGTCCAAGTCTCTTGCACAAGCCCATTTAATGCTTCATTAATTTGTTTGGCTCTTCCTCTTGTGATTGGTCCACTTGGAATTTGCAAATGATCACTTGAATTTGAATGCATAACTTGCTGATTTGCATCAATTTATGTGCTCTCTTGCAAATCTAATAAATTATTTCACACCATCTATATATTTTCTTGAGCACCGATTGGAAGACATCCATTTTTTATCCATCTATACCTTAAATATATTTTTATAAGTGGTTAGTTGCTTGTCTAATGCAGTTAGTTATTAATTACTTTTATCTTTTCCTATTTATTTCAAAAAAAATTGACATCATAACATCCTAAAATTAAATTTGAAGTTTTCCACAAAAAAATACATTATATAAGTCATAAATAATCAATCAATTAATTATTAATTCAGCAACATCATATTTATAATTAAGAGATTAAAAGTATATACTTGGTATGAACTTGAAAGGACTACTACAAATACACTTTAACCAAAATTAAATTACATCTAATCAATTCAAACCTTATAATAACTATAAAGAACAGAGGTTTAAAAAATAAGTAGCACAACATATACAACACTAGAGGTTCTTCAACAATGTTAATTTGCAACTATTTTAATTTGCATTTCCTCTCTCTCTTGTCTCACCGTCCACCTATCATATCCTCACCATTAATTTCTCTGTCCTTCAACAATCTTAACATTCTCTCTTTCATCGCTCATATTTTACCTTATTTTTCTACAAAAAAATTATTTATTAAAAACTCCAGTATTTAAGTTGTTCATGTATGAGTTATACACGTTTTTTAAACGATTCAGATTTAGGATAAATTTCAATTAAAAAGGAAAAAAAATACACATGTTGGGGGGAAAAGGCACTTACAGGAGAAAAAAGGTTGTACGAGGCGACAAAAGTTGAAAACAACACGTGGGATCAGAGAAGCTTTGAACAGCAACCAAAGTGGCGACCAAATACTGAACAAATCAGATGTGCACGGAGAAATCAGAGGAGACAAGAATAAAGAAAGTAAAAGGTAGGGGACCAAAGAAGCTTCTGTTTTTCACACAGTCAAATAGAATATAAGGGAGACGCGGGAGAAAGTGAAAAATGACACTCCCACGCGTAAAAAATAATTTATATAGCCTTGTAAGGCGTTTTCAAAGAAAACGCCGTCCAAGGTGTTATAAAAAAAGTAGCACGTCTTAAAGGAAATTTATGTAAAAAGCATGCTATTAAACGAAGCTTTATTTTAAAGCGCCATCCAAAAGCACACTTATTAAAAAATAAATAACATAAAAATCATCACTAATAACTTCATCCAGAACAGAACATTGAAAAATAAATTAGTAATAATATCTCAAATTGGCCAAACCAAACTAATATAACCTCAGTGTGTAATATTGTAAGTGGAAGTATATTTATATCAAAGAAGAGCCAAAACATTAAAAAATTAAACAGATCAAAATGATTTTTCTAATGTTTTGGGAAAAAGAAAGACAAATAAAAGAAAATAATCTAGTAAGTAATGAAAAGATAAATTATAAGGAAGCTTACCTGCAAGTGGAGAAGAGAGCTAGCTTTCAAAGAGAACTGAAATTATTCCTCAAGTCTGCAAAATGAATATGGCAAGCAAAATGAAGATATAGAACAAAAGCACTGACAGAAAAATAAAAGTAGAAAAGACAAGAACAAAAAAAATTCCAACAGTGAGAGTAAGAAAAGAAGAAAGGAAAAAAAATTGGACCTTGGCTGGTGCTTCCATTAGAAGCGTCGGCCAAGAGTGGCTAAGGAAATGACCTTGGCCGGCGCTTTTCAGAAGTGCTGGCCAAGGTGCTCTTCCTTGGCCTGACAACTAGCTTCACATGAAGCTAGTTGTTTAATTTCAAAAGGAATATATTCCTTTTGTTTCTTTTTGGCATCCTTATGCCAAAGGCTTTTTTTTCATTTAATACATAAAGGTTTTTGTGTGTGTGTGTGTGTCTATATATATATATATATGTGGAGCAATTATTTTTTTAATAAGGCCAACTTGTATACTGGGAATCCAATGTGAAAGTTTATTTAGGTATGTTCTTTTCAGATACTATTATTAATTTATTTTTAAAATATTTATTAGCATTAGAAATAAAGAAGTTGGGAGAAGTTTATTTAATTTGCGTGCTGATGACTACCTGTATATATCTAAACGTTCAGAATAATTTTAAATTATTACACCATTTATGACACTTTCCTTTAAAACGCCACAGCTAATTTACTTGATATAAAAAAAAGAAAAAAAAGGCAAATAGAGGCCATGTATGACGTTTTTTCAGGAAGAGCCATAGCATCTCAACTCTAACTTACGATGCTTATAATAGAAAACGGCGTAGGTTATTATTTCTTTTTTTAGAAAAAATAAAATAAAACAACTACCTACGGCGTTTTTTTAACAAACGTCATTAAATGTGCGCCACTAAAAGTCTCTTTTGTAATAGTGTTTGCGTTTTCATAAGTTAAAGTGCTCTACAGGCCTTGAAATTAAGTGTAAATCATTTTTCTGCCTTCATTTTTTTTATTAACACTTATAGAATGGGCCAAACAATTTCATATTTCATCCATTTTGACGACCAAAATGTAAGAAGCTCATATTATGTCCAGTTTGAGCTTTCAAGATTGAGACTAGCTAGAGGCCTTGGAATTGCGTGGAAATCCACCTTCTCGCTCCTATTTACACGAGGACTCTAATATATGCCATGGTTTTTTCAAATTTGTCCCTTTCGACATCTTAAAGGCTAAAAGCTCGTATTCGTGCCCATTTGCGCTTTCATGATGTAAACCGCTCTACAAGCCTTAGAATTAAATGGAAATCCTTTCTATGCCTTCATTTTTTATTAAGATTCAAAGAATGGCCCAAATAATTCAAGATTTCATTTGTTTTGCAGGCGAAAATGTAGGAAGCTTGTTTTATGTTCGGTTTGAGTTTCCAAGATTGATAGTTCTCTAGAAGCCTCAGAATTGCATGTAAATCCTCCTTCTCACTCCTATTTACACGAAGACTCCAATATAGGCCATGATTTTTTAAAATTAGGCCATTTCGACACCCAAAAGGTTAGAAGCTCATATTTGAGCCAGTTGGCACTTTTGTGGGGGTTAAAAATGCTCTATAGGCCTTAAAATTAAGTGGAAATCCTTTTGCTACCATCATTTTTTATTAAGACTCATAGAATGGCCAAAAAATTGTAGATTTCATTCGTTTTGCTGGTGACAATGCAAGAAGCTCGTTTTATGTTCGGTTTGAGCTTTCATGATTGATATTGCTTTACATGCATCAGAATTGCATGGAAATGTTCATTCTCGCTTATATTTATACGAAGTATTCAATATAGGCCATGGTTTTTTCAAATTTGTCCCTTTCAACACCCTAAAGGCTACAAGCTCGTATTTGAGCCGGTTTGCGTTTTTAAAAGTTAAAGTGCTCTACAGGCCTTGAAATTAGAATGGGACAAAGAATTGCATATTTCATCCATTTTTACAGCCAAAATATAAGCTCTTATTATGTCTAGTTTGAGGTTTCAAGATTGATACTGCTCTAGAGGCCTCGGAATTGCATGGAAATCGTCCTTCTTGGTACTATTTACACAACGACTCTAATACAAGCCAATATTTTTTAAATTAGTCATTTTCGACATCAAAAAGGCTAGAAGCTTGTATTTAAGCCGGTTTACATTTTCATAAGGTAAACTGCTCTACAAGTTTTAAAATTAAGTAGAAATCATTTTTCTGCCATCATTTTTTATTAAGACTCATAGAATAGGCCAAAGAATTCCAGATTTCATCCATTTTGCCGGCGAAAATGCAAGAAGCTCGTTTTATGTATGGTTTAAGATTTCAAGATTGATATTGCTTTAGAGGCTTCGGAATTGAGTAGAAATTCATCTTCTCACTCCTATTTACACGAGGACTCCAATATAGGCCATGATTTTTTGAAATTTGTCCCTTTCGACATCCAAAAGGTAAAAGCTCGTATTTGTGCCCTTTGAGCTTTCATGATGTAAACCGCTCTACAGGCCTCAGAATAAAATGGAAATCCTTTTTATACCTTCATTTTTTATTAAGAGTCATAGAATGGTCCAAAGAATTGCAGATTTCGTCCCTTTTGACTGCCAACATGCAAGAAGCTCATTTTTTGTCTGGTTGGTATTTTAAAGATTGGTACTGCTCTACAGTCCTTAGAATTGCATGGAAATCCTCCTTCTCGCTCATATTTACATGAGGACTCCAATATAGGCTACGGATTTATCAAATTTGTTCATTTCTACACATAAAAGTCTAGAAGATCATATTTGAGCCGGTTTGCGCTTTCATGATGTAAATTGCTCTACTAGCCTTGTAATTAAATGGAAATCTTTTTTCTCCCATAATTTTTTATTAAGACTCATTGAATGGTTGAAAGAATTGCAGATTTCATCCGTTTTGGCTTCCAAAATGCAAGAAGCTCTTATTATGTCCAGTTTTTGCTTTCAAGATTGAGACTGCTCTAGAGGCCTCGGAATTGCATGGAAATCATCCTTCTCAGTACTATTTGAACGACGACTCTAATACAGGCTAATATTTTTTTAAATTAGTCATTTTCGATACCCAAAAGGCTAGAAGCTTGTATTCGAGACGGTTTACCTTTTCATAAGGTAAACTGCTTTACAGGTTTTAAAATTAAGTAGAAATCATTTTTCTGCCATCATTTTTTATTAAGACTCATAGAATGGGCCAAAGAATTCCAGATTTCATCCGTTTTGCCGGTGAAAATGCAAGAAGCTCATTTTATGTACGGTTTAAGATTTCAAGATTGATATTGCTCTAGAGGCCTCGGAATTGAGTGCAAATTCACCTTCTCACTCCTATTTACACGAGGACTCCAATATAGGCCATGGTTTTTTGAAATTTGTCCCTTTCGACATCCAAAAGGTAAAAGCTCGTATTTGTGCCCTTTGAGCTTTCATGATGTAAACCGCTCTACAGGCCTCAGAATAAAATGGAAATCCTTTTTATACCTTCATTTTTTATTAAGAGTCATAGAATGGTCCAAAGAATTGCAGATTTCGTCCCTTTTGACTGCCAACATGCAAGAAGCTCATTTTTTGTCTGGTTGGTATTTTCAAGATTGGTACTGCTCTACAGTCCTTAGAATTGCATGGAAATCTTCCTTCTCGCTCATATTTACATGAGGACTCCAATATAGGCTACGGATTTATCAAATTTGTTCATTTCTACACATAAAAGTCTAGAAGATCATATTTGAGCCGGTTTGCGCTTTCATGATGTAAATTGCTCTACTGGCCTCGTAATTAAATGGAAATCTTTTTTCTCCCATAATTTTTTATTAAGACTCATTGAATGGTTGAAAGAATTGCAGATTTCATCCGTTTTGGCTTCCAAAATGCAAGAAGCTCGTTTTAAATTTGGTTGGTGTTTTCAAGATTGATACTGCTCTATAGGCCTCGAAATTGCGTGGAAATGCACCTTCTCACTGGTATTTACATGAGCACTCCAATGTAGGCCATGGTTTTTTCAAATTAGTCCTTTTTGACACCCAAAAGGCTAGAAGCTCATTTGAGGCGGTTGGCGCTTTCATGTGGTAAACTGCTCTACAGGCCTTAAAATTAAGTAGAAATCCTTTTCGTGCCATATTTTATTTTTAATACTCATAGAATTGCCAAAGATTTACAGATTTCATCCATTTTGTAGGTGAAAATGCAAGAAGCTAGTTTTAGGTCCGGTTTGACGTTTCAAGATTGATATTACTCTACAAGCCTCAGAATATCATGGAAATCCTCATTCTCGCTCCTGTTTACACGAAGTATCCAATATAGGCCACGATTTTTTAAAATTTGTGCCTTTCAACACCTCAAAGGCTAAATGCTCGTATTTGAGCCGGTTTATGCTTTTATAATGTAAAATGCTCTACAGGCCATGAAATTAAGTGGAAATCCTTTTTCTGGTTTTATTTTAGATTATGAGGCATAAAATGGGCCAAATAATTTCAGATTTCATCCGTTTTGTCGGTGAATTTGCAAGCTTGTTTTTATGTCCTGTTTGATCTTTAAAGATTGATACTACTCTAGAGGCCTCAAAATTGCATCTAAATCCTCACTCTCGCTCCAATTTACACAAAGAATCCAATATAGGCCATGGTTTTTTCAAAATTTTACTTTTCAACACCCAAAAGGCTAAAAGCTCGTATTTGAGCCGGTTTGTGCTTTTATGAGGTAAACTGCTCTACATGCCAAGAAATTAAGTGGAAATCCTTTTGCTGCTATCATTTTTTATTAAGACTCATAGAATGGCCAAAGAATTACAGAATTCATTCGTTTCGCCGATGACAATGTAAGAAGCTCGTTTTATGTCTGGTTTAAGCTTTCAAGATTGTTAATGCTCTACAGGCCTCAGAATTCCATGGAAATCCTCCTTCTCGCTCCTATTTACACAAAGACTTCAATATAGGCCACGAAATTTTCAAATTTGTACCTTTCAACAACCAAAAGGCTAGAAGCTCGTATTTGAGCCGGTTTGTGCTTTCATAATGTAAATTGCTCTACATGCCTTGAAATTAAGTGAAAAATCCTTTTTCAGCCTTCATTTTTTATTAAGACTCATAGAATTGGCCAATGAATTGCATATTTCATTCATTTTGCCAGCCAAAATGCAAAAAGCTCTTTTTATGTCTGGTTTGAGCTTTCAAGATTGATACTGCTCTAGAGGCCTCGGAATTAGGTGGAAATCCTCCTTTGTTGCTCTAATTTACACAAGGACTCTAATATAGGCAATGGTTTTTTCAAATTAGTCCCTTTCGACAACCAAAAGGCTAGATGCTTTTATTTGAGCCAGTTTACTCTTTTGTGAGGTAAACTGCTCTACAACCCTAGAAATTAAGTGAAATCCTTTTTTCTGCCTTCATTTTTTGTTAAGACTCATAGAATGGGCCAAAGATTTCTAGATTTCATCCGTTTTTTTGGCCAGAATGCAAGAAGCTCGCTTTTGTCTGGTTAGAGCTTTCAAAATTGATATTGTTCTATAGGCCTCAGAATTGTGTAGAAATCCTTCTTCTCACTCCTATTTACACGAGGACATCAATATAGGCCATGAATTTTTCAAATTTGTCCCTTTCACCACCTAAAAGACTAGAAGATAATATTTCAGCCAGTTTGCACTTTCGTAAGGTAAACTGCTCTTCTTCTTTTCATCTTATCAGAGTTTGTTTTCCGTTAGCGTTCATAAGTATAAACTAGCTAAACAAACCTTTCAGATTAATTACTGTTTGCTTACTAGTCTACCGACATTACTAGTTTCACTATGGTAGCATTGTCAAAGTTACAAGCTATTGAAACTATTTACAGATCCAAAATATATTGAAATGGATAACAAACATAAACAAAAGTCTCTAGTGTTACAGTCTCTAGCTGTCCGTGTTAGGATTGGTAGGCACACAGTGGAAGAATTACAATTTAAAATTGCAAACATTTACCCGTCCCAATTGCAGATCTATCAAAGGCATTTAAATCGAGTTAGAAAGAGTCATATCTTATTCATGTTTGTTTGAATGCCCACAATCATCAACATATTGTGAGTTCTCAAATCTCCATGCTTGGTTGCTCCTGAAATAATTTCCCCGGCATCTATATGTCCGCTAATTCTTCTTAGAAGAGCATCAATCTCTATGAGTATGAGATTAACCATCCCCAACATCAACATGTCAACTAGTTCTTCTTGGAGTTTTTCCTTTTTCGATCTTGAGGAGCCAACTACTCAGATCAGCTCCCTCTACTGGTATCCACACGAACAGGATCCAACACTGGCAGCGTGCTAGCGCCTCTAATACCCCTCTAGGGTTTTCTTGCGGCTCTATTTTTTCATCATTCGTAGAAAACCCTATATCTTACGTTTTATAACTAGTCAGGGTTATCTATTTTATGATGGATATTTGATTTTTAAAATTAATGTTAACACTTAATTATTTTGATAAACTAATTAAATAAATATGATTTAATTAAATCTGTCAAACAGTTTTAATTTAACATATTTATTTAATTAGAATAAAGAGTCAATTGAATTAGATTTAATTTATCTTTATAAATTAAATCTAAGATATTATCATATAATATCTTTATATATATGCACAATATGATAATATTATCATATATAATATATATTATATTATCATATATATAATATTATCACATATATAATATTTTTGTATATAATATATATTATCCAATAGTATATTATATGTGTGTGTGTGTGTGTATTTCAAAAATACATATATGTATATATAATATTATTAATTTTCCTTGCCAAATATAAATATATATATATATACACACACACACATATATATATTTATCAAATAAATATTCATACATGTTTATATATATATATATATATATATATAATTCATCCACCCAAGATTAAACATTGTATTAATTGAATCTTAGATGTATCATAGATTCAATGAATCTGGACATTATAGCTCGTGTTGGGCTATTCTTGTGTGCGACCCTGTAGGCCCATACAAAGTTGGTAGTGGGCCAATAACTGTACTAGCCCACAATTTGCAAGCGGCCTCTAGCAAGACATTGCAACTACCCAATTCATATGAGGATCGTTAACACGATGCAACCTGTCATACAACCACATCACATCCCTTTTGTCACACGATATTTAGGTCAAGGATAAGGCATGGAGAATGTCATCCTTCTATTTCTAACCATTACTTTCTCAATCCCTGAGTAGTCTAACTATAGAAATGGAAACTCCTTTTCATCGTAGTATGGCCATACATTTCTCAAACTCACTCATCGAGGAAACCAGTAATATCTCTCTACTAATGTTAGGGACAAATTCCATCTTTACCATGCACATTCCTCTGCATGAAAACCACTATGCCCGATTGTAGCCTTTATCATCACTCGGTTAAAGGTGACTTTTGAGTAAGTCAAAGCTTAGTGACTCTCATGTAGGAATCCATGATGATCTCAGGTCAAAGGGCATAGTAACGTGGTTATACATGAGATAAGCTTATAACTTGATCCATGCAACTTTCTCACAGCGGGTCGGTCTAACACCTTGTACTCCTACAAGTGCCAATGACTTTGACTTGTATCCCTATGCCTTATCAAAGTCATACTAGTCTTATTTCATCTTTGCTCCCGCATAGATAACCGAACAGGTACATTTAGGACAATCATTATGATTTATCCAAGGATACAGTTATCATAGTGAATATGCGAATAATGTGATAACTAAATGGAGACATTCGTTGAATAACAATATTCAAAGTACAATGATTGGCCCTTAGGGCACAATTTCCAACAGTCCATATTTACCTTTTTCTTGCCCCTTGAGCTATCTCCCTGTACTGTAGATGTATTTATGAAAAAGATTGAGATTCAAAAGAATCTCAGTAGTAACATAATGTCAATCATACAGATATAACATCACAAAGCATGCCATATAGTCATCATACAATATAATCATCACAACATTATTCAATGTATCACATGCAGTTCATATATCACCATAGCGCTAGGTATATTACAAGGCCTCAAGGGATACCCGTGCATAAAGGCCCTGGGCATCTGCTCGTGTATCACAGAACATTATTGGCATGAGCGTCGACCCGCATAGAAAGGCCTCAGGTAACCACCCCGCATAACCAGATGGTGCCAGATAATTCATGATGAACACATAAAACATATAGTGTATCTTATAAATATATGAAAGACAAGTTACTACCTAGTTGCTTTCCTCCAGCAATTCCCAACCGTTTACCTAAGCTTGGGCAAGTTACAAGCTCGGGACAGCTGTTAGGTACTACAATTAGAATTTACAGAAGACAAGTTATTATTCTGTCCAATACTTGCATAATGCAATTAGTCAAGTTGGTTGTCATTAAAGTTAGTATACTAAGCTAAAAGCAAAGGCAAGGTCGCCTAACTATCCCAAGTTGATTGTTTCCACCCTTAAAGTTCAACTTATTTACTTTATGCCATTACATTTTGCATTTCCACCTTTGTTCTCAAATCTACCAGCTTTTTCCTTAACTTTAAACATTTACCATTAATTATAGGAAAACTCCAAATTGAGTGGTTCAAAATTCTATGTAAAGCTATTTTAGTATAATTTCACATAAAAATACTCAATTCTGGCCACCATAAACACAACATTCCCATAATTTTTCCAAACATAACCTGTTCCAGATTGCATTCCAGAAACATGGCATAACTTCAAAAATTCATATCTCCTAATGTACTTGTCCAAAAATTACAAACTGCCTATCAAATTAAAGCTCTATGTCTATAATTTAATTCTAGAAAGCTTCAGAAATTTTGGACAAGTTTTGACGCATGAAACAACTCGCACAACATCACTGTTCCAGACAGGGCAGATCAACAATATGTACATATATACTTCATAAATTTCCAAATTGATATACAAATATCCAAAAATCATGAACACTTGCATACCTACACAATTTTTCCTTCTAAATCAAATGGAATCATCAAAATTACTAAATACTCAGTCCTTCATCATGTCACACACAGGGCAGCAAGTTAGGGTTCTTAGGAGGTTTATGTTGTTTTCTTGTTTTCTCTTGCTTAATCACTTCCTTTCTACTTCTAATCACATGATTAACTACTTCAACAATAAATGGACATGTATAGAGGAAATTTGAGCAGCATTTCCCCTATATTTAGCTTCAGCCCATAATTAGAAAACAAAAGAAAACATCACAATATCCACTAACAACATCAACTAAGGCAAGAGAAGCAAGTTTTGAACTTTACCTCTTGTTTTCTGTGATACCTCATTTCCTGTAGCTTTATATGAGTGTAAAGGAGTAGTGAAATTATTCTTGAAACCAGGATTAGGTCTTGGATTAAGCAGTTTCAGAAAACGTTCACAAATTCTAAACCTATTTTAGGATTTCAACCTAGGATTGGAAAGGATTTTTTAGGGTAGTAAAATTTTCTCAAACCATTTTCATATACATTCACTATCTCACTAGCTCTTCTTTTTATTTTATCAGAGTTTGTGAGTGATTCTCTGCTTAGTTCTCACGTTCCATACCTTAGTTAAATTTGGTTAGCGTTCGAAAGCGTATAGCTAAACTGTTCTTTTACTAGTCTACCGATATTACCAGTTTCACTATCGTAGCATGTCAGAGTTATAGCCTATTATAGTATATATAGACCTAAAATATCTAAAGTATAAGCAACATACAACCAACAAAACTAAAGTCTTCTGCGTTCCAGCTTCTAGCAGTACATATTTACCTTTTTCTGGCCCCTTAAGCTATATCCCTGTATCGTAGATGGGTTTTATGAAAAATAGTGAGATTCAAAAGAATCTCAGTAGTAACATAGTGCCAATCATATATATATAACATCACAAAGCATGCTATACATTCATCATACAATAGAATTATCACAACAATATTTAGTGCACCACATGCAGTTCTTAAACTACCATAGTGCTAGGTAAATTACATGGCCTTGAGGGATACCCACGCAAAAAGGCCTTGGGCATCCACTCGTGCATCACAAAACGTTATTGGCCTGAGCATCTACTCACGCAGAAAGGCCCCGGGTGACCACTCCACATAACCAGAATGTGCCAGACAATTCATGTTGATTTCACATAACATATAGTATATCTTATAAACATATGAAAGACAAGTTACTACGTGGTTGCTTCCCTTGAGCAATAACCAACCGTTTCTTTGAGCTCGAGCAAGTTTTAGTTCCTATCAAAATTAGAGTTACAAGTAACTGGTTATTACTTGCACTATTACTGCCTTTAAATCAAATTTTGCTGGTTATCTAAATCAGTTATAACAGTTTCTGCACAATACAATTATGTACAGTGCAGTTTCACTGCTTCCCAGAAACTGGCAGATTTTTTAGTCAAATTGGAAATTTATAATTAATTCTAAAAAATCCAATTTAACTAATTTCAAAGCCTAAATGAAGATATTTTAATGTAAATTTAAGGAAAAATATTTATATTTTCCCACTGTTGACATACCATTCCCAGTAATTCGTTAAACAGTTCCAGATTTCTTTCTAGAAAATAGGGCATAACTTCAAAAATTCATATCTCCTAATGTACTTGTCTTAAAATTACAAAATACAATTCAAATTAAAAATCTATGTCTCTAATTTAATTTTAGAAAGTTTCAGAATTTTTGGACAAGGTCTAACTCATGAAACATCTCGCACAACATTACTATTCCAGACAGGGCAGATCAACAATATGTACATATATACTTCATAAATTTCCAATTGATATACAAACATCCAAAAATCATGAACACTTGCATACCTACACAATGTTTCCTTCTATAGCAAATGGAATCATCAAAATTACAAAATTCTCACTCCTTCCTCACATCATCTACAGAACAGTAAGTTAGGGTTTTTATGAGTAACATGTTTTCTTGTTTTATCTTGCTTAATCACTTCCTTTCTACTTCTAATCACATGATTAGCTACTTAAACACTAAATGGACATGTTTAGAGGAAATTTGGGTAGTATTTACCCAATATTTAGCTTCAGCCTATAATTAGAAAACAAGAGAAAACATCACAACATCCACCAACAACATCAACTAAGGCAAGAGAAGCAAGTTTTGAAGTTGACCTTTTGTTTCCAACTCCTTCTCTCTCTAAAATGTCATCCCCCTCTCTCTTCTCTTGAGAATTCTCTTGAAAACCATGAATTTAATGGAGTAGAAGTGGTTAGGAGAGTTTATAGAGTGATTATGAGGTAAAAATCACAAGATTACAAGCTTTTTACCTTACTTGGTGACTTGGAACCCTAACTTCTTTCTCCTTTGCTCTCCAAGTATATGACGCTCTCTCTCTCTCTATTTGTTGCAGATTTTTATGGAAATGAAGAGAAAAAGAAGACGAACTAATGACTTAATGTAGTCTCCAATTGCTTTACATGTGGTTACTTTTCATTGGTCAACATTTTCTATTTTTCTTCTCCTCTTGCTTTAATATCACCACACACACACACACACACACACATATTCCCTTTATATATATATTCCCTTTATATATATATTTCTCTTACTCCTTTTTAATTTGACCAAATGTGTAGAGGAAAGAGGGAGTTCATTTGCTTCTTGCAATTGCCTTAGTCAAAGTTGCATGTTTTTTCTTTTTCTCCTTTGACTTCTTGACTTCTTACTTTACTTTTTTCTCTCCTCTTCTTGCTTTAATATGACCAAGCCATTCAATTTCTCTTTTTTTTCTTTGTTCCACCAAAATTTGAAGATGAAGGGAATTAAATAACTTCTTCCAATTCATAAACCAAGATCATATCACCTTTTGACTTTTTGCAACTTTTATTTCACTTTGTAATAATATTACAAAATGGACTTATTAATTACCAACTAGCCATTTCTCCCTTTTTAATTTCAATTTGGACAAAATTATTGGGAATATTAGGAGAAAAATAATTGTTTCTTGTTTTATGGAAAAATTACCGTTTTGCCCTTACGTTTTATGATTTATCGAAATAAATCATTTCTTGCTCCTTTCCTTTTGTTTGGCTGAATTTTTTATATTCATATTAGGCCATTACTTGTGTCATTTTATGTTCCAATTTTGGTTACAATATTAGGCCTTTAAGTAGACATTAATTGCTTCTTTGTGTCTTTGCTTAGCCGAATTGTGTGTAACCAGCAATTGGAATATTTTTGTAAACTTATGCACACCATAATTCACCTTTTTATTCCACTAAATATCACAAATATATACAAGGAATATTGGAGGAAAAAGTGGGGTATTACATTTCCTACTCCTTTTCGCTTTAAAACATCAGCCCTCTCTCTCTCTTCTCTTGAGATTTGTCTTGAAAATCATGAATTTAATGGAGTCAAAATGGTTAGGAGAGGTTATAAAGTGATTAGGAGGCAAAGATCACAAGATTACTAGCTTCTTACCTTACTTGGTGATTTAGAACCCTAAGTTCTTCCTCATTTGCTCTCCAAGTATTTGAAGCTCTCTCTCTCTCTCTCTCTCTCTGCTACAGATTTTTGACAAAAATGAAGAGCAAAAGAAGAGGAACTAGTTACTTAATGTAGTCTCCAATTGCTTTACATGTGGTTAGTTTTCATTGGTCAACATTTTCTATTTTTCTTTTCCTCTTGCTTTAATATCTCATATATATATATATATATATATATATATATATACCCTTTATATATATATTTCTCATGCTCCTTCTTAATTTGACCGAAATGTGTAGAGGAAACAGGGAATTCATTTGCTTCTTGCAATTTCCTTAGTCAAAGTTGCATGTTTTTGCTTTTTCTCCTTTGACTTCTTGACTTCTTACTTTACCTTTTTTTACTCCTCTTCTTGCTTTATTCCAACCATATATATGTTTCTCTTGCTATTTTCCTTTCCACCGAAAGTCTAAGAAGCAAGGGAATTAAATAGCTTCTTCCAATTCATAAACTAAGATCATATCACCTTTTGACTTTTTTTTGCAACATTTATTTCACTTAGTAATAATATTCCAAAATGGACTTATTAATTACCATCTAGCCATTTTCCCCTTTTTAATTCTAATTTGGACAAAATTATTGGGAATATTGGGAAAAAAATAATTTTTTCTTGTTTTATGGTAAAATTACCGTTTTGCCCTTACGCTTTATGATTTATTAAAATAAATCATTTTTTTACTCATTTCCTTTCTTTTAGCCAAATTTTTGACATTCATATTAGACCATTACTTGTTCCATTTTATGTTTCAATTTTGGTTATAATATTAGGCCTTTAAGTGGATATTAATTGCTTCTTTACGTCCTTGCTTGGTCGAATTGTGTGTAACCAGCGATTAGAATATTTTCTGTAAAGTTATGCACACCATAGTTCACCATTTTATTCTACCAAATATCACAAATATATATAAAATATATTGGTAGAAAAAGTGGGGTATTACACCGACCAAGCCTTGGCCGGTCTTAGTCGGCGCTTTCTGTGAAAGCGCCGACTAAGATTCACCTTAGACAGCGCTTGTTTAACAAGCGCCCACCAAGTAGAAAGCACCGACTAAGATTCACCTTGGGCGCCACTTGTTAAATAAGCGCTGGCCAAGGTAATGCTTGGCTGGCCTTAGCCGGCGCTTTCGATGAAAGCGCATGCTAAGGTGTTGTTATAGCTAGCCTGTTATACGCAAGCTAGCTTGGCAGCCTTTGCTTCTTTGCTAAAAGCAAAGGCTGCCAAAGGTCATGTGAGTGGCCTTGGTGAGGCAAGGCCACTATTTGGCCTTGGATTCCCCTGCCAAGGCCAAGTTATTCAGCCTTGGCAGGGAATCTAAATCCACTTTGCTTACAAGGCTAATAACTTGACCTTGGCAGTCGTCAAGGCCACACTATGGTTCTGAATTTGTTGATTAATTTAGTTTTTGAAAAAAAAATCTTGTTGTAGTTTTTAGATGAAGGATTTATATACAATCTCTTCAAACATTATAAAACAATTTATAGAAAATTTTGGGATTTAGATTTATATATACCTAATATACTTTTTTTTAGATTTTACTTTATTTAATTTTGCTTCATAATTAAAACAATGGAAATAAATACATGTGTGAAAGTTGAGACTACATGATATTTATTATATTTATGCAAGCAGCATTTAATGTCCTTATATTTATGCAAGGCTTATACCAGCTATGACGCTTTACTACAAAGCGCCATAGATGGTACTTAATTTTCTTTTTTTCTTTTTTTTTTTAAAAATGGTATTGTATGGCGCTTTTTTAGGAAAGGGCCATAAAAGCCTATTACTAAGCTACGTCACTTATAATATGAAGTGTCGTATGTAATACCTTACTTCCAATAACCTCAGATGAGTGCAAAAGAGTAGTGAAATAAATTGTGAAACCAGGATTTAATTCCAAACTGAATAAACTTTAAAAACATTAATGAATCCCAACATTATCTCATTAGATAAATCTAGGATTGAGTAGGTTTTTCATATGGAATAAAAATTTTTCAAACATTTTTCACAAATATTCACTGTCTCATTTAGACTCATTGATACTTGCTTTCATTTTATCAGAGTATACAAGCGTGTCTCTGCTTCAATCTCACGTTGTATTCAATCGTTAATGTTTCTCTAACGATTAGGAAGTGTTATGTAACTAAGTTATCTCTTTATTACATTACCATTCATATACCTAGCTACAAGTACTATCAGTTCAACTACTATACTATTGTCATAGTTACCGATTTATACAATATATACATGTCCAAAATATCCAAACAGACAACCAACAGAGAAAGTAAATCTTTCAGCTTCATCCTCTAGTTGTCCGTATTTACCTTCTTGCCCTTTGAGCTACCAACCTGTACTGTAATTTGTTTATAGAAAAAGAGTGAGATTCAAAAGAATCTCAGTAGTAACAGGTAGTCAATCATATAGATATAAAATCACAGAGCATGTTATACAGTCATCATATAAAAGAATCATCACAACATCATTCGATTCAACATGTAGTTCTCGTACCATCATTGTACTAGGTATATCACAAGGCTCTGAGTATTACCCGTGCAATAGGCCCCGGCATGCACTCGTGCATCACAAACAAATTCAATGGCCTGAGTGTCAACCCGTGCAATAGGCCCCGGGCGACAACCCCGCATAAACAAAATGTTCCAAACAGTTCATGATGAAACTACACACATACAATGTATCTTATAACATATGAAAGACAAAGTTACTACCTGATAGCTTCTCTTGAGCAATATCCAATTGTTTCACTAAGCTCGGGCAGATCTTAAACTTTGAACAGTATTAGGTCCTATAAATGGAATTTACGGACGACAAGTTATTATTTCGTCCAATATTTGTATAATCCAAATACTCAAGTCGGTTGTCATTAAGGTTAGAATACTAACCCAAAATCAAAGTCAAAAATGGTTCAACTATATCAAGTTGGTTAGTTTTACCCTTAAAGTTCATTACAATTATATAATACCATTGCATCCTTTATTTTCGCACATTTGAGTAAATCTGCCAGAATTTTCTTCAATCTTTGAAAATTCATAATTAATTCTACACAACTCCAAATGAGTTGGTTCCAGGTTCTGTTCAATCATATTCAAGTTCTAGTGTAAATAAAAATATTAAAAGGCACTAATTATAACCACCCAATTCCAGAAAATTCGTCAAACCCAATCTGCCACAGATTCCATTCCAGAATCAATCTTAAACTTTGAAAAATCATATTTCTCAATCCACTGGTCCAATTGCGTCCCATTACCCATCAAATTGAACCTCAGGATGTCTACTTTCATCATGTAAAATTTCATAAGGTTTAGACAAGGTTTGGTTACTGAAAAATGCACCGCAACAAATCTGCTCCAGCAAAACAAGTCTAACAGCAGGGTCATCTAACTTTCAAAAATTCCATAATTTTTTATAATTATCCAAAAATTATAAGTACATGATTTTCCACATAATTTTTCATGTAGAACTCAATGGAATGATCAAAATCATCAAAATCATAAAGCTTCAGCCCCAAAACCCACTGGCAAGACAGAATCATTTTCAGCAAAATTACCAAAACAGAATTTTGTTGAATAACTTAGTCCAATATCATCATAAATCATCATTTAACCATAAATACATGATTAAACCATGATTAATATTTTAAAATTCCTTTTGGAAGAAAATGAACAGTACCCCAACCTTCATGAAGACTCATCCAAACAACAAACCAATCGGTTCAAAATGAAGCTTATGCTTACCTCTATACGTTTCCACAATCGGTTCGGAAATCCGGCAGTACTTCGTCTGGTGAGATGGCACCAAACACCTCCAAATGAAAATCTGAAACCGTAGAAATGAAGCTTAGGATGAGTAGAAGAAGGTTTGTGAAGGAAAGTTTAGGAGAAAACACTGATTCGATAGTGTTTCGGTGGATTGAACTCAAGAACATTCACTATTCATGTTTTCTCTTTCCTCTAACTATTTCTCAACGTTTTTTTTGATTTCTTCCTATTTTTTTTGAGGATAAATGAAATAATAGAGTTTAAAGAAAGTCATAAAGGTGTTCCAACATGTGTCACAATCTTATGGTGCCACATATTCGGTGATTTAGCCAAACTGTGACACGTGTCCTTTCTTTTAATCAAATGGGTCTTGAGCTGTCCTAATGGTCAGGGAAAATGAGAGTCCGATGATTTTTCCCCGGCTCCTAAGCTCGGTGTTCGGGAAAATTAGTCGGGTGACCAGACCAGAGTCCGGTGGATTTCCCCGGCTTGGGGCAACGTGGCACCCTCCGGTGATGACAACTCAAAAGCTAAAGTAACTTTGTCAAAAAGAGGGAACAAGTGTCACGCTCTTATTCGGCCAACACATTAAAGTCAAAAGCACCTTTTCTCTTCTTCCTTAAGATGATGCCATGTGTCCCTTATATGGGACCCATCCCTATCTCTTCCCTCCACCTAACTGTCCACTTTATCAGGGAAAGGAAAGTCAGGGAATTTTCCCCGGGTTCACCTACGAGGTGTACTCCTTCGTGGTCCCTACACAAAGTAAGATTATTTCATTTAATTATTACTTTATGACAACCAATAAAATCTTGCTAAGTGTCCTCTTTATCAAAATAACACCGTATACACAACACTGGCACCGGTGAATTTTCTTCCGACTAATTACATTTACAAACAGTTCTTGTTATTCATATTTCAGTAAGTTACATCGTAGATTCAAATTTTCTCTTTTTTTTAAACAACAATTATCTAAGACGTTTCTTAAAGAAATGCCGTCAGAGGTGCGCCACTAAAAGCCTCTTTTGTAATAGTGCAAGGGCCCAATTACTAGAAGCCCAGAAAAGAGTGAGATGTTTGAGAGGTTGGAGAAAATATTTGTGCTTCAGTTTGATTCATTAAATACCTATATTGTTAGTATATATGTTAAGGGTGTAAATGAGGCCTTGACCATGCATATTCAAGCTCATATACATGCTTTCACAACACATAGAAGCTTAAGCCCATGACAGAGCATGAAGATCCATGAAATTGGTGTAATGTAAAGCAATAAGCCCAACATGTTGATGTACAAGGCTCATGTGCAATCCATATTGAAGAATTCACTCAAAATACCATGTGACAAACATGTTCCTTAGAGGAGGAGCATAAGTAATGTCCAACACACTTCAAGAAACACCTAAAAGATGTCATTATTCATTAATTAGTGTCCAATTTCCTTTTAAACAAGTTTCCTATTTTTATTTGCATTGAATAAGACCTTTTGGTCAAAGATTACTCCTGACATTGCTACAAAAGAGGGATTTAGTGGCGTCCCTCTTGTCGCACTTCTTCACATATAATTTTTTTTATTTCTTTTTTTTTTAAAAAATTAGAAGTTATAGCGCTTACTATTATAAATGTCATAGTTAGTATATGGGCTTGTATGGCGTTTGCTAAAGCAAGGCCTTTATTTTTTTTAAAAAAAAACAAAGGTTACGTGGCCTTGTATGGCGCTATCATACAAGGCCACCGGAGGCCTTGTATGATACAACACAATATGCCTTATATCATACAAGGTGTTATTGGGCCCCAAATAAGGCCAAATGGCTAGCTTTGGCACTTGGTTCACCAAGTGCTATAGCTAGCCACAACTTGTATGGCACTTGCTTTGGCAAGTTCCATACAAGGTCCTCCTTCCTATTAAATATTAAATTCCAAATCGAGGTCTATCGGCATCATCTTTCTGAGCTCCCCATTTTCCACCAAAATATTATCTTAAATCTTGTGTTATCCCTTCAGTCCCTACTTTATTGGTCCCCCCACATTTCTTTATCCATTCTCTCCACTCCCTTTTTCCTATATAATATTTTGTCTCCACTCCTTCCTCTCTTTATTAACAAACAACCCCCTATTGTCCCCACTCCCTGCTCTCTATTTTTATGGCGGTAAGCTAAGTGCAAAAGCTTCCTTGGTCCCCCAATTTTTTTTGTTTCTTGTCTCATCCTCCTCTATATTTCTTTAACATTTGGTCCCCACTTCCATCATCACTACAAAGCTTTATCTCCCACATTTTTTTCTTCTTGTCTCTTTCTACAGAAGCTCCCTGTAAGTCTTTTTTCTTAAATATAGAAGCTTCCTTCAATCAGCATTACAATTCTTTTTTTTTTTTTTAAGTTTAAAATCTGACATGAATCTTAGCTTGTAGTTTTATGGGTGTTTATAATTTTTTTTAGGTATTTATTTGAAGTTACAACTCTCTCTTATTAGACTTCCTATATATTTTTAGTTTTTAAATTTTTGAGCTTACAAGTATAATTTTATCAGTTGTTATTGGTTTAATTTCCTTAATGTCTTTTTTTATTTAATTTATTACGAGATCTGAAAAAATTATTCTCAATCGTATATGTAGAAAATTAATTGAGATAATATTATATGTTACTATATATAGGTTGTATATGTGAAGATATGTGTAGTAGTTATAATTTTTAGCTGCTGTAGTAATTGTTATAGATGAGTTGCATAAGTGAAATAATTATAACACTTGCATCTTTGTTGGCTTGTAATGCAACCAATTAATTTAACAATGATATGTAGTGTTGGCAAATATGATTTATTTTGTTATGAGTTGTGAAAAATTATGTAGATGTTGTGGGATTCATTATTTGATTATTTGTGACTTAAAGAGATGGTTTAATACCTGGAAAACTTCAAATTTTAGGATGTTATACTGCCAATTGTTTTTTATGAAGATCAACATTTTGCCAAGTTAATTGACCAACAAGTGGATAAAATTATTGAGGAATGATATGAATATATGGCTTGGCAATTAGCTAATATTTAGTGATTTCAATTGTAATTTATATTGTGTTTTAAATTTAATTGAGAAGTGTCCGAGCTAATTGATTTTTAGTGATTTTAATTCATTTTGTGCATTATTGTTTATATAGTATTATAAAGATCAATGTTTTGCCAAGTTGACTGACCAACAAGTGAATGAAATCATTGAGGAATGGTGCGAATATATGGTCAAGCAATTAACTAATATTTAGGTAACTAGGTTGTTTTTTGTCTATTCTTCTATTGTTTACTCACTTAGAATTAGTTGTACATTACAATTATTGTAAATATATTTCATAGTGATTATATGAATTAGTTATTTTTTTAGAGTTATTTCACTTTGGTTTGGTTTGGTTTGATTCTGATTTAGTTTTATTCATTTTGTTGTGGATTTGTAATGTAAATTACTGTGGATTTGGAATCAATATATAGGATTTATTAGGAAAAGGAAAAAATTATTCAAAATTATCTTTTTGAAAAAATACTTCCTATGGCGCTTTCTTGAGGAAGGGGCAAAGGAAGTGTATAATAAAAACAAAAAGACTTCCTGAGGAAGCGCTATAGGAGCCCATACTTCCTATGGCCCTTCCTCAACGAAGCGACACGGTAAGCTATTTAAAAAAATAAGATAAAAATAAGTTGTAGCACTTCTACATCTTCAAGAAGCGCCACAACTTCTTTTAATGGTGTTGGAAGCCATAGTATTCATATAAATAAGCGCTACTTATAATGTTTTTTTGTAGTAGTGTGATGAAGAATTTGTTTTAGTTTCCTAGTTTTTTAGGTAGATGACTGTCAAACCCCTCAATATTTTGACATTTATCAGAGTAGTAACTCATAGTTAAGTGGGTATACATAAATAGCATAAATATAATGATACAAAGTACTCAATTACATTATAAAAAATCCCCACAGGGTTTGTATATAAAATTACAAATCCCAAAATACATAAAAAGATCACAGATAACCAACACTACTTTTCTTGATTTGGACCGAAACTCTCAATTTCCGGTATCAACTTCCTTGCCCTTAGAGCCGCTTCCTCTAGCTGAATAAATTTTAATTTTTGGAAAGGGTGAAATTCAAACGAATCTCAATAGTAACATGCAATCAATCATATAAAATGCGATAAATAAATATACAATGCACTATATAACGCAACAAAAACCAATGATGTGCACATGTTTGTTCGCCAATGTTCAGGATCAAAAGGACCATTTTGTCTAGATTAAAATGATCATTTTGTCCCTACTTGCCACACAGTGATCACTTTAATATTTGAAGCAGACAACAACATGTCCGTACTTGTCTCACTACCTCAGCTAGGTCCCACTGGCCACATGGTACTTAAGCTTTTCCTATAGGGTGGTACTTATGCTTTTCCTACACTGCAGCGAGAAATTATATCATCTACCTAGACTGGGTCCCAATGGACCTAGTGATACTTGTGCTTTTTCCACACCACGGCTCTAGAAATTATATCACATATAGAACAGGGAAATACAATGCATATAAACAATCACATAATGTATGAGAGATAGAGTTACTACATGGAATTCTTTCTAATAGCTAGCTAATAGTGGTCCTCTAATTCCTTATCCGGCTCGGACAAATGTCAAATTCTAAAATTCCAAATTTATAATAAATGAGTTATTACACATTCATGCTTTATTCTAAACTCAAATGGTTGGTTATGAATACCTAAAAATGCGTAATTACCAAAATGCCCTTAGGGAATCCGGTCTAATTCCCTTTATACCCGGTATAATTGTATTTTTTCAAAAATTATGACCCAAGATATTCCTACACAATTTCACATGTAGAATCCATTTTTGATATCAGTTTTGACAAAATCATACTACATTTCCCAAAATACCATTGACAGCCATAAAGTTAGGGTTTTAAGGGTAAAATTGTCATTTCACACCTTAAAATCTCCACGCTCCATTTTTCACATGTTCCCTACACAATTTTTTCATTCTAAACACAATAGAATAATCAAATCTATCAAATTCAGCTCAAGCACATAAAATCCCTCTAGCCGAAACTTTAATAAAAATTAGAAAATTGAAGTTTCTTGATTTCTTTCAACAAAACACCTTTTCACTTTTAATCACTTAAACACCTTTTGAACATGATTAATGACAAATTGGACAACACCTCCCCTTAGGGTTCATGAATGCCAAATCACAAATTCAAGCCAATATATTCCAAACAACCAACCAAAACACCAACAACAAGCATGAATCAACAATAAGTGACAAGTATTCAAGCCCACCTTGATTACTTCTTGCTTTCTCTCTCTAGCCGGCCACTCTTCCTCTTCCTTTCCCTTGATTTTCTTCTTGCTTTGCATGATTTCAAGAAGGATATGAAGATTAGATAATGTTTTCAAGAGATTGAAAGCAAAAACAAGAAATTTCAACTACAACTTACCTAGTTTTTGCCTCTTGAATCTTCCTCCTTCTTTGTTCTTTGTTTTCTCTAAACTCACTCTCTCTCTTTTCTCATGGTTGTTGGCCGAAAATGAGGCCTTGCAAGAGCATAATTGGTCTTAAAAATATCATCTTTCACCTCCTTAAAAATATAATAATTTATTGCAATTTTAACACGTCACTTGCTTTTTCTTCTTCTTTTTCTATATGGCACAACAAGCTACCACATGGCATGCAAGATGGCATAATATTATTTCTCCTTGCCTCTTCATAACTTTTGGCCAACTTTTGCTTCAACTAAAAGGGAAATTAGAGCTTTTTAATTTTATTAGCCAAATGACTATTTTACGCTTACATTTTCTTGAATTTTTGTACCAAGTAATGTTTTCCTTCTTCCCTTTTCTTTTTAGCTGAAATTTATACTATATTTTGGGCCAAAAATTGGGCTCTTCCATTTTTTATTTTGGGCTACAATATTAGGCCTTTATGAAGACAAAAATTGTGCTTTATGTCTTACTTAGCCAAAATTTCATGTAACTACTTTTTCCAATGTCAAACCCCGCAGAATTTCGACATTTAATTAAGTACCAACGCATAGTTTAGTGGGCATACAAAAATAGTATAATTATACTGATATAAATTTTTTGATTATATTATAGGAATCCCCACAGGGTTTGTACATAGTATAATACATAAACCTAGAAAATACATGAAGAGTACAAGGTAACCAACACAAAAATTTCTTCAAAAGCCGGTCCTTTCAATTTATAGGGTCCACTTCTTTATCTTTATTACTGAATAAAGTTTATTTAAGGAAAGGTGATATGAATGAGGGAACGGACCGGCTAGAAAACAAGTTTGAAAACACGAACGGAATGGATGATCAAAGGTAGGACCTTAAGAGAACCTGTCTCTTACAACCCTAGCAATAAAGACACCACAAGGATGATCGGTCCTTGATACAGTCGGAGTATTCGCACGAGAATACAAGCATGCAAGCAAAGCTCACACAGGAGAAATAAAATTCTCAAAGAACAAAGTTCTTATTCATATCATTATCATCTTCTGAATTGTCCAGTACAAAAACGCAGCCTTCATATATAGGCAACAAAAGAATACTCTAGAACTCTAAACCTAGTCATAAATGCAATAATGATGCCTTAATGATAATTGATTTTCTTGGTTGGCACCATTCAAGCCTAAAAGTATGAGGAAATTACTTACTCTTCAACACTAAGTCAATTACCTAAAAATAGAAAACTAAATCAAAGAAAAGGCCTTATTTAATGGAAAATGATTTCCCTTTGATCATTCATTTCATTCTCCTTCACTTGACAATTCAAAGCTCTTCTAACCACAAGGCATTCTGATACGTCCCGGGTTTGGGAGGGGGTGTGGATCGAGTTCGGGGTCTGGTGGCACCCACAGTCGTTGGAGACAGGGGCCCGTGTCTGTACTGGGTTAAAGGAATAGGGGTGCGCCTCTGCTATCAGCTTAAGCTTTTAGCACGATGGTTAGCGCTTCACAGTTAAGCGTGCTCAGCCGAGGGTAGTCTCAGGATGGGTGACCTCCTGGGAAGTCCTCGTGTTGTGGCGCTTCGTTCCTGAGGTTTGGTATCAAAGCCAGCACGGGTTTGAATCCCGCTTCCATTGAAAGGTTCGAGGACGAACCTCCTTAAAGAGGGAGGGAATGATACGTCCCGGGTCTGGGAGGGGGTGTGGATCGAGTTCGGTGTCTGGTGGCACCCACAGTCGTTGGAGACAGGGGCCCGTGTCTGTACTGGGTTAAAGGAATAGGGGTGCGCCTCTGCTACCAGCTTAAGCTTTTAGCACGATGGTTAGCGCTTCACAGTTAAGCGTGCTCAGCCGAGGGTAGTCTCAGGATGGGTGACCTCCTGGGAAGTCCCCGTGTTGTGGCACTTCGTTCCTGAGGTTGATACCAAGATGGTGCGAACCCACAAGGGAAGACCCCACAAACCCACAACCAATCTGAATATACGCACCCCAAGAACGCTAAACGTAGATCAACGATCCACTTGAACCCTTGAGCACGAAAGAACAAGGACCCGAAGTGTTGGAAGACGCCACAAGGTTGATCAAGCCTTGATAAGTCTGTTAGTTCTAAGAAGAACCCTAAAGAGAATCCACTCCCAAGAAACAAGGTGCAGAAAAGTACAACCTTTCATTCAATAATCAAGTCTCCAAGTCTCTAATCTCCTCAAAATGAAGGTTTACAAGGTATTTAAAGAGAAATATTCAGAAACACTAATTGCATTAAATGCATTCTAGAAAATAGAAAATAACCTAATATAATTAATTAAATAATTAATTAGGAAACCCAAAAGTCAAATAGGCCCAATATCTAATAATTTTCGCACAAATAAAAGTCACAAAATTTAATCAGCATTCAAGGCCCAAAATGTGCTTATTTAGGCCCAAGTGAGTCCTCCCATGTATAGTACTAGGTCCAAGCTCTTTGTTTTGAAGTCTCCAAGCCCAAAACTTGATTAGTATCTCCATCTGCAGTCCATTTGAAATTAATGACGTTTTCAACATCTTTATCCACAATTGTTGATCCAATTGCCATCTGATTTGCATTAGCCTCTTGAATAAGCCCAATCAATGCTTCCTTAAATATTTTAGCTTGTGCTCTTGTGACTGGACCGGCTGGAATTTGAAAATGATAGTTTGAAGTTGAAGAGTCAACACTTGAATATGAAGAGACAACTTGTTGATTCTGGATCGCATCATTCCCTCTCTCCTCAAAAGGATTCGCCCTCGAATCTTCACCTTTCTTGTATTTGACAACATATGGGAATGTCTCAATAAATTTCAGCCAGCTTGCATGTCTCTTGTTAAGCTTACCACGCGAAGGAGATGAAGATTCAATGCCTCTTGAAGATAAGAAGAATCCATCGGGTGGCTTCTTAGGGATCAAATCCAAGAACACCTGCAACACATCAAAATCACAAGGCAAATAATGATTAAGATCATTAGTAACTGAAGAAATATCCTTGCTCTCACTTTTCTCACAATTCTTTTCTTCTTGCTTTTCACTCAATTCTTCACCCTCTTTATTCTGAAAACACTTCATACTCTCAATAGCTTTTTGTCTTTCAAACTCACTTTTACTCTCCTTACTTTGACAATACTTAGTGCTCTCAATGTCTTTTTCTCTCTCAAGCTGAATTTTTATCTCAACAGCAGTTTGACAACAACCACTCTCACTTATATTTTCACTTTTCTTTTCATGATTAAGAGGAACTTCTTCAATCACAAGATTGATACTTGGAACAGGAACATCTTCTTCACACTTCTCAGCTTGATGTTCAACATTAGGTTGTTCTTCCTCCTTGGTTGGCTCTAACTCGTCATTAGAGACTGTAACTATCAAGCTTTCAATCTCCTTTGAATTGGAGCTACTCTCTGAACTCCTTTGTTGCTTGATCTTTTCCTCATACTCAGCAACAAACTGAACCAAAATATCAATATCTAAGAAGGTCAGGGTCGTTGCAAAACAAGCTAAATCAAGATTAAGCCCATTTACAAAACGATCCTTAGTGGCTCTTGAAGTTTCTTTTACTCCAGCTCTAATCAAGGCTAATTCCATCTCTTGAAAATATTCATTAACACTCATGGAGCCTTGTTTCAACTCTTGCAGCTTTCTTTGGAATTCTCTTTTTGATCTGGAGTTGTGACTAGACATCCATTGGTCGTTTTCAGCATTAAACTTTTGCATTCCTTTTAACAAGGATTGAAGATGTCTATGAATTTCTTTTTCATCATGCATATTGGTAGTACCTGAAAAGTTAGATTTAGAAAAAAAAGGGACCTCACCACTCTTCTCACGTGTTTCACTCAAACAAGTTTAGTGTCACTTGTATTTCTCTCAAAATTGGCTTTTAAATTGATGTATGTCACTCTTGCCTTTTTCCACTCTTAGATTCCTCTTCAGGCTCTTTAAAAGACTAAGCAATTTAATCAATGCAATCACAATTTGCAGAAATCAAACCAACACTTAGAAATATGGAATATCAAAGTGAGTATTGGAAAAGGGAATTGAGGGAGATCAAGAGTTCAAAGGACAATCTATCACAAGCACTCTCAAGCAATCTGAACCCAGATATTCAAGAAAAGTGTTCTTTTTGAAAAGATCATAACACACTGTGGAAATTTTCGATTGAGATGAAACCAAAACGATTGGAAAGATGAGATTCTGAATAATGAAAATGACCTATTAAATGACCAAAACCGCAAGGTAAAACGGGTCAAACAAGGAAAGAAGATTTGATGACGTTCTGGAAAACTGATGAATTGACACAGAAAATTTGCAGAAACACGACTGATTTAAAATAGATAGAACTCACTAATGAAAAATCGAATTGAACTCATTCCAAAACGATATGAAAGAAGAGATTTTGAACTATTAAAAATACTCACTAAACATTGGAAACGACAAAGAGACGACTAATGAAAAGAAGCAAAACTTTCGGACACGAACACAGATGACCTAGACGAAAAGACTCAAGAACAAAGCATGAAACCCTAAACGAAAAATTGAAACAACGAATAGAAAGATGTGACCTGAGTTTAGATCTGAAGCTCTGATACCAAGATGGTGCGAACCCACAACCAATCTGAATATACGCACCCCAAGAACGCTAAACGCAGATCGACGATCCACTTGAACCCTTGAGCATGAAAGAACAAGGACCCGAAGTGTTGGAAGACGCCACAAGGTTGATCAAGCCTTGATAAGTCTGTTAGTTCTAAGAAGAACCCTAGAGAGAATCCACTCCCAAGAAACAAGGTGCAGAAAAGTGCAACATTTCATTCAATAATCAAGTCTCCAAGTCTCTAAGTCTCTAATCTCCTCAAAATGAAGGTTTACAAGGTATTTAAAGAGAAATATTCAGAAACACTAATTGCATTAAATGCATTCTAGAAAATAGAAACTAACCTAATATAATTAATTAACTAATTAATTAGGAAACCCAAAAGTCAAATAGGCCCAATATCTAATAATTTTCGCACAAATAAAAGTCACAAAATTTAATCAGCATTCAAGGCCCAAAATGTGCTTATTTAGGCCCAAATGAGTCCTCCCATGTATAGTACTAGGTCCAAGCTCTTTGTTTTGAAGTCTCCAAGCCCAAAACTTGATTAGTATCTCCATCTGCAGTCCATATGAAATTAATGACGTTTTCAACATCTTTATCCATAATTGTTGATCCAATTGCCATCTGATTTGCATTAGCCTCTTGAATAAGCCCAATCAATGCTTCCTTAAATATTTTAGCTTGTGGTCTTGTGACTGGACCGGCTGGAATTTGAAAATGATAGTTTGAAATTGAAGAGTCAACACTTGAATATGAAGAGACAACTTGTTGATTCTGGATCGCATCACATTCTCCTTCCACGACATATTCAACCTCATCATCACTATCATCTTCAAGTGAGGGTGTGGAATTATTATCACTCTCACTTTCAGTCATGACTTCATTATTTTTAAGAATCATAACTCTCTTATTGGGACATTGAGAAGCTATATGACCTGTACCCAAACACTTGAAACACTTTATATCTCTATTTCTAGAAGTCTGGGAATCAGATTTACCTTTTCTCTTTGATGTAGTTTCTTCTTTGCCTCGAGTTGTCTCCTTTTGGATAGTTCTTTCTCCTTTCTTCCAAATCTGCTTTTGTGAAGAACTTGATCTAGAATGGAATTTCAAAGCACCTTTACGCTTGAGTTGCCTTTCCACCTTGATTGCCATATGCACCATGTCCTCCAGCTCCACATAATGTTGCAATTCCACTATGTCAGCAATTTCTTTGTGAAGCCTATTTAGGAAACGAGCCAATGTAGCCTCCCTTTCTTCTTGCACATTGGCTCTTATCATAGCTAACTCCATCTCTTTATAATATTCCTCTACACTCCTAGAGCCTTGTGTAAGGGTCTGCAACTTTTGATAAAGCTCCCTATAGTAATAGTTAGGAATAAATCTTATCCTCATTAGAGTTTTCATTTCCCTCCAAGTTGCTACGGGCCTCTCACCATTATTTCTCCTATTAATGCCTAATTTATCCCACCAAACAATGGCATAATCAGTGAATTCTATTGCTGCTAACTTCAGCTTTTTTGCCTCAGAATAATTATGGCACTCAAAAATCATTTCTATCTTCTTCTCCCACTCCAAATATGCTTCAGGATCACTCCTTCCTTGGAAAGGTGGTATTTTCATTTTGATGCTCCCAAGGTTCCCATCCACTCTATTTCTTTCCCTAGCAATATTTCTGCCATGTCTCCTCTCATACCTTCTATCTCCTCTATGCCTATTTCTTCCCACTTCATATTCAGATTCAAAATCTTCCTCACTAGCACCGCTAACCTCATCATTCTCAGATTCAAACTCATCCATAGAAGCATCCCTTCACCTATTGTGCCTTCTAGGATTTGGTTGAACTCTTTGGAGGTTTGCAATCCTTTCATCTTGCCTATCCATCCTATCCCTTATTTCTGCAAACGTAACATTCATACGTGCAAAATGTTGCTGCATTGCTCGAAAGTGATCATCCATATTCATTGGATTACCACCAGATGTTTCTTCTGCATTACACATTATATCTGCAAGAAAGACGTTAGAAAAATAATTTTCCTCACGAATTCCTCACGTGTTTCCCTCAAGGATGTCACTCTACACTTGTGTTTCACTCCAATTTGGCTTTTAAATTGATGTATTGTCACTCTTGCCTTTTTCCACTCTTAGATTCCTCTTGAGGCTCTTTAAAGAACTAAGCAATTCATAATCAAAGCAATCTCAATTTACAGAATCAACACAACACTAAGAAAAGTTCAATTGACACAGATTGAAAAGGTTCAGTCAATTTCTGGATATCAAGATAGATGCTTACATAGAACACATTAAACACATCAATTGGAACTTTCTCTTCTTTTTTTTGTATATATTTTTTTTGTCTTTTTTTAATGTTGTCTCTTTTTTTTCACTGAAACTAAAAGAGAATATACAGAATCTATCACAAACAGTAGTACAACACAAGCAATCTGAACCCAGAAATTCCAAAAGAGTGTCTGAATTGTAAAGACTATAAATCACTGTGGAAATTTCGGATTTAGATGCAATCAAAACGAGCAGAAAGAAGAGATTCTGAACAATCGAAATAACCTATTGAATGATGGAAATCATGAAGAAAAGTGGTCGAATAAGGACAGAATATTTAGGGACGTTCTGGAAAAAACGAAGATGAACAGTTACAGAAAATTTCCAGAAACATAACGGATTAAAATGAATAGAACTCATAGATGACAAATCAGATTGGAATGATTCAAAACCAAGATAAAAGTAGAGATATTGAACTATGAAAATGACTCACTAAATGTTGAAAAACATAAAGAAATGCTTGACAAACAGAAGCTATAATCTCAGACACGAACACAAATGAGCAGACGAAAAGACACAAGAACAGCACAAAACTTAAAAGGAAAATGGAAACAAAGAACAGAAAGTTATGACCTGAGTTTAGATCCGAAGCTCTAATACCAAGATGGTGCGAACCCACAAGGGAAGATCCCACGAACCCACAACCAATTCTGAGATATGCTCACCCTAAGAAAGCTAAACAAAGATCTACGATCCACTTGAACCCTTGAACACGAACGAACAAGGACCCGAAGTGTTGGAAGACGCCACAAGGTTGATCAAGCCTTGATAAGTATGTTAGTTCTAAGAAGAACCCTAGAGAGAATCCACTCTCAAGAAACAAAGTACAAAAATGCAACTTTCATTCATATATCAAATCTCAAGTGTGTCTTACAAATGAAGAAGCACAAGGTATTTATAGATAAAAACTACCTAATTGTAATAATTGCAACTTAGAAAATTGCAACTACAAAGTCTAATACTATGTGCTAGGAAACTCAAATTTCTAATACAATATTCTAGAAAACACAAAAGTCCAATATAGTGTGCTAGAGAACCCAAAAGTCACATATGGCAACTTATTTAATAATTTCGCACAAATAAAATCCATAAAATATAATATGCATTTAAAGCCCAAAAATGTGCTTATTTAGGCCCAAATGAGTCCTCCCATGTGTAGTACTAGGTACAAGCTCTTCAATTTCAAGACTACAAGCCCAAAACTTGATCAATATCTCCATTTGCAGCCCAAATGAAGTTAGTGACGTTTTCAGCATTTTCGTCCAGCTTTGATCCGATTGCTAATTGCTTCGTCCAAGTCTCTTGCACAAGCCCATTTAATGCTTCCTTAATTTGTTTGGCTCTTCCTCTTGTGATTGGTTCACTTGGAATTTGCAAAGGATCACTTGAATTTGAATGCACAACTTGCTGATTTGCATCAAGGCTTCTAGTAATTAGGCCCTTGATGTCATGATGAGGATCTTGGGCTTGCATAGAATCTTCTTGTATGATATAAAACAACATTTTGTTCATTAGATGTGCCACCTATGACGTGTTTTTCATGGATGATGTCACCTTGGTTACCAACTTGGATGCTGTTACGAGTGTAGGATGGTGTATTTAGAAGTGCAAGTGTACACTGTCGTAATCAAGTAATATAGAAGTGAGTAGAGTATCGTTCCCACGAGGATTGATCACTAAGTACCAAAATTGGTAAATTTAATTCTATTTATTCGGTTGATTAGTTTGATTGAGATTACAAGATAGAAATGATGAAATATGAATACAAGTGATATAAAGACAAATATGAGAAAAAGCCCTAGGGATTAGATTTCACTTAATAAATTCCGGATTGAATCACTTATCTATTCTAGTCCTATTTATTCCACATGATTGATAGTCGAGTTTCCCTATTTTAATTACTAGCCTCTTCCAAGGTGAAGTAATTCTATAATTAATTGCTAACCCAATATATTCCTATATGAATTTAAGCAATCAATCATGCATTAAGATTTATGGAACTCAATTAAGACTACACAACCCATATGAATATATTCATATTTCATATGCAAATTATGGTTTAAATTATAGGATCCACACACATGTATCTCCTTCCGGTCTCAACATGCATATTAAAACCATCCAAAAGGTGGCCAATCAATTGTAAGCATTAAGAGCAATAATTAAAACTCAATCATGAAGGAAAAATTAAAACTATATTTAATAAGTTAAGATTAAATTCGTCATTAGTAAGCTACGTCATCACCCTAGGAAAAGGAAAATTTAGCTCATGATAAAATTAAAAACAAAACCAAAATATATTCCAAACATCATAAATATTGCATAAAAATTAATTACAAAAATATAAAAATACAACTACAAGATGCATGAAAATGGAAAATCTAGCCTACCATATAGGAGGTAAAACCATCCATGTAGATGACAACCTATACCATCCATAAAGGAGGACTATCTAGGCCTTCCATATAGGAGGTAAAACCATCCATGTAGGAGACATGCAAGAAGTAAAAAATTTTAAGAAATAAATTCTAAAAATAACAACTCTCTCTAAAATAGAAACTATCGCTATCTCTTCCTTCCTCTCCATTTTAGGGTGCCAAGAAGCTCTATTTATAGGCTTCATTTTCGGACTGCTACAGTGATTTGCTACAGTGAACCGACCACCCACTTGGTACAGTGCACCGACTACTACAGGAACCGCACTGAACCGCCCCACTTCCACACACACCGACCGCTACAGTACAACGCAATGGTCCGCTACAGTACCCCTGCTACAATGCACAGTGAACAGTACCGCATGAACAATAACTTCCCCTTAAATGCCTTCTTTAATTCTTCTTAATCTGGTACTGTCCATGGCTGCAAGAAAATTATTATTTATTTATTAATTACACCCAAATTGATTATATTCAGCTCAAATATAGTCCACAAAATCATCATATAAGGGAAAATAAATATGCAAATATTTTACTTATCAAATTCCCCCACACTTAGCTCTTGGACGTCCTCTGACAAGAAAGAGTAACTAATAAGTGCTTCCAACAAAATCAGAAGTGTCAAGTCATAAACAAGAACACAATTAAAGAATAAAGAGATCATAGTATTCTTGAATCAATAAAAGTATAAGCTGATAACTTCATTTGAAAATAAATGAACCGAATTCATAATTGTGGCTCATTCTCTCAATCTCTCAAGTGTTTTAGGGTAAGTGTTTCGCTCAAATTCACCTGAAAAAATTGCACTACCATAAGCTTGCCAAAAATGTCAATCTCCACTACCTAATTCACATGCATAATTTAAATCAAAAGGACTTATTAAAGGTTGTAATGGGGTTAAAGTAAAAGGAATGTAAAAAGTGATATGAAGGGCTATATTTACTAAGTAAATAGAGCAATTGAAAAATGGGCCATCTTATGAATAAACCTGGTCTATCTCATCCCAACAACCCATAATTTACATTTTTTCTTTTTCTTTTTCTTGTTTTTTTTCTTGTTTTTTTTACAACTTCTTCAATTTTGTGGTTGATGATATATAGACCCCCACACTTGTCAAAAGCCCATTTCACAGAAATTTCAAATGATCTGTTAATCTTTCGAATTAAGTAAAAGCACTTGATAAATCATTGAAACACATATTAATGGGTTGAGAATAAATAAATAATCAATTAGGCTCAAAGGGGCTTATCAATGGTATAATTGCAAGGTTGGCTATTTGGCTCTGGCTAAACAAAATGAATGCCTTTATCATTTTTGAATGTGCATGTGACATGTAATTTCAACTAGATTTAAAGCAAGTTCTAGAGTGACAACTTAATAGGTGAATATCACACACAAGAAAGATAATCACTATTGATCATATAGGCTCAAAAGCTCACGGTTAGGGACTTTCAAATTCAGCTCATTCAATCTCAAAATTCATCACCAAATTCAACAATCAATTATTCAATCATGCTATAAAATCTCTAAACTCAGTTGATCCATGCTTCAAACTTATATACTTCTTAAAATTATTGAAAAGCACTCAAAAAAATTTTATTTTTTTATTTTTTTATTTTTTATTTATTTTAGATGAAACAGAAAGAAAGAAAGAAAAAATTACAACTAATAAGATACTCAAGAGTTAAGAATAACTTTTTACTCTGCCATCTATGCATACCCCATGCATCTAATGGTTTTACTAACTAACTATCTAATGGAGAAACTATGCGCTTTTTTTTTAATAATCCTCCCCCAACCTAAATCAGACATTATCCTCAATGTCTTCTAAAGATTAAAGAAAGGTTTTTTTTGAACAACCTAAACACACAATAAATTAAACCAAAATGCTAAGAGTAAAACCATAAGATAAAAGAAAGTTACAATCGGAGAGTGGTATTTGGATTCTGCTTCTGATTGCTATCTGAAGATTGCCCACCTTTTTCTTTTACTAATAGATCTGGTTGAGGTTCATAGGTTTGCAGTTTATCTAGTAGTTGATCAGCAGTTGGTGCAGAAATGATGGAATGACGAGTTGCTTGGGGTATGAATCCTGTTTCCACAGCATGATCAAGAAAAGACAACAGGTTATCATAAAAACCATTAACATTTAACAATCCTAATGGTTTTTTATGAAAGTTCAGTTTAGCCCAATATGCAATGCTAGAGATCCCATCCAACGTTTCAAAACCACCGGGTAGAGCGATAAAAGCATCAGCACGGTAAAACATACATCCCATTCGTTCAGTCAAACTTGAAACCCCTAACTCTTGCCCTAAGAAGAAGAAGTGATGTTCTAACTCCTTTATCCTTATACACAAACCCTTGCTACCATTAATGGTTGCAGGAATAGCCATACTTAACTTTAGGCCCTCAAGACCTCTCCCGTAGAAAAAATTGATCTTTCTTGCAGCTAATGCATGTCCCAGTTCGTTGGCTGCAGGTATAAACTCTCTATCCTTTCCCAAGTCAGTTTCACCAAAAATGCATATAGATTTAAAACTGCATTTTAGAGTGATACCACTCCTCTCTTTTTCTCTCTCAGACATTTCGTGTTTTTTACAAATGGAAGATTACATATTTATATTACAAAAACAATGACAACAAAATCATGCAAATCACACATTTTTCAAAAAAAATTGAAAAAAAAATTCTGACACGAATGACCAGTGGGCCACTGTGCCAAGAAATTAAGTAAAGTGAGTAAAGAAAGTCAAAAGTTACTGAAAAAGATAAGACAGATTGACAAAAGTAAGATTATATACAGTAGTTGTGATTGTGGCTCACATCGTCCTCTGGTTTTACGTCTAGTAACGGCTTAAACGCTTTCTATGAATCGAGGATTTGCTTCCCATCCAGTTTTCTTATAAACTGGCAAACAGGGTCTTTTAACGTTAGATTCCTAAGACGGTAGCGCTCTTTTTCTTTGTTGAATATGTCTAATAAATCAAGAAGAACATGATGAACATCGCCACTAGGATGCGTCTCAAGAGTCTGAATGATATCATCCAATGACTCCTTACTCAGTCCATCCTTTATAAATTGGATTTTATCTTCTCGATTTATAGAAACCATACCTTTGCTCCTACAGCGCTGATCACAATTCCACCTTGCACATTTAGGACAAACCTTCATTCTTTTAGCTCTTCTCTTTTTGGAGTAAGAGCTTCTTCCCATACCTGGCATAGGTCTAATAAATGAATCATGAATCTCACCTATTAAACGTACCTTAGCTTCAATGATCCAGCGGACATCCTTAGGAAGGCCCAAACGCTTGAATGTCTTCATTCTTTCAAGTCGACAGCTATAGATCTTCTTAAGCACATCTTTGGGAAGAGTAGGGAACCTGTTCTTAAGCTTTACAATAATTTCCTCCATGATGAGACTAAAATTTAAAGATGCAATTTTGTGTGCTTCAATAAGTAAGAAAGAAAAATGAAAGATTAAGGAAAAGAAGTTTTGGGTTGCCTCCCAAATAGCCGCCCTTCTTTAACGTCTTTAGCTAGACAGACCAAACCAATAATTTTTTTTTTATTTTTTATTTTATTTTTTAATTTTATTTTATTTTTTCTTAAAAAAAATTAGGACTTACCTGTTGTTTCCTCCAAAGTGATGACAGTTTTCAAAGTGTTGAGTGCACCGTCATTATATTCTTTCAGCCTTTGCTCATTTACTTTGAATTTTCGATCACCATCTTGAATCTCCACAGCTCCATATGGCTATGTTTGAACCACAGTAAAAGGTCCTGACCACCTTGATCTCAACTTTCCCGGAAATAGCTTTAACCTTGAGTTGCATATCAGAACCTTTTGTCCCGGCGTGAACTCTCTCCTCAAAATTCTTTTATCCTGCCATATTTTTGTCTTCTCCTTGTATAACTTTGCATTCTTATATGAGCTTGTTGTCTGGATTTTTCAAGCTCATTGAGTTGGAGAAGTCTCTTCTTACCAGCTGCCTTTAAGTCAGAATTTAAGGCTTTTATTGCCCAATATTCTTTGTGCACTTCAGGATTAGTTGATTTTGAAACATCTACTATTCCCATTGCAAGTGGTTGATTGATGCAGCTTTTGTTCACCACTTCTTTTGTGCATCTGGTTAATGTATCTACTCTGTAACAGATGTCACCTTCATTTGGACATGACCAAGCCTTAAAAATGTTAAAAGATACTTGGTCATCTTGAGCTCGTAAAGTCAACTTTCCCTGTTGCACATCTATTAAAGTTCTCCCAGTTGCTAGGAATGGCCTCCCAAGAATGATAGGAATTTCTTGGTCTTCTTCCATGTCGAGTATGATGAAATCAGCTGGAAATATGAGTTTGTCCACCTTCACCAGAACATCTTCTAAGACACCCCTTGGATGTTTAATTGATCGATCAGCAAGAAGTAGTGAAATTGTGGTAGGCTTCACCTCTCCAAGACCAAGTTTTATGTAGACAGATAAGGGCATGAGATTTACACTTGCTCCCAGGTCACAAAGTGCTCTTTCAAAGTTACATTGACGTATGGTGCAAGGTATGCAAAAGCTTCCTGGATCTTTCAGCTTTGGTGGTAGTTTCTTTTGCAGAATGGCACTGCACTCCTCAATAAGTGCAACTGTCTCAAATTCCTTCAGCTTACGCTTATTTGAGAGAATATCCTTCATGAATTTTACATAACTGGGCATTTGGGCAAGAGCGTCTGCAAAAGGGATGTTGATATGTAACTTTTTGAAAACCTCCAGAAACTTTTTAAACTGCTTGTCTAGCTTTTCCTTCACAAGTCTCTGAGGGTATGGAACTGGTGGTACATATGGAGGAGGGTTATCTGGAAAGCTGATTCTTCCTGGTACCACATAATCTTCTTGAGGTTTCTGTGCTTCCTCCTTCTTTTCTTGTTCACTTTCTTTCTTTTCTCCATCATTCTTATGTAGAATTACAGGATCTTTCAATACTTTCCCACTCCTTAATGCAATAGCCTTCACATGCTCTCTTGGGTTTTTTTCAGTGTCACTTGGAAGAGTACCTGGTTGTCTGGAATTCAGCATATTTTCAATTTGGCCCATTTGGATCTCTAAGTTCTTTATTGAGGCTTCGTGGCTTCTAATTGTTGCATCAGTCCTAGCCATGAATTGAGATGTATTCATGGTTAGTTGAGCCAGTGCATCTTCCACATTCACTTTTTGCTGTGGTGGATTTGGTGGTTGAAGAGCTTGTTGCTGGTAGTTCCCTTGCGGTTTGAACACATTTTGATTATTCCTCCAGCCAAGGTTTGGATGATTCCGCCAACCTGGATTATAAGTGTTTGAGAATGGGTCATTTCTTTGATTTCCGATATAATGAGCTTGCTCCGACTGAGAAGGTATGGATGACTGTCCATCTTGACTTTGTGTACTCATATGAGGTCCTCCATATCGGTCACAGGTTTCATGAGGAGTACTGATTGCATTTCCTTGACTAGTCAATGAGCTCACTTACTTGGATATAGATGCAACTTGAGAAGATAAAGTTGTAAGGATATCCAGCTCGTGCACTCCAAGTACCTTCTTTGAATTATGACGTTCAGAAGGCCATTGATATGCATTTGCTGCTATCTCCTCAAGTAAATTGTAGGCATCATCTAGATTTTTTCCCATTAAAGATCCTCCAGCTGCAGCATCTACAAGAATTCTGGTGGTATGCGTCATCCCATTGTAGAATATTTGCAGTGTCCACCAATCTGGTAACCCATGATGAGGACATCTCCTTAGCAACTCCTTGTATCTTTCCCAGGCTTCATAAAGGCTTTCTAGTTCATGCTAGGAAAATGAGGTAATTTCATTCCTCAATTTTACAGTTTTTCCTGACGGAAAGTATTTCGCCAAAAATTTCTGTGCCAAGGCATCCCATGTAGTTATGCTTCCCACTGGTAGAGAATGTAACCAGCTCTTAGCCTTATCCCTGAGTGAGAAAGGGAAAGTCTAAGTCTAATGGCATCATCAGTAACACCATTATGCTTGAATGTGTCGCATATTTCTAGGAAGCTGGCTATATGTGTGTTGGGATATTCTGTTGATAAACCACCAAACTGATTGGCTTGCACCATCTGGATAATTGCAGGCTTGATTTCAAAATTGTTGGCTGCTACTGGTGGTTTTCTGATTCCAGAAGTTGTCTCCATGACTGTTGGTGTTGCATAATCATGAAGTGTTTTGCTATCTGCTGCTTCTCCTTCCGGATTTGCCATTGAATTAATTGAAGTAGACTGCTTTCGAACTCTCCGATTTCTTCGTCAAGTTCTCTCGATCTCAGAATCACAAGGTTGTAATTCAGTCTTCTTCGATCTGGTTATATACTAAGCAAAAACCTGAAAAGAAACACAAGACACAAAAAAAAGTAATATAAAGACCAAATTAGTATTAAAATTACTTGGTATTGATATTAATGACAATACCCGGCAACGGCGCCAAAAACTTGTTACGAGTGTAGGATGGTGTATTTAGAAGTGCAAGTATACACTGTCGTAATCAAGTAATATAGAAGTGAGTAGAATATCGTTCCCACGAGGATTGATCACTAAGTACCAAAATTGGTAATTTTAATTCTATTTAGTCGGTTGATTAGTTATGATTGAGATTACAAGATAGAAATGATGAAATATGAATACAAGTGATATAAAGACAAATATGAGAAAAAGCCCTAGGGATTAGATTTCACTTAATAAATTCCGGATTGAATCACTTATCTATTCTAATCCTATTTATTCCACATGATTGATAGTCGAGTTTCCCTATTTTAATTACTAGCCTTTTCCAAGGTCAAGTAATTCTATAATTAATTGCTAACCCAATATATTCCTATATGAATTTAAGCAATCAATCATGCATTAAGATTTATGGAACTCAATTAAGACTACACAACCCATATGAATATATTCCTATTTCATATGCAAATTATGGTTTTAATTATAGGATCCACACACATGTATGTCCTTCCGGTCTCAACATGCATATTAAAATCATCCAAAAGGTGGCCAATCAATTGTAAGCATTAAGAGCAATAATTAAAACTCAATCATGAAGGAAAAATTAAAACTATATTTAATAAGTTAAGATTCAATTCGTCATTAGTAAGCTACGTCATCACCCTAGGAAAAGGAAAATTTAGCTCATGATAAAATTAAAAACAAAACCAAAATATATTCCAAACATCATAAATATTGCATAAAAATTAATTACAAAAATATAAAAATACAACTACAAGATGCATGAAAATGGAAAATCTAGCCTACCATATAGGAGGTAAAACCATCCATGTAGATGGCAACCTATACCATCCATAAAGGAGGACTACCTAGACCTTCCATATAGGAGGTAAAACCATCCATGTAGGAGGCATGCAAGAAGTAAAAAAATGCAAGAAATAAATTCCAAAAATAACAACTCTCTCTCTAAAATAGAAACTCTCTTTCTCTCTTCCTTCCTCTCTATTTTAGGGTGCCAAGAAGCTCTATTTATAGGCTTCATTTTCAGACTGCCACAGTGATTTGCTACAGTGATTTGCTGCAGTGAACCACACTGCTACAGTGAACCAACCACCCACTTGGTACAGTGCACCGACTGCTACAGGAACCACACTGAACCGCCCCACTTCCACACACGCCGACCGCTACAGTACAACGCAATGGTCTGCTACAGTACCATGCTACAGTGCACAGTGAACAGTCCCCCATGAACAGTGCATAGTGAATAGTACCGCATGAATAGTACTTCCCCTTAAATGCCTTCTTTAATTCTTGTTAATCCGGTACTGTCCATGGCTGCAAGAAAATCATTATTTATTTATTAATTACACACAAATTGATTATATTCAGCTCAAATATAGTCCACAAAATCATCATATAAGGGAAAATAAATATGCAAATATTTTACTTATCACTTAACTCGAGTGCCTGATAGATCTCTGAGTTCTGCTAGTGAAGTATTGTAAAAATATTTGTGTGAAATGAAAAGGGATCAATACTACCTAACTCGAGTGCTTGTTTGGCTCACCTGCACTTGCCTACAAGTGACCTTGAATCACTTGAGTGACAGTTAAGGTTACTTGAGTGATCTCTAGTTGTAACTTGTTGAGCTATCGCGAGTGACTTCTGAAAAGCCTTAAAGTGAACTCTTTCACTCTAGTGGCCACTTACTTACTCGAGTGACTTCTTTTCATAACCTTTAGAGAACCTGCGAGTGATTCTTGGAAATCTTGCAAGTGAGCTTTTACCACTCGAGTGGTCACTTATCCTCGAGTGACATTTTTTATAACTTTTACAAAGTCTGCGAGTGACTTTCAGAAACCTTGCAAGTAATCGTTGTCACTCATGTGCTCACTTATTTACTCGAGTGACCTTATATCTTAACTCTCAGTGAACCTGTGAGTCTTGACTTGCTGAAATTCTGTAGGTGAGGAAGAGTCACTCGGGTACTGACTTAGCCACTCGAGTGATTTTGCATCACTCTTGGGTTTTCAGTGAGTAACTTGCAAAATCTCTGAAAGTTAAGGACCATGACTCAAGTGATCTTCTCAGATCACTGAAGGTCAGTAACTTTGCTAATTCAAGTTTTGATTCCAAAATGGTTATTTCACTTCAGTGTCCAGAAACTCACTTAAGTGTCTTAAATTATCAAATCCTTATTGTTTATCAAGATTTGTTATCATCAAAATATAACTTGAGAACCAACATTCTCCCCCTTTTTTATGAAGACAAAACTTGGATATGTTCAAAAGCTTTAATAAATTTTAAAAAATGATTTGAAAATAACACAGAACACAGATTAGTATAGAATGCATATATATTATAGGAAAAGCAAGTACATCATATAGTTCAAGTTAGTTGCAACATAACTGATACAATATAACATAAATAGAACAAGATAACTATAAAACTATAATCAGAACATATAAGCAAAAACTACTCTTCCCCCTCTTTGTCATCAGAAAAAGGGGAAGGGAAAGTGAAAATTGAGGGAGGAGGAGTGTTGATAACTAAAGTAGTCATTGGGTCAAATGGAAGAGAGGAAGTATCAGAGGATGGTGGTGGTGGGGATGGTGGTGATTGTGGTAGCAAAGTCAGGAATGGGTGTTGAAGTAGATGGAGTGTCAGATGGTTCAGAAAAGGGAATACCAAGATGATTCCTCATAATGGTCTCCAATCTCTATAACCTTGTAGCTTGATCTTCTTGTTATTTGAAAAGGAGATTGTAATTTTAATTAAGGCCTTCAACCATAAGCTTGATCTGATAATTGAATTTGTTGACCAAAGCTTCATTGAATTGATAGACCTTGTGAAGAAATGATTCCTGAGATTGTTCTATCTAGCTAAGTTGGGAATCATGAGTTGCTTGAATAGCATTTTGTATAGCCTCTTGAAACTGAGTTTGCATGCTAGCCTTGAAGAAGGAAGGAGCAACAGGGGACCCTGCTTGAGATGAATGTGCCTCATTTGTCCTGGACTATGAGGGCTCTATCCTCTTTACTTTCTTGGGCTTTGACTGACTACTAGCCTCAATAAACGAAATCTTCATCCTTGATAAATGGACCTTCCTGAACCTCTCTATAGCCATAGGTTTCTCCCCCAGAACTAAATACCAGACATTGTGTAGGAAGAGAATATAGGAAACTAGTAAGGGAAAAGGAATTGTAGAAGTCACGTTGGAGTGCAACTAGAATTGCCGCATCTCATCAAGAATCCATGCTGTAATATTCCTTGGTTCCTTTGAAATGATAGGTGCCATCTGTTGGAAATTGTGCCCTAAGGGCCAATCATTGTACCTTAAACATTATTGTTATTTAAGAATTTCTCCTTATTGTTATCATATCATTTGCATGTTTACTATGATAATTGTATCATTGGATGAACTATAAAGATTCTCCTAAATGTCCCTGGTCAATTATCTATGCGGGAGCAAAGATGAAATAAGACCAGTATGACTTTGATGAGGTATAGAGATACAAATCAATGTCTTAGGCACTTATAGGAGTATAAGGTGCTGGACCGACCCGCTATGAGAAAGTTGCATGGATTAAGTCATAAGCTTATCTCATACATATAATCATGTCGCAGAGCCCTCTGACCTGAGATCATCATAGATTCCTGCATGAAACTTGCTAAGTTTTGACCTAGTCAAAAGTCACCTTTGACCGGGTGATGATAAAGGCTACAATCGGGCTTAGGAGTTTTCATGAAGAGGAATGTGAGTGATCAAGATGGAATTTGTCCCTCACATTAGTGAGAGATATTACTGGGCCCCTCGATGAGTGAGTCTGAGAAATGTATGGCCATACTGTAATGGGAAGGAGTTTCCATTTCTAATTTCAGGCTACTCAGGAATCGGGAAAGTGATGGTCAGGAACAGGAGGATGACGTTTTCCATGCCTCATCCTTGACCGAAATATCGTGTGACAAAAAGGGACGTGACATGGTTGTATAAAAGGTTGCATCGTATCATCGATCCTCATGTGAATTGGGTAGTCGCAATGTCTTGCTAAAGGCCGCTTGTGACTTGTGGGCTAGAATAGTATTGGCCCACTGCCAACTTCATGTGGGCCTACAGGGTCACACACAAGAATAGCCCAACACGAGCTATGATGTACAGATTCATTGAATCTAAGATGTGTCTAAGATTCAATGAATATAATATTTGACCTAGGGTAGATGAATTATATATATATATATATATATATATATATATATATATATATATATATAAATTCGAAAAATATAATAATAATATATATAGATTATAATATTATTATAAGATGTTAGTTTTATATTTAATTTATTTGATAAATTAAATAATTAAAGCTAATAAAGATATCATATCTTAGATTTAATTTATAAAGATAAATTAAATCTATTGGCTCTTTAATTAAATTAAATGAATATGATAAATTAAATCTGTTTGACAGATTTAAATCAGATTTATTTGATTTAATTTGAATTTCAAATTAATTAAGATTAATTTTGAGATTCCAATAGGGCACACATCAGATATAAAATTTGAAGGGCTAGAGAACCCTAGGCCGTACGAAGAACTTGGAGAGCCGCGAGAAACCCTAGAGAGACATCTTGGAGGCGCTAGCACGCTGCCGAATTGGGTCTTGTTCGTGTGGATACCGGTAGAGGGAGGCGACCAGAGGTGTTGACTCCTATAGATCGAAAGCACGAGAAACATAAAGGTACTATTCTAACTACTCGATTTAGACGTCTTTGATAGATCCATGATTGGGAATCGAGGTTTTAAAGGGTTAATTTTTCCGCTGCGTGTACGATTCCCAACACCATCAGAGCCAGGTCAATTGTACGTCTAAATTTAGTTAATGTTCTTATACATGTGATATATGTGGGATATATATGTATGTTTATAAGATGCGTCCGAATATGTATCTGAGCATGAGATTCTCATTTTTGATTATCTGCGAATATGTCAATAAGAAATTGTTTCAATCACATGCGACATATTTCCTTCTGATTAGCGTCGTTGTTCTCGTGATTTTGGTTCTAGATGAGATCTGAAACTAAAACTCGTATGGATTTTTCAAAAAGTTTTGCTGCGTATTGAATGACGGTCGGGTCACCTGGGTCTCTAATCGGGTTTTAGGGATCCGAAGCTTGAAGAAGAAGGCTAGTACGACGTCGTTTTATGTGGATCACTGAAGTGTTCAGATCACGACATAGAACGACGTCGTCTCTTCGTTGCCCAAAACGCGTAGTTTCATTAGGTCTAGAAGAGTTCTGGGCGTTAATGAAACTGGGCTGAACATTTTAAAAACTGGGTCGAAACAAAACATTTTTACTAAACGAGTATGCCTTTTTCGTAGCGCGACATAACTGTTCGTAGCGCGACATAACCTAATCACCACATTTGTTGTTTATTTCATATTGTATGAATTATTACTTGTTCTGGTTTATTCTCCAAAATTGTTTGGGTATGGTGAACAACATGGCTCTTAGTCTTTACAAATGTTGTAATGTTTAAATATGGCCTGCGTGCCATGCCTTTCTCTAAATATTCTCATTGTACATTCTCTTCTCATCTCACTCCCCTCGTATGTTCAAACGAGGTTTCTATCAATGTAATTTTTCCTCTTCTTATTTAGAGAAGTCCTCTCATTGGCTTGGGAGGATTTAAGGTTAGGTGAGCCATGTTGTATCACATTTAAAATTATGCTTTTGATTAGATCATAACATGCATACTTTTATAGTTATGTGTATGAGATACAACCACGATTACTTTCACATAAATGAAACTAATTAGTTAAAGCCCTCCGAATAAAATCTTAAGTCATAATGCCGTCAATTAATGAATACTTGTCAAAACCTAGATCGCTTAATTGTAGGTTCCACCAAAGTGGATGCATTTGAGTTATCTTGGTGAGGCAAGCATGAGTAATGGTGCTACTCACAAAATTCATTGTTGTTTTGACTTAATTGAGATCATCAAAACGGTTTTGGATCTCAAGGCATTAGATGGGATCAAACATGCCGGGTCATATGATGATCGAATCCCTTAAAGATCTAAGAGTTACATGTGATGTAATTGGTAATGTAGTTACCTACCTAAATAAACTTGAATTTAAGTGTCCTGCCAAAGCGGAACTAGATTTAAGCGAAATATGGATCTTAGCCCACTAATTATATTGAGGGTTGTTAACTTAGTGGGAGATTACTAATCAACTTTGCACATTTTAATTGTAGAATCATGTCGACTAATAACACCGCTACACTATCACTGCGATCAGTCCTTGAGAAGGACAAGCTTAATGGGACAAACTTTCTTGACTGGTTCAGGAACTTGAGAATTGTTCTCAAGCAGGAAAGAAAGGCGTATGTCCTCGATCAACCCATTCCTGACGAGCCTGCAGCTAATACTCCAAGAGCTCAGAGAGATGCTTACATGAAGCATAAGGATGACTCTGTGGATGTAGGATGACTGATGCTTGCCACTATGGTTCCAGAGCTCCAGAGAGATCTAGAACATATGGAGGCATATGAGATGATTGTTCATCTTAAGGAAATGTTCCAGCAACAGGCAAGGCAAGAGAGGTATGAGACCACAAAGGCCCTATATTCCTGCAAGATGGTTGAAGGTGCATCAGTTAGTCCTCATGTGTTAAAGATGAAAGGCTACATTGATCACCTTGAGAGGCTTGAATTTCCCATGAGCCAGGAGTTAGCTACAGATTTGATCTTGAACTCACTCCCCGAAAGTTATGACCAGTTTGTCATGAACTACAACATGAACAACATGGAGAAATCCATCTCTGAACTGCATGGGATGCTCAAAACTGCTGAGCAGAGCATTAAGAAAAGGCCCAGCACCGTTTTGATGGTTCAGAAAGGAAAGGGGATGAAAAGGAAAGGCAAGGGCAAGGGAAGGGGTAATGGCTCAGGTGGTAAGACCAAAGAGTCAAACAAACTCGAACCTAAGCCTGCTGCCAAGAGGGCAAAGCCTCCAAAGGATGGAATATGCTTCTTCTGTAATAAACCCGGTCATTGGAAGAGGAACTGCAAACTCTTCCTTGAAGATCTGAAAAAGAACAAGAAGGATAGCGGGGCTATCTCTTCAAGTATTTATGTTATAGACATTCACTTTTCTGCTTCCTCTACATGGGTATTAGATACTGCATGTGGTTCTCACATTTGTATAAATGTGCAGGGTCTTAGGGACAGTAGAAAGTTGAAGAAGGGCGAAGTGGACCTACGAGTTGGAAACCGAGCAAGAGTTGCTGCTTTAGCCGTAGGCACTTATGAATTAGTTCTGCCCAGTGGGCTTTTGTTAATTTTGAACAATTGCTTTTATGTTCCTTCTTTGAGTAGTAACATTATTTCTCTTTCTTATTTGGATAAGGAAGGTTTTACTTCCATTACTGGGAATGGTAAATGTTCTATTTATCGTAATGACATTTTTTATGTTGATGGTGATTTGCATGTTGGTCATTATTTTTTAAATTTAGAACATCCTAATAATGGAAACATCTATAACATAACTACCAAAAGGATCAAGTCAAACGATTTGAATCCGACCTACCTATGGCATTGTCGTCTAGGCCATATAAATGAGAAACGCATTTCTAAACTCCATCAAGATGGATTTCTTAACTCATTTGATTTTGAATCATTTGATACGTGTGAATCTTGTTTATTAGGAAAGATGAAAAAGGCACCTTTTACAGGGCACAGTGAGAGGGCCACTGATTTATTGGGCCTCATACATACCGATGTATGTGGACCAATGAATATAGCTACCAGAGGTGGTTATATGTACTTCATCACATTTATAGATGATTTTAGTAGATATGGATATATCTATCTAATGAAACATAAATCTGAATCTTTTGAAATGTTCAAAATATTCCAAAATGAAGTACAAAACCAACTTGGCAAAACAATTAAATCACTTCGATCTGATCGGGGTGGTGAATATTTGAGCCAAGAGTTCACTGACCATCTTAGGGGTTGTGGAATAATCTCACAACTCACTCCTCCAGGAACACCACAATGGAATGGGGTTTCTGAGCGGAGGAATCGAACACTATTAGATATGGTTCGATCTATGATGAGTCAAACAGATCTTCCACCTTCCTTTTGGGGCCATGCCCTAGAGACTGCTGCGTTCACACTAAATCGTGTTCCATCTAAGGCAGTCGAAAAGACACCATATGAGATATGGACTGGGAAGAAACCTAGTTTGTCTTTTCTCAAAATTTGGGGATGTGAGGTTTACGTAAAACAACAAGCCTCTGATAAATTATCGCACAGATCCTCAAAATGCCTTTTTGTGGGGTATCCTAAAGAAACGAAGGGATACTATGTCTACAATCCCACCGATCACAAAGTGTTTGTTATCCGAAATGGTATCTTTCTAGAAAGAGAATTTATCTCTAAGAGAACCAGTGGGAGCAAGGTACATCTCGAAGAAGTTCGAGACTTACAAGATAACACAGAACCACAGATGGAAAATAGAGAAGACTCACAACAAGTTGTTGAGCCTCCTCATGTAACACAAGGCCCACGAAGGTCTGATAGGATACAGCAACAACCTCAGAGATATGGATTTCTGGTTACTGGAAGTCGTGATGTGTTGCTCATTGAACAAAATGAGCCAACCACCTATCAAGAAGCCATAATAGGACCAAACTCCGACAAATGGCTAAGTGCTATGAAGTCTGAAATGCAATCCATGTATGACAATCAGGTATGGACCTTGGTTGATCCACCCGAAGGTGTAAAAACCATTGGGTGCAAGTGGGTTTTTAAAGAAAAAACTGACATGGATGGCAAAGTAAATGTCTTCAAGGCACGACTGGTTGTAAAAGGATTTACTCAAACTCATGGTGTAGACTATGATGAAACCTTTTCCCCAGTTGCAATGGCCAAATCAATCAGAATCCTTCTTGCCATTGCAGCATATTATGACTATCAAATATGGCATATGGACGTCAAAACAGCCTTCCTTAATGGAAAGCTCCTTGAGGATGTGTACATGACACAACCTGAAGGTTTCGTGAATCCAAAGGACTCTGGTAAAGTATGCAAGCTTCAAAGATCCATTTATGGCTTGAAGCAAGCATCTCGGAGCTGGAATCATCGTTTTGATGAAGTAGTCAAAGAGTTTGGATTCATTCAAAACATCGATGAACCTTATGTTTACAAGAAGGTTAGTGGGAGCACAATTGTATTTCTAGTGCTTTATGTTGATGACATCCTACTCATCGGGAATGACATTCTTACCTTGCAGAGTGTCAAGTCTTGGTTAGGAAAGTCTTTCTCAATGAAAGACTTAGGTGAAGCCACTTACATCCTAGGGATCAGGATCTATAGAGATAGATCCAAGAGGCTAATAGGCCTAAGTCAGAGCACATAAATAGACAAGATACTGCATAGATTTAGCATGCAGGATTCAAAACGGGGTTACATGCCCATGTCTCATGGCATCCATCTTAGCAAAGATCTGTGTCCTAGTACACCTGATCAAAGAGATCGCATTAGTAAGGTTCCATATGCCTCCGCCATTGGATCCATCATGTATGCCATGCTATGTACTCGACCAGATGTCTCATTTGCCTTAAGTATGACCAGCAGATATCAACAAGATCCCGGTGAGGGTCATTGGACTGCTGTCAAAAATATCCTAAAGTACTTAAGAAGGACTAAGGACTTATTCTTAGTATACGGTGGATTGGATGATGAGCTCTGTGTAACTGGTTATACAGATGCGAGTTTCCAAACTGACCAAGATGATCTCAGATCGCAGTCTGGATATATATTCCTTTTGAATGGTGGTGCGATAAGCTGGAAGAGCTCTAAGCAGAGCACTGTGGCAAATTCTACAACAGAAGCTGAGTATATAGCAGTATCAGATGCAGCTAAGGAAGCCGTTTGGATCCGAAAGTTCACTACTGAACTAGGGGTGGTACCCACCATCTCAAATCCAATAGATTTATTCTGTGACAATAGCGGTGCTATTGCACAGGCCAAGGAGCCTAGGTCACACCAAAGGACCAAGCATATACTCAGGCGATTTCATCTTATCAGAGAAATCAATGATAGAGGTGATATAAAAATATGCAAAGTACCAGGAGAAGACAATGCTGCTGATCCTCTCACCAAGCCGCTTACGCAGGAAAAACATGAGCGTCATGTTAGGACAATGGGAATTAGGCAAATTAATGATTGTACCTAGTGTAAGTGGGAGGATGTTTGAAATTGTGCCCTAAGGGCCAATCATTGTACCTTAAACATTATTTTTATTTAAGAATTTCTCCTTATTGTTATCATATCATTTGCATGTTTACTATGATAATTGTATCCTTGGATGAACTATAAAGATTATCCTAAATGTCCCTGGTCAATTATCTATGCAGGAGCAAAGATGAAATAAGACCAGTATGACTTTGATGAGGTATAGAGATACAAATCAATGTCTTAGGCACTTATAGGAGTATAAGGTGCTGGACCGACCCGCTATGAGAAAGTTGCATGGATTAAGTCATAAGCTTATCTCATACATATAATCATGTCGCAGAGCCCTCTGACCTGAGATCATCATAGATTCCTGCATGAAACTTGCTAAGTTTTGACCTAGTCAAAAGTCACCTTTGACCGGGTGATGATAAAGGCTACAATCGGGCTTAGGAGTTTTCATGAAGAGGAATGTGAGTGATCAAGATGGAATTTGTCCCTCACATTAGTGAGAGATATTACTGGGCCCCTCGATGAGTGAGTCTGAGAAATGTATGGCCATACTGTAATGGGAAGGAGTTTCCATTTCTAATTTCAGGCTACTCAGGAATCGGGAAAGTGATGGTCAGGAACAGGAGGATGACGTTTTCCATGCCTCATCCTTGACCGAAATATCGTGTGACAAAAAGGGACGTGACATGGTTGTATAAAAGGTTGCATCGTATCATCGATCCTCATGTGAATTGGGTAGTCGCAATGTCTTGCTAGAGGCCGCTTGCGACTTGTGGGCTAGAATAGTTTTGGCCCACTGCCAACTTCATGTGGGCCTACAGGGTCGCACACAAGAATAGCCCAACACGAGCTATGATGTCCAGATTCATTGAATCTAAGATGTGTCTAAGATTCAATGAATATAATATTTGACCTAGGGTGGATGAATTATATATATATATATATAAATTCGAAAAAAATATAATAATAATATATATAGATTATAATATTATTATAAGATGTTAGTTTTATATTTAATTTATTTGATAAATTAAATAATTAAAGCTAATAAATATATCATATCTTAGATTTAATTTATAAAGATAAATTAAATCTATTGGCTCTTTAATTAAATTAAATGAATATGATAAATTAAATCTGTTTGACAGATTTAAATCAGATTTATTTGATTTAATTTGAATTTCAAATTAATTAAGATTAATTTTGAGATTCCAATACGGCACACATCAGATAAAAAATTTGAAGGGCTAGAGAACCCTAGGCCGTACGAAGAACTTGGAGAGCCGCGAGAAAACCCTAGAGAGACATCTTGGAGGCGCTAGCACGCTGCCGAATTGGGTCTTGTTCGTGTGGATACCGGTAGAGGGAGGCGACCAGAGGTGTTGACTCCTATAGATCGAAAGCACGAGAAACATAAAGGTACTATTCTAACTACTCGATTTAGACGTCTTTGATAGATCCACGATTGGGAATCGAGGTTTTAAAGGGTTAATTTTTCCGTTGCGTGTACGATTCCCAACACCATCAACTAGAAATCTTTGCCAGTGAAGTGAGAGAAGTTTTTCTCTTTGTTAACCAAATTGCGAGAATAGATGTACCACACAAATATGAATTCTTTGTTCATAGATCCAGGGGCAAACATAAGAGGGAGTAATTCTTCTTCAGGCTTAAGAGCTCAAAAAATCTTTGATACTGAAAATTTCTTGAAAGGACCAAAGGGAGCATTCTCAATTCCCAAATATGCATTAATCATATCAGTCATGACGCGTATAGATTTACCTCTCATAGTGGTTGTAAGAACTTCTTTTACAATCTCACTATTCTTATCTTTCTTATTAACTATTTTCATATTAAAGTAGAACACCTTAACCACAGTAGAAGAATAGACAGTTCTAATCTTTAAAAAAGGAGAAAATTGTTCTAAGTACTGAGATACATCCACATTGTACTCTGATTTCAACTTTTCTAAATCCACATAAATAGAGGGGTAAAAGGATCTATTACTGTAGTCAGCTTTGAACACAGTTTGATCAGAAACCTTAAGTTCCTATATGATGAAGTTTGGAGAAGGCACCGATGACTGTGCTTCCTTGACCAACTGAGATGGAGTGGTACTTGCAGACCCATAAGCAACAGGATTAGTTTTACTGGCATAGGCTTTTTGAGATAAAGTGGCTTATCTAGATTTGCGTGGAACCTCTGACTAACTCTAGCTTTGGCTTTAAGAGACAAATCTTTGAAATGTTGTGTTGAAGCTAGCCATGAACTTCCTGGCTTGTATATTGGCTTCTCGAGCAACAACCTCGTTCTCGTTTCCTTTTCCAGAGTACACAAGATTGGGAGTTGGTTGAGATAAGGTGGGTTCCTTAATCACAACCCCTTTTTCTTTCGGTCTTATCTCGACAGATTATACCTTTAGCTGGTACTTTGGATTCTTCAAGGACTTAGTAACCTTTTCCTTCTTTGAAGGAGGAGGAGGAGACGATTCCTTTTTCACACTAGCCCTCTTCGTTCTTGCTATTGATTGAGGAACTCAGATGGATGATTTTTAGAGTTTTTTAAGGAAGGCGGAAGCTAGGGCTTGGCAATGGAGAGAAATAGATAAAGCGAGAGGGTTTAAAAAGATAGGAATATGGGGAGGAAGAAGAAATGAGGAAATTGAAAAACCGGTAATAATGAATCAAGTAAAACGGTCTATCAGTTGCTAATATGGAAGTTGAGAAGTTGAGAGGATTTGAAATGAGATAACGAAGGGACGCGAGGAAAAAATGAAGTAGAAGTCGTGACTGATTCTAATATAGTCTGTGATTTAGGCTTCTACTCGAGTAGCTAAGGTATCACTCAAGTGATGATTCTTCACTCTGGTAAATCCTATGTCACTTGAGTGCATATTTGAATTTAAGACTAAAATACCTTACTCGGGTCGGGTATGTTATATGAACACTTAAGACCCTTTGAGAGTTAACTTTGAGGTTCACTCGAGTGATGTTGCCTTTACTTGAGTGTATCTTTCTATGAATTTTTGACTTTACTTGTCTCTAGTTGATTCTCTTCTTCACTTGGGTGCTTCAGCGGCTCACTCGAGTACTCCACTTATGTTAGCTTATCTCCACTTAGGTTCTGACTCAGGTGCCTTAATTGTTTCTCTCAGTACTTGAGTGCTTAAGTACTTCACTCAAGTAATTGTGCTTCACTTCCATGTCCACTCGAGTTAGCCTGTAGGTTATCTTTCCTATGTTTGACTCTGTTTTTTGAAGCGATAACAGAGGATTCCTGCAAAACAAATTACTAGATACTTCGATGCTTAAGTTAGTAATTAATTCATCAAAAAAAACTTGAAAACTAATTCTAATGAAAGATTTAAATTACAATTCATTGGGATTTACCATTCCCAATTCTCTTCAAATGTAAAGGAATTCATCTTTTGCTAACGGTTTGGTTAAGATATCAGCCAGTTGCAGATGAGTTAGTATGAACAACACCTTGACATCCTTCTTTTGAATATGATCTCTGATGAAGATGTCATACATCAATATGTTTAGTCCTTGAATGTTGTACATGATTTTTAACTATGATGATAGTGCTGGTATTATCATAGTAGATAGGTATTTCCTTGAGAAAAATACCAAGATCTTGTAGTTGTTGCGTTAACAATAGTGTAATACCTTACTTCCAATAACCTCAGATGAGTGTAAAAGAGTAGTGAAATAAATTGTGAAACCAGGATTTAATCCCAAACTGAATAAACTTTAAAAAATTTAATGAATCCCAACATTATCTCAGGAGATAAATCTAGAATTGAGTAGGTTTTTCATATGGAATAAAAATTTTTCAAACATTTTTCACAAATATTCACTGTCGAGAGGCATAGGCCACCACTCTGCACTGTTGCATCAGGACACATCCCAGTCCCTGCTTACTAGCATCACTGTAGACCACATAGGTCAACTTGGGATAAGGGATAATCAACACGGGTGCAGTTGTCAACCTCTCATTCAGCTCCATGAAGCTCTTCTCACAACGATCATCCCACTTAAATGGTTAATCTTTCCGCGTGAGCTTGGTTAATGGCAAAGCAATCCGAGAGAAATTCAGAATGAATCTCCGGTAATAGCCAGCAAGACCCAAAAAACTACGTATCTCAGCAACAGTTTCTAGCCTTTTCCAGTCTAGTACTACTTCCACCTTACTAGGATCCACTGCAACCCCTTCTTGTGAGATAACATGGCCCAGAATTTTGACTTCTGAGAGCCAAAACTCACACTTGCTCAGTTTAGCATAGAGTTGCCTTTCCCATAAAATGCCTAATATGATCATCAAGTGCTCCTCATGTTCTTCTCTACTTTTAGAGTATATCATAATGTCGTTGATAAAGACTACCACGAACTGATCTAAGTATTGATGAAAGATGCGGTTCATATAGTTCATAAATATGGCAGGTACATTGGTTACCCCAAAGGGCATTACCAGGAATTCATAGTATCCATACCGAGTTCTGAAAGCAGTCTTCGGTATGTCTTTTGCCTTCACTCACAACTGATGATACCCAGACCTTAGATCAATCTTCGAGAATACACTTACCCAGACAATTGATCCATAAGGTTGTCAATTCGGGGAAGTGGGTACTTGTTCTTGACGGTTACCTTATTTAACTCTTTGTAATCAATACAAAGCCTCAGGCTTCCGTCTTTTTTCTTGACAAATAGTACGGGTGCTCCCTATGGTGAAACACTGGGTCAGATGAACCCCTTCCCAAGTAATTCCTCAATCTATTTCTTTAACTCAGTCATCTCATTTGGAGCCATTCTATATGGGGCTTTAGATATAGATCCAGCTTCAGGTATGATCTCGATTGCAAACTCTACTTCTTGTTCGGGAGGCAAACCCCTAAGGTCATCAGGAAACACCTCAGGAAATTCCCTTATAACTGGGATATCTTCCAAGGCTATTCCTGTCTCTGTTTGCACAGAAAAGAACACAATATATCCCTGACATCACCTCCTTAGGCATTTCTCAGCTTCTGCCATTGAGAGGAAGTTTAGACTAGTTTTTATGTTATTAATCTCCTGCTGAGTAGGATATATTATCCTCTTATTCCCACAATCCAGCAGTACATTATTTGCTATCAGCCAGTTAAAACCCAGTATAACTTCAAGTTTTTGGAGCGGTAAACAGACTAAGTCAACTGTAGACTCATATCCCTCAACATTTATCACACAGTTCAAACAGGCATCAGCAGTCATAGTTTTGACACCTATTGGTGTTGATACTATTAAGTCAAATGGAAATTTATGCATATGTAATCCTAGGCACTTAACACAGTCATAAGCAATGAAGGAATGATTAGCACCCGAATCATATAAAGCTTGCAACAAACTACCATTAAGAAGAATTTTACCTTGAACCAACTCAGGAGACTTCTTTGCGTCTTCGTGTGTCAAGGAAAACACTAATCCCAGATTCTTGTGTCTAGGATCACTTGGTTGTGGTGCTGCTTGTTGGGGACAATTTACAGCAAAGTGACCTGGCTTTTGGCAAGCATAACAGATTACCTGGCTCATAGGGACATTGCAATGTCGTCCCAGATGTGACTTACCACAACGAGGGTATGTTTGAGAGGTCGGGGTTTTCTGGCCACTAGGGTTCCCAAACCAAAAGAGCTTTTTATTGATATTTCCTTTTTGTGAGAACCCTTGTCCCTTACGCTTCTGTGAGGTATCCCTCTTACTAGGCCCACCTCGATTGTTGGTACTCTTATTGGCACGTACTCTCTTTAAGTTACCCTCAGTCAATCGACACACTTCCTGATGCGATCCAGAATCAACAAGTTGTCTCTTCATATTCAAGTGATGACTCTTCAACTTCAAACTATCATTTTCAAATTCCAGCCGGTCCAGTCACAAGAGCACAAGCTAAAATATTTAAGGAAGCATTGATTGGGCTTATTCAAGCGGCTAATGCAAATCAGATGGCAATTGGATCAACAATTGTGGATAAAGATGTTGAAAACGTCATTAATTTCTTAGGGGCTGCAAATGGAGATACTAATCAAGTTTTGGGCTTGGAGACTTCAAAACAAAGAGCTTGGACCTAGTACTATACATGAGAGGACTCATTTGGGCCTAAATAAGCACATTTTGGGCCTTGAATGCTGATTATATTTTATGACTTTTATTTGTGCGAAAATTATTAGATAATGGGCCTATTTGACTTTTGGGTTTCCCAATTAATTAATTATATTCGGTTAGTTTCTATTTTCTAGGACGCATTTAATGCAATTAGGGTTTCTGAATATTTCTCTTTAAATACCTTGTAACCCTTCATTTGGAGGCAGATTAGAGACTTTCAGACTTGATTATTAAATGAAAGGTTGTACTTTTCTGCACCTCGTTTCTTGGGAGTGGATTCTCTCTAGGGTTCTTCTTAGAACTAACAGACTTATCAAGGCTTGATCAACCTTGTGGCTTCTTCCAACACTTCGGGTCCTTGTTCTTTCACGCTCAAGGGTTCAAGTGGATCGTCGATCTGTGTTTAGCGTTCTTGGGGTGCGTATATTCAGATTGGTTGTGGGTTCGTGGGGTCTTCCCTTGTGGGTTTGTACCATCTTGGTATCAGAGCTTCAGATCTAAACTCAGGTTACATCTTTCCATTCGTTGTTTCAATTTTTCGTTTAGGGTTTCGTGCTTTGTTCTTGAGTCTTTTCGTCTAGGTCATCTGCGTTCGTGTCTGAAATTTTTGCTTCTTTTCATTAACCTTCTCTTTGTTGTTTCCAAAGTTTAGTGAGTCTTCTTCATAGTTCAAAATCTCTTCTTTCATATCATTTCAGAATCGTTTCAATTCGATTTGTCATTAGTGAGTTCTAGCCGTTTTAATTCAGTCGTGTTTCTGCAAATTTTCTGTGTCAATTCATCATTTTTCCAGATCGTCGTCAAATCTTCTGCCCTTGTTTGACCTGTTTTACTTTCTGTTTTGGGTCATTTAATAGGTCATTTTCATTGTTTAGAATCTCATCTTTCCATTCGTTTTACTTTCATCTCAATCCAAAATTTCTACAATGTGTTATGATCTTTTAAAAAAGAACACTTTTCTTGAATTTTTGGGTTCAGATTGCTTGAGAGTGCTTGTGATAGATTGTCATTTGAACTCCTGATCTCCCTCAATTCCCTTTTCCAATACTCACTTTGATATTCCATATTTCTAAGCGTTGGTTTGATTTATGCAAATTGTGATTGCATTGATTAAATTGCTTAGTTCTTTTAAAGAGCCTGAAGAGGAATCTAAGAGTGGAAAAAGGAAAGAGTGACATACATCAATTTAAAAGCCAATTTTGAGAGAAACACGAGTGACACTAAACTTGTTTGAGTGAAACACATGAGTAGAGTGGTGAGGTCCCTTTTTTTCTAAATCTAACTTTTTAGGTATTATCAATATGCATGATGAAAAAGAAATTCATAGATATCTTCAATCCTTGTTAAAAGGACTGCATAAGTTTAATGCTGAAAATGACCAATGGATGTCTAGTCACAACTCCAGATCAAAAAGAGAATCCAAAGAAAGCTGCAAGAGTTGAAACAAGGCTCCATGAGTGTTAATGAATATTTTCAAGAGATGGAATTAGCCTTGATCAGAGCTGGAGTGAAAGAAACTTCGAGTGCCACTAAGGATCGTTTTGTAAATGGGCTTAATCTTGATTTAGCTTGTTTTGCAACAACCTTGACCTTCTTAGATATTGATACCCGTACAATAGGCCCCGGGCGACAACCCCGTATAAACAAAATGTGCCAGACAATTCATGATGAAACTACACACATACAATGTATCTTATAACATATAAAAGACAAAGTTACTACCTGATAGCTTCTCTTGAGCAATATCCAATTGTTTCACTAAGCTCGGGTAGGTCTTAAACTTTGAACAGTATTATGTCCTATAAATGGAATTTACGGACGACAAGTTATTATTTCGTCCAATACTTGTATAATTCAAATACTCAAGTCGGTTGTCATTAAGGTTAGAATACTAACCCAAAATCAAAGTAAAAAATGGTTCAACTATATCAAGTTGGTTAGTTTTACCCTTAAAGTTCATTACAATTACATAATACCATTGCATCTTTTATTTTCGCACATTTGAGTAAATATGCCATAATTTTCTTCAATATTTGAAAATTTAAAATTAATTCTACAAAACTCCAAATGAGTTGGTTCCAGGTTCTGTTCAAACATATTCAAGTCCTAGTGTAACGAAAAATATTACAGGGCACTAATTATAACCACCCAATTCCAGAAAATTCGTCAAACCCAATCTGCCACAGATTCCATTCCAGAATTAACCTTAAACTTTGAAAAATCATATTTCTGAATCTACTAGTCCAATTGTGTCATATTACCCATCAAATTAAACCTTAGGATGTCTACTTTCATCATGTAAAATTTCATAAGGTTTAGACAATTCTGCCGTAAGAAATTAAACCTTGTGGCATTGCCTACTAGTACTCTTTCTGTCTATTTTAAACCACCATGATCTGAGTCTGAGTAAGAAATTAGATACTCATTTCCCCATTTAGGATACCATATTCCTAATTCTGCCGTATCAGTTAGATATCAAAAAATTCGTTTGACTTTCTTGTCATGAGATTCCTTAGGACAAGATTGGAATCGTGCACACATACCAACACTAAACTAAATATCTGATCTACTAGCAATGAGATAAAGTAATGATATGATCATTCCTCTATACTTTGTTATATCGAATGGTTTTCCCTTTTCGTCAGCATCTAATAATGTTTTTGAACTCATTGGGGTTTCTGCTCCATTGGCTTCATCCATTCCATATTTCTTCAGTAGTTCTTTGAGATATTTGGTTTGAGAGATGAATATTTCATTCCTCCTTTGTTTGATTTGCAAACCAAGAAAGAAGTTTAACTCACCCATCATAGATATTTCAAATTCTCCTTTCATAATGTCAGCAAATTCCTTGCACAGATTATCATTAGTAGAACCAAAAATAATATCATCAACATATATCTGTACTACTAATAGTTCATTTCCTTTTCGTTTTAAAAATAATGTGGTGTCCACCTTTCCTCTGTCAAAACCATGACTACTGAGAAAATTGCTTAGTCTTTCATACCAAGCTTTTGGGGCTTGTTTTAAATCTTAGAGGGCTTTTCTAAGTTTGTAAACATGATCAGGTTTAGAAAAATCTTTAAATCCAGAAGGTTGTTCAACAAACACCTCCTCAGAGATATAACCATTTAGAAAGGAACTTTTCACATCCATTTGGTAGACTTTGAATCCTTTGATACACACAAAGGCTAAGAGTACACAAATGGCTTCCAATCTAGCCATTGGAGCATATGTTTCCTCATAATCAATTCCTTTTTCCTGATTATAGCCTTTGGCCACCAATCTTGCCTTGTTTCTGACAGTGATTGCGGATTCATCAAGTTTATTCTTAAACACCCACTTGGTCCCAATAACCGTATGGTAGTTAGGTCTAGGTACTAAGTCCCAAACTTGATTTTTCTCAAATTGATTGAGTTCTTCCTGCATTGCTATAACCCAATCATTGTCTGATAGGGCTTCATCAACGCTGGATGGTTCTAATTGAGAAATAAAAGCAGAGAAATTAACTTCTTTCAAAATACTTTTTCTAGTTTTCACACCTTCTACATTTCCTATAACTTGATCAATCGGCTGATTTTTAATAAGCTTCCAGGCTTTAGGTTGGTCAGAAGATGATGGTTTAGAGGTAATTTTGTCAAAAGGTTCAAGAGAAGATTTTGAAACAGCTTGGTTAGGGTCAGAACTAATCAATACAGGCTAATCATCATTGTCTTTAACAAAAGAATCAATTTCTGAAAATATAACATGAACAGACTCTTCAACAGTGCAAGTCTGTTTATTAAAAACTCTATAAGCTTTGCTTATATTAGAATATCCTAAAAAGATACCTTTATCAGCTTTAGGATCAAACTTACCAAGATTGTCCTTACCATTGTTATGAATAAAACACTTACACCCGAAGATGTGAAGATAACTGATGTTAGGTTTTCTACCTTTATACAGCTCGTATGGAGTTTTACCTAGTTTTGTTCTGATATATGCTCGGTTGGAAATGTAGCTTGTTGTACTCATAGCATATGCCCAGAACACTTGCGACACTTCCTTTTCATTCAGCATTGCCTTGCCATATCAGTGAGAACTCGATTCTTTCTTTCAACCACCTCATTTTGTTGAGGGGTTCTTGGTGCAGAGAAGTTATGATCAATACCATGCATGTCATAGAAGCTTTCAAAGGCCTGGTTGTCAAATTCTCCTCTATGATCTGTTTTTATTGCTGCAATTGACATACCATTCTCATTTTGCACTTTCTTAGCAAAGATAACAAATTCATTAAACGTTTCATCTTTTGATTCCAAAAAGATAGTCCATGTAAACAGTGAGAAATCATCAACAATAACTAGAGTATATGAATTTCCACCAAGGCTTTTCACCATTGTTGGTCCAGTTAAATCCATATGAAGCAATTCTAATAGTTTCTTGATATTTCCAATTTTATTTTAAACAACGATTTAGTCTGTTTCCCTTTTTGACAGGAATCACACACTAAGTCATTTTTGAAATGAAGTTTAGGTAAAGCCTATCACTAATTCCTTTTTGATAAGCTTATCTAACTGATGCATATTTACATGGGCTAATCTTTTATGCCAAAGCCAACTTTCATCAGAATTGCTTATAAAACAGTTTTCAGATAAGTTGTTGTCAATATCGATAGTATAGCAATTACCTTCCCTTTTGGCCCTGATCTTTACCTTTAGATTATCCTTGTTGATTGGAAGGTCGCTTTTGTTTACTATGAGACATTCCTCTGAATCAAATATGATCCAATTATCTTTGTCAGCACTTTGACTAACACTGAGAAGGTTGTGCATCAGTCCTTCTACAAGGTACACATCTTTAATGTGTATCTTATTCCCAACTCCAACTTCTCCACTCCCAGTAATTTTTCTAGTTTGATCTCCGCCGAACTTAACTTTGCCTCCTTCTCTAGGAGTTATAGTTGTGAATCTTTCTATGTCCCTAGTCATATGTCGAGAGCAGCCACTGTTTATGAACCATTTATTGGTCTTTGATGCCCTCATGCATACCTATAGATCAGAGTAATCAAGCTTTAGGTACCCATCTTTTCTTGGGTCCTTTGAGGTTAGTACAGAGCATAAAAGGAGTATTTGATTCTTTCAGAATCCATTTATAAGTTCCAATAGACTTTTCCTTTTTGTGAAGACATGAGGAAGTGTTGTGACCTTTTCTGTTGCAATAGTTGCAATGAGCAAAACGATTTGACAAATACACAAATTTTTGGAAAAAAGTTTAAGTAAGATTTACCCCCAGTTTTCTTCACTCCTTTTGCTTTGTCATGTTCTGGGTTATAACCAATCCTAGATTTAACATTTGTAAATTATGAGCTTTTAGTATAACTTTGAGCATTTCACTACATCTAGTGAATTTTTCAAGAATTCTATTAAGATCATAATTTTCCGTTTTCAAAACATTACATTCTTCACACATTTTCTCAGGAATATCTTTAGGTTGAGATTCAAGAGTTTTAACCTTTCGTTTTGTAACAACAAGTTCTTTAACAACTTTTTCAAATTCAGAATGTAAAGCATTTTGTTCAGATAATAATTCATCATAAGAGGGCTCAGAGTCATTTACCTCTTCATTTTCAGAATCATCATGAGCTACGAGGCAAATGTTGGCTACTTCTTCTTCATCACTTTCTTCGTCTGATAAGCTATCTCCCCATATAGCTGAGACATAGGCCTTTTTCTTGAAGAAGTTATTTCGTTTTTTTTTTCTTTCTGTTTTGACTGTGGACATTAGGACTTGATATGTCCAGGTTTTTCACATTCGTAACATATGATTTGATCCTTGGTCTCCTTTCAATTACTTGAACCTCCTGTTTGGAATTTATTGAATCCTTGATCCTTCTTGTAAACCTTTCGAAATCTTTGAATGATCATTCCCAGCTCATCTTTAGCTTCCTTCATCGCTTTTGTTTCCATTTCTTTCATGACATTGAGTGCTATGTTCTTTCGTTTGTTGAATTTCATCTCCCCTTCATATTCGGAGAGGCTTCTAAATATAGTAGCTACAGACCTCATTGATTCTCCTCTAGCTTCTTCTATTGCAGTGACTTTGGCCTCCCATTCCTTTATGAGAATGTTTAAGATCTTTCTCACTTGGGTATTTTGCTTATAGGTTTTTCCCAATGCAGCCAGTTGATTTATCAAGTGAGTATATCTAAGTTCAAACCCACCTATACTTTTATTGAGCTTGATTCGAATTAGGTCGTATTCTGTGATCAAGGTGTTAACTCGATCCTCCTTGATCCTAGAAGTTCCTTCATGAGCAATTTCCAATGCTTCCCACATTTCTTTAGCTGTTGATAGATTACAAATTCTGAAGTATTCCTTCTGGTTGAGAGCACTCTGAATCATTAGAATAGCTTTGCTATTCAGAGTTACCAGCTTTTTGTCATCTTCATCAAACTCAGCGTGAGATTTTGGAACTTCTTTTCCTTCCACCTTCTTTTTAGGAACGTAGTTCCCTTCTTCAATGACTTGCCACAGACCATATTCTGTTGCCATTACGAACACTCTGAATTTCACTTTCCAAAAAGAAAAATGTTCTCCATTGAAGCCAGGAGGCCTTGAGATAGATACGCCATCAAGTAATATTCCTTCCATGGATCCTTCTCGGGGTGTTAATCCTAAAAAGAGAAGACCAAGCTCTGATACCAAATGTTAGATTGAGTTTCACCCAAGAGGGGGTGAATTGGGTGAAGCTTTAAAAAATTTAAGTAACAAACTGAAATGATAATAGATAAGGTAGAAGAAGATAACACCGATGTATACTGGTTCGGTCCAAACTATGACCTACGTTCAGTTCTCTCAGAGCGTCTCTGAGTTTCCACTGTACTTCCAAGAGTTATCAGGTTCTTGGAAAACCAATTACAATCGTATCAAGTAGCGGGTGATCCTAACCTGCACTTACTCCCCCTTACACGATGTAATCCGACACCCACACTCAAGGTCCCACTACCTTGAGATATTTCTGAATTGGGAATGAATAATGAACTCTCTCACAAAGTGTATTAATTATCACTAAGGTACAAAGAATTATCAAATGCAGAGAGTTGAGTAATAAATGATGTTGTTATGCAAAATAGCTTTGTTGATCTTTTCGAATTGAATGCTAGAGTATTGTAGATGAAGCTCTTTAATGACCGTTGAAAGTGTTTGAGCTAGCAGTTAGATTGATCTTCTAGTTATTAGAGAATTTCGGCATTTAGATCATTTCTTCATTCTGAATCATTAAATTCGTCAGACACTTTAGGTATAACCTTCCTTCTGTCTGTCTGTCTTCCTTCTAACCGTTGAAAGTATAGCCTACCTTCTTCCTGTCTGGTTTTCGCATTTAATGCTTCTGACATCCAACGGAAATTTGAATTTGCCATAATAAAAGGTACATTTGTTCTTCTGAAACTTATACATATATATCATTAGTAATATTGAAACAACATAAGTAAGTGAGAATCAGTTGATATTGGAAGAATCAGAGGTGAGAAGATTGATTTTACTGGAATCGCTAAAACTTCACTTGGGTGATTATTATATCACTCGAGTGGAACATCACTCACTTGAGTGACTCTTGGTTCACTTGAGTGGAAATGTTGGAGCACTCTCTAAAACTGGAGAAGGTGACTTTTGGAGTTTGTGAGTTAATGATTTGTCACTTGGGTGTAAGCTCATCACTTGGGTGTTCTGCTGATACAACTCCAGCAAATGATACGAGTGACTTGAAATTTAAGTAAGAGTGACTGACTTCACTCAAGTGATAACTTACTCACTCGAGTGATTACTCTTTATTACTCGCAAAAGGCTCCGCGAGTGACTTTCTGAACTAGCGAGTTGAGATCAATTTACTCGAGTGATAATTTTGTCACTCGAGTTAGCCTTCCCCCATAACCTTTGAAAAACTAGCAAGTTACTTTTGAAAATGGGAAGTGAACATAGTCACTCGAGTGATTACTTATTCACTCGAGTGGCACCTTAAATCAACTCTAAGAAATTCTGTGAGTGAGTCGCCACAGGTTGCAAGTGATCTTATGTCACTCGAGTGAAGCCTTGATCACTCGAGTGGCTCCTTGTCTCACCTTCAGAAATGTCAGCGATTGACTTTCAGGTGAGTGCAAGTGATCTCTTTATCACTCGAGTGAACTCTTGGTGCGAACCCATAAGGGAAGACCCCACGAACCCACAACCAATCTGAATATACGCACCCCAAGAACGCTAAACGCAGATCGACGATCCACTTGAACCCTTGAGCGGGAAAGAACAAGGACCCGAAGTGTTGGAAGACGCCACAAGGTTGATCAAGCCTTGATAAGTCTGTTAGTTCTAAGAAGAACCCTAGAGAGAATCCACTCCCAAGAAACGACGTGCAGAAAAGTGTAACCTTTCATTCAATAATCAAGTCTCAAAGTCTCCCCTAAAATGAATGGTTATAAGGTATTTAAAGAAAAATATTCAGAAACCCTAATTGCATTAAATGCATTCTAGAAAATAGAAACTAACCTAATATAATTAAATAATTAGGAAACCCAAAAGTCAAATAGGCCCAATATCAAATAATTTTTCGCTAAATAAAAGTCACAAAATATAATCAGCATTCAAGGCCCAAAATGTGCTTATTTAGGCCCAAAGGAGTCCTCCCATGCATAGTACTAGGTCCAAGCTCTTTGTTTTGAAGTCTCTAAGCCCAAAACTTGATTAGTATCTCCATTTGCAGCCCATTTGATATTAGTGACGTTTTCAGCATTTTTGTCCGAATTTGATCTGATCACCTCTTGCTTTATCCAAGCCTCTTGCACTAGCCCATTTAATGCTTCCTTAATTTGTTTGGCTCTTGCCTTTGTGATTGGTCCACTTGGAATTTGCAAATGATCTCTTGAATATGAAGACACAACTTGCTGAATCACATCAACTCTTGTCTCACCTTCTGCAGAACTGATGCAAGTGAAACATGGTCACTCGAGTGGTCACTTATCCACTCGAGTAAAGTCACTCCAACTTTCAAAGTTCTGGTAAGTGACTTGCTGATTTAACGCAGGTGAAACCATATCACTCGAGTGGCCACTTATCCATTCGAGTGATCTCTTCATGACTTTCTAAAATTTAGCAAGTAGCTCGCAGAATCCTTGAAAGTTGAGATCCTTCACTCAACTGACTTCTCTATCACTCGAGTGATCTTTTGTGATTACAGTAAGATGAAGGCCTTCTAATCCAAGTTTTCACACTCACTTCTTCAAACAATTTTAATCACTCAAATCCTTTCTGAATTTACTTGAATCATAAGATATTTATTGCTTAATCAAGATTTGTTATCATCAAAACATATTTGAGAACCAACATAGAGAACGTTGCTGCTCGTAAGACTTACAGTGGTTCAAGCATGAGAGAACATTGCTGCTCGTAAGACTTGCATGGGAAAGTAGGAGATAAAGGTCCTTGGGATTGCTTTGCTCGACTTACCGTAGGAGGGAGTTAACCTTACAATGTGTAAGGGGGAGTAACTCTTGTAAGTTTTGTAAATGCTTTTCTTTTGCCCGGTTAAACAAGAAGATAGTGGATTGGAAATCTCAGGAGGAGCCTGGGGACTAGACGTAGGTCATCATGGATTGAACCGAACTAGGATAAAAACACAGTTTGCATCTTCTCTTCCCTAAGCTTTTATATTTCCAGCATATATGATTTACATAATTGCTACTTCCATATATACTAAGTGAACAATCTGTGAAAATATTTTAAAAGATAAAACTTTCTTATCGTACATCCAATTCACCCCCTCTTGAGTGTCAGCTAGTTTTAACAAAGAGGTCTTGTTATAGAGGCAGCGTCTGGAAAAATTCCTTCCATAGATTCTTCTTCGGGATGTTAATCCTGAAAGGAGAAAACCTGGCTTTGATACCAAATGTTAGTTTTAACTTTCATCCAAGAGGGGGGGGGGTGAATTGGGTGATATAAAAAAAATTTGATTAAACAATACTAATTGAAAAGTATTATAGAGAATGTGAGTAAGAAAGATATCACCGTAAAGTACACAACGGATTATACTGGTTCGCTCTCAACTCACTAACCTACGTCCAATTCTCATAGAGTCTCTGAGTTCTCACTATTCTTCCAAGATTCTATAGGTTCTTGGTACCTCAGTACAACGTATGTAATAATGAGTGAATCTCTACAGGACTCACTCCTCCTTACACGTTGTAATCCAACCACCACACTCAAGGTCCCACTACCTTGAGATTTTACAGAGAATAAAGGTATTTCTGGTAATGACTCTCTCATATAGTAGATAAATAATCATTGAAGAACTAAAGGAATATCAAAGAATTTTACAGAGGATTAATTGAGAAATAAATGTGTTTAGAATGTTCGTTGACTTAATTGGTTTTTCTGTATTGAATACTCGACAATTTATAGGTGATTTACATTAATGACTGTTGAGAGTATTCAAACTTCCCATTAGATTGGCTTTAGAGCCGTTGAGGGATTTTGAAGTTGACTTGCTTTTATTTCTGAGCAATAAGTCGTCAGACGTAGTTCTTCTGGTGTGTCTGCTCTGTTTTATGGTTAAGCATTCAATTCTTCTGACAAGTTTTCCTTTTGGTGAATTTAAATTTGCTATGAGGTTTAAGTTCCTAAAACTTATATAAACAAATTGTTAGTAGTATTGAGTTGGTGATTAAGTAATAATTAGTACTTAATAATGTTTGTCTTGAGTTTCAAGTTAATCGATGCGATGATTTTCAAAGAGATGATGAACTTGCACTTGAGTGGATTTTTTATTACTTGAGTAAGTATCCATTACTTGACTAATTTTATAGCTTAACTCGAGTTCCTGATAGATCTTTGTGTTTGTTTGGTTAATATTTGAGTGATCCATTACTTGCACTTAAGTAAATATTTGTGTGAAATGAAAAGGGATCAACACTACTAAACTCAAGTGCTTGTTTGGTTCAGCTGCACTTGCCTGCAAGTGACCTTGAATCACTTAAGTGATAGCTAAGGTCACTTAAGTGATCTCTAGTTGAAATATAATGCACTCTTGATCTATCAAAAGGTAACTTGCTGAAGTATCACCAGTTGGTAGTCATCACTCGAATGACCTTTATTTGTAACCTGCTGAGCTATCGCGAGTGACTTCTGAAAAGCCTTCAAGTGAACTCTTTCACTCGAGTGGCCACTTACTCACTCGAGTGACTTCCTTTCACAACCTTTAGAGAACCTGCGAGTGACTCTTGGAAATTTTGCAAGTGAGCTTTTACCACTCGAGTGGTCGCTTATCACTCGACTATCTTTTGTTGGAATTTTGGGTCTAAATTCCATGGGTTATGAATAAGAAGTAGGTTGGAAAAGAAGAGGGAAAAGGAAGGAGAAAAAGGTGTGTAGATAGAAGTCCCACATTAGACAAATCAAGAGAAGTAAGAGTGTATATAAGACTCAACTTCACACCTCTAAAATGGGCCCTTGGGCTAATCCACTTTTATGGAGGAGTGAGGACTTAGATGGGCCTTGGTTTACCACACGTGCGCGCCGCCACCGCGGTCCGTCTGGCCGGCTCGGCTCGGTTAGGTCAGTTACCGCCGCCAGTCCGGTCCATGCGTGTATGAGATTAAAAAAATAATTTTTATTTATTAAATAATTTTTTATTTTGTCCGACTAATCCCTAAACTTTTGTTTAATTCCTTGTTTACCCCATCGTAATTCTCCCAACAGCGGCTGTAGCAAAATGCTATGACCGAACCAGTGCATCCGTTCTGGTGCGTCCATTTGCTTCATTCTGATGTGTCTGTTCGTGCGACGCATCAGTTCGCCAGCAAGAGTCACCATTCACTTCTGTTCGCTCCTTTTTGGTATGTCTATTTGCATGATGCACCGGTTCGCTTGTAAGAGTCGAGTCCATCTAATCAATTTCCTTCATCTATAACTAGGACGTGCTAGTGACAGGAAAAAATCACTCAATCTCGAAACATTCCTCTCTCATATACTGCATAGTATATTCTGCAATCATCTCATATTCTGTGCGATTCTGAAAGCAATCTCGTTGTGTTTGTTCGGGCTTCTGATTGATAGTGACATCATTCTGAAGATGCAATCCGTTCTATCCTGGGAGACAATTGTTTGAGAACCTTGGGCATCCGTATAGAGGGAATAAATTATCTTAAGGAGACAACATACGTTAGGCTCGGATTTTATCAAAGTTCATTATTATTTTTGGCAGTCTTGTGAGTTTTTCTATAGTATACATAATTGTTGTGTGTTTTACTTTTACACCATCTTAGTTATACAGATTCTTATTGAAATTCCTACATTGAAAGTACTTGGAAACAACAATCTTAAGACAATTTGTTATTGGTTTGCTCTATTGGCATTGGAATCAGCTAAAGTTAGTTCATACCATTGGTGTCTAGGAAAGTGATTTCATTTAGTGGTTATTTAATTAGTCACCGTTGCAATAGCACGGAGAGACTCCCACTTCATTTACACTGGCCAATTGATATAATCAATAAAGCTGGTTTCATGTACTGGTAGAAACATGATTATAGCTTTTCACTTGATTGTGTTGAATCTGTGTTTAGTATCTTTAATTTTGATTATTATATTGTTCTTAGATCTGTGTGATTAATTAGAGTTTCTGTTTGAGTAATAAAAATGGCAAGTTCGAGTACAAACTTGATGAACCCAATTGGTTCTGCTTCAATACATGGTGAGAAACCAGAAAAGTTTAATGGGAATGATTTCAAGAGATGGCAACAGAAAATATTTTTCTACTTAACTACCTTGATCTTGGCATGGTTTCTTACTAAAGATGCTCCGAAATTGGAAGAAGGACAACCATTAGACAAGGAAAAAGTTGCTGCAATTGATGCTTGAAAGCATTCTGATTTCCTATGCAGAAATTATATTCTCAATGGTCTAGACAATACGTTATATACTGTGTATAGTACTTTGGAGACAACCAAGGCATTATGGGAAAGTCTAGACAAGAAGTACAAAACTGAAGATGCTGGCTTAAAGAAATTTATAGTTGGCAGATTTTAGGATTTCAAAATGCTTGACTCTAAATCTGTGGTAGGTCAAGTTGAAGAACTTCAATTGATTGTGAATGAAATTTACACCGAAGGGATGTCTCTTAGTGAGTCTTTCCAAGTTGCTTCATTTATAGAAAAATTACCACCATCTTGGAGGGATTTCAAGAATTATCTCAAACATAAGCGTAAGGAGATGTCACTTGAAGATCTAATTATAAGATTGAGAATAGAAGAAGATAACAAGATTTCTGAAAAGAAATTTGGCAGCAATCATGTAGTTTCAAAGGCCAATATTGTTGAAGATGATTCGAAGTCCAAGAAACGAAAGCGCTCTAATGAGGGATCATCGAAGCAAGCCAAAGCAAAAGATAGAAATTCAAAGGCAATTGTTATAACTATGGGAAGCCTGGCCATCATGCTAAGGATTGTAAGAAGGTAAAGAATCACAATAAGAAGAAGAACACTCAAGCCAATATTGTTGAAATTGCTACTGATATGATTGAAAACATGAATCTTTCAGCAGTTGTGATGGAATGTAACTTGGTTAGAAATATCAAGGAGTAGTGGGTGGACATTGGTGCCACAAGGCATGTGTGTGCCAACAAATGGATGTTCTCTTCTTACACCCCTGCGAAGAAAGATGAACAACTTTACATGGGTAATTCTTCTACTTCAAAGTTGGAAGCTGTTGGGAAGGTAGCCTTAAAGATGACTTCTGGAAAAGTCGTTTCACTTAATGACGTGCTTGATGTTCCTGACATTCGCAAGAATTTAGTGTCTGGATCCCTCTTAAGCAAGAATGGTTTTAAGCTTGTATTTGTTTCTAATAAGTTTGTACTTTCTAAGAATGATATGTATGTAGGAAAAGGTTACCTTAGTGAGGGCCTTTTCAAATTTAATGTAATGACTATAACCAATGATGGTGTTATCAATAATAATATTGCTTCTATTTATGTGCTTGAGTCTTCTGATTTATGGCATCAAAGATTAGGACATGTTAATTTTAGATCAATTAAAAGTTTAATTCATTTAGATTTATTGCCTAAAGTTGATTGTTCAAATAATGATAAATGTCAAGTATGCATTGAATCAAAATTTTCTAAGTTACCATTTCCTCATGTTGAAAGATCAACTGAGTTATTAGATTTATTACATATTGATATATGGGATATGAAATCTGCACCATCTAGGGGTAATAAGAAATATTTTATTACATTTATTGATGATTGCAGTAGATATTATTATGTGTATTTGCTTAATAGTAAAGACGAGGCTATTATTGCTTTTAAACAATATAAAAATGAAGTTGAAAATCAACTTAATAAGAAAATTAAAGTAGTAAGGAATGGTCGTGGGGGAGAATATGATGACCCTTTCGAGGAATTCTTTATAGAATCTGGTATTATACAACAGACGACTGCTTCTTATGCTCTGTAATCAAATGAGATTGCAGAAAGGAAAAATCGGACATTGAAAGAAATGATGAATGCAATGTTGATTACGTCCGATTTACCACATAATTTGTGGGGGGAAGCCATTTTAACGGCTAATTTTCTTGTTAACAAAGTGCCCCACAAAAGAATACAAAGCATACCTTATAAAATATGGAAAGGAAAGAAACCCTCCTTGAAATATTTGAAAGTGTGGGGGTGCTTGGCTAAGGTCGCAATTCCTAAACCCAAAAGGTTGAGAATTGGACTTAAGACAGTGGACTATGTATTCATTGGCTATGCGCTTAATAGTAGTGCATATCGGTTTTTGGTTTATAAGTCTGATGTATCAGATGTCTGTGTTAATACAGTTATTGAGTCAAGGGATGCTACGTTCTTTGAGAATATATTTCAGTATAACAAGGGAAATGAAGCAAGTGATAGTAATAATGACAATACTGTGATACCATGGGATGCTACGACTAATGATGGTTCTGTTGAGAAGGAACTTAGACGTAGTAAAAGGCAAAGGATCACCACATCCTTTGGGCCTGATTTTCTGACTTTTTTGTTAGAAAATGATCCTCGAACATATGGAGAGGCTATAGGCTCTCCTGAAGCACCATTCTGGGAAGAGGCAATCAATAGTGAAGTTGAATCCATTCTATCAAACCATACCTAGGAATTGGTTGACCTTCCTCCTGGTAATAAGCGTTTAGGAACTAAGTGGGTCTTCAAAAAGAAGATGAAAGCATATGACACTATTGATAAGTACAAAGCTAGGATTGTAGTAAAAGGCTATAGACAGCATAAAGGCCTAGATTACTTTGATACCTATTCACCTGTTACAAGGATTACATCCATTAGGATGTTAATTGCATTAGCAGCATTAAATGGGTTAGAAATACATCAAATGGATGTTAAGACAGCTTTCTTGAATGATGACTTAGAGGAAGAAATCTATCTATATAGAACAACCTGAGGGATTTGTTGTCTCAGGACAAGAACAGAAAGTATGTCGATTAATAAAGTCCCTTTATGGACTTAAGCAAGCCCCGAAACAATGGCATGCAAAATTCAATGAAGTTATGTTATCAAATGGCTTTAGCATTAATGAATGTGACAAGTGTGTCTATATCCGGAATACTGAAAATGGGTTTGCCATAGTTTGTCTTTATGTAGATGACATGTTGATAATAGGTAGTAATAATCAAATGACTAAAGCTACTAAGCAATTGCTTACCAGTAAGTTCGACATGAAAGATATGGATCTAGCAGATGTTATTTTGGGAATTAAAATCCATAGAACATCTGATAGGTTGGCTTTGTCACAAGCACATTATATTACTAAAATTCTAGAGAAATTCAAGAGTTTAAACATAGTTCCTGTGAAGAACCCTATAGACCCTTGTTTTCGTTTGTTGAAAAATACTGGCAAAGCTGTAAAACAAAAGGAGTATGCTCAAGTCCTAGGAAGTCTTATGTATGTTATAAACTGTACTAGACCTGATATTACCTACACTGTAAGCATGTTGAGTTGCTTTACTAGTAATTCAAACGACTATCATTGGAGAGCTATGGTAAGAGTTTTGGGTTAGTTGAAGCACCTCAAAACTTTGCTTTGCATTACGAGAAGTATCCTACAGTGCTAGAATGGTATTGTGATGCAAATTGGATCACCAGCTCTAACGACATAAGATCCACAAGTGGATATGTGTTCACCCTTGGCGGGGGGTGTTGTGTCATGAAAGTCATCCAAGCAGATTTACATTGCAAGATCAACTATGGAAGCAAAATTTATTGCTTTAGATAAAGCTGGTGAGGAAGCCGAGTGGATTCGTAATTTTCTTGAGGACATTCCTAATTTGCCAAAGCCGGTACCGGCAGTGTGTATACATTGTGATAGTCAAGCAGCCATAGGTAGGGCTAAGAATGTCATGTATAATGGTAAGTCTAGACATATACGTCGAAGACATGATACCGTTAGACAATTACTCTATAATGGAATCATCTCAATTGATTATGTGAAATCAAAAGAGAATATAGCGGATCTATTGACTAAAGGGATTCCTAGAGAGTTGATTAGAAATTTGTCGAAAGGAATGGGTTTAAGGCCGATAAATTATTGATTATTGCGGTAACTCTACTTAGATGAGTGGAGATCCCACAAACTAGGTTCAAAGAGACAACTAAGTGATGATCAATTGTAAACACTGTGGAGTTTTAAACTCATACTCATTCCTATGACAAGACAGTGCATATATATAAGGGTAAGCATTTGGGCTTTTAATGGTTTCTTAATCTGATGTGTTCAGATGATGTATATTAACTTATATCACAAGGAATCACCTATGTGAGTGTGAAGTAGGAGCCGCTTCTATGAGAATTTAAAATGGCCAATTCTCTAGAACACTCGCAGAACCAGGCAGGTGTCCAGAGCCAAAATGGGCACAACATGAGGACCAACGATGCTAGAGGAGCAATTGTGTGAGACCTATTGTCTTGGTATACACTAAAGGTGAACGGTTCAAGACAATGTGTCCACTGATTGACCGAGTATATCCGATAGGTTTTTACTAGAGAAGGTTCAAAGGTGACCCCTACCTATCTCGATGCAATTGCTTCTTGTAGAGGAATCACACTTTGCATACATGTTCATTTGCATTTGGTCATTATGGACTAACTTCTTATCCATATGGGGGATTGTTGGAATTTTGGGTCTAAATTCTATGGGTTATGAATAAGAAGTAGGTTGGAAGAGAAGAGGGAAAAGGAAGGAGAAAAAGGTGTGTGGATAGAAGTCCTACATTGGACAAATCAAGAGAAGTAAGAGTGTATATAAGACTCAAAACTTCACACCTCTAAAATGGGCCCTTGGGCCAATCCACTTTTGTTGAGGAGTGAGGACTTAGATGGGCCTTGATCCACCACACGCGTGTGCTACCGCCGCCGTCCGTCCGGCCGACTCAGCTCGGTTCAATCTGTCGCCGCTGGCGGTCCGGTCCGTGCATGTGTGAGATTAAAAAAATAATTTTTATTTATTAAATTATTTTTTAGTTTGTCCGAATAATCCCTGAACTTTTGTTTAATTCCTTGTTTACCCCTCCGTAATTCTCCTAACAGCGACTGTAGCGAAATGTTATATGCTTCATTCTGATATGTATGTTCGTACGACGCATCAGTTTACCAGTAAGAGTCTCCATTTGCTTCTGTTCGCTCTGTTCTGGTATGTCTATTCATACGACACACCGGTTCGCTCGCAAGAGTTGAGTCCATATGATCAATTTCCTTCATCTATAAATAGGACGTGCTAGTGACAGGAAAAAATCACTCAATCTTGAAACACTCCTCTCTCATATACTGCATAGTATATTCTGCAATCATCTCATATTCTGTGCGATTTTGAAAGCAATCTCGTTGTGTTCGTTCGGGCTTCTGATTGATAGTGCCATCATTCTGAAGACGCGATCCGTTCTATCCTGGGAGACAATTGTTCGAGAACCTTGGGCATCCGTATAGAGGGAACAAATTGTCTTAAGGAGACAACGTACGTTGGGCTCGGATTTTATCAAAGTTCATTATTATTTTTGGCAGTCTTGTGAGTTTTTCTATAGTATACATAATTGTTGCGTGTTTTATGCCATCTTAGTTATACAGATTCTTATTGAAATTTCAACATTGAAAGTACTTGGAAACAACAACATATTTTATAACTTTCACAAAGTCTCTGAGTGACTTCCAAAAATCTTGTAAGTGATCGTTGTCACTCAATGGTCACTTATTCACTTGAGTGACCTTCTATCTTAACTCGTAGTGAACCTGCGAGTAACTTGCTGAAATTCTACAGATGAGGAAGAATCACTCGAATGCTAACTTAGCTACTCGAGTGATTTTGCATCACTCTTGGGTTTTCAGTGAGTGAATTGCAAAATCTCTAAAAGTTAAGAACTATCACTCGAGTGCGTTACTTATCACTCGAGTGATCATCTCATATCACTGAAGGTGAGTAACTTTACTGATCCAAGTTTTGATTCCAAAATGGTTATTTCACTTCAAATGTCCAGAAAGTCACTTAAGTATCTTAAATCATCAAGTCCTAATTGTTTATCAAGATTTGTTATCATCAAAACATAACTTGAGAACTAACAGTTAAAAAGGTGTTTCCATGAATTAAAAGGCAAGAACAAGTAGAAATTTCAACCTAACTCACCTTATTTGCTTCTTGCACCCTTGTTCTTTCTCCTTATTCTTAACTGTTTCTCCACCTCTTTCTCTCTCTTTAGCTCTTGTTTAGGCCTAAAATAATGACCCTTGGGAGAGTTTAAGGAGTTCTCTAGAGTTATCTCCACCCCCTTAAAATAATTAATATTTTATTTAAATTTTTGCTTGTGATCTTTCTTTTATTATTATTTTTTCACATGCCATATTCTTGCTCCTTCTTGCCTCTCCCTTGTTAACAAAAATTTCCCTTATTTATTAAGGGAAATTACTGAATTTTATTTTATTTATCCAAAATGACCATTTTGCCCTTACATTTTCTTGTATTTTTGTAACAATTGTCATTTTCTTCTTCTTCCTTCAATTTGGCTGAATTTTAGCAATGTTTTGGGTTCTAAAATTGTGCTCTTTCATACTAAATTTTATGCCACAATGTTAGGCTTTTACCAAGGAACAAATTGGGCTTTATGTCATTTTTAGCCAAAAATTTCATATAATTACTATTTCCACTATTTTTTGCTACTTCAAGTACACCAAAATTTATCATTTTATTCTATTAAATATAAATAAATATAAATTGGAATTTTGGTGATTAAATTTGGGATGTTACAGTTCTCCCCCTGTCAATAAAATTTTATCCCTAAAATTTGCTACATAAACATATTCATAAACTTCGGGTAATGTTTATGTATATCTTCTTCCATCTCCCAAGTAGCCTTTCTAGGAGACAACCCTTTCCAGACTACTTTTACAAATGCAATACTCTTATGTTTGAGTTATTTCTCCTGTCGATCGATAATATTGTCAGGCTCAACCATAAACGTAAGATCTTCTTGCATATCTATATCCTCATACTCGATTATGTGCTCCGGATCAGGTTGATACTTCTTCAATTGGGAGACATGGAAGACATCATGCAATCGGCTCAAGTTTGGGGGTAAAGCTATCTGATACGCTTCTGGCCCAACTCTTGATAAGATTTTGAATGTGCTAACGTACCTAGGGCTAAAATTTCTTTATTTTTAATGCCTTACCAATCCCGTAACTAGTGAAACCTTTAGGAACACGTGATCTCCAACGGCAAACTCTAAAGGTTTTCACCTTTTATCATCATAACTCTTTTGTCTGCTTTAAGCAGCTAGCAATCTTTGCTTAATCAGTTTAATTTTCTTTGTTGTCTAGTCAACTATATCCAGCCCAAAAATTTTCCTCTCAGATAGTTCTATCCAACATAAAAGGTGATTGACATTTCCTTTCATACAGTGCATCATAAGGAGCCATCTGAATACTCGAATGATAACTGTTGTTATATGAAAACTTTGCAAGTAAACGAAATCGATCCTAACTTCCTTTGAAATCTAATACACATGCTCTTAACATATCTTCTAGTATCTGTATTGTTCTCTTCGATTGCTGTCTGTCTGAGGATAATAGCCAGTGCTAAATCTGAGTTTGGTACCCAAAGCCTCGTGCAACGATTTCTAAAACTTGGAGGTAAACTGAGGGTCTCGGTCAGAAATTATATTCTTTGGTATACCATGCAACTAGGGGTGTCCATGGACCGGGCCAAGCCCGGTTGGGCCTCAACCCGAGGTCTGGTCCTTATAGGACCTCGGGCTGGACAAGCCAGCTCGAGGTCCGGTCTGGTCCAGCACTAACCCGAGTTCGGGCTGGACCAGACCGGTCCAGTGGACTGGCTGGACCAGTCCAGGCAGTCCAGGTAGTCCAGGAGGAGCTGTTTGAAATTTTTGTTCCCTAAATTTAGGGTGACAAGGTGAAGAAATACATAATAAACCTAACATGATAATACCTATAATCAAGGAAAAAAAACATCAGAAAACATTAAAACCCAATCATAAATCCATAATAATATCCAACAACATTGAATTAGAATAAAAAATAACATCATCCAAGTTACTTCAATACAATCCATAAGTCCATAACAATGAATTAAACACATTAAAGCTAACAACAAGTCTATCACATTAAGATGATTAAGATATAATTCATTTTTCTTGAGCACCCATTGTCATTCATTTCTCTTCTCAATCTTTAATGACACTCGATCCATCTAAAAACAAATTGTGTTAAGAAATTAGTAATAATGAAATATGTAAACTTGAATAATGAGTATAGAATTAGAAATATTACCTGGAACATTAACAACATTATCAGTCTTTGAAAGTTGTCATATTCAGAGAATAAATTAGCTAATTCTGAAATAGATTGCTTAGCCAGTAGCCAATTTTGGGCACAAATAAGGGCTTCATTCATTTTAGGAGATAGATTACTCCTATAATCATCAACAACACGTCCTCCAGTGCTAAAAGCTGCTTCAGAAGTAACTGTAGATACTGGCATAGAGAATACATCACGCGCTATCATCGCAAGTACTCTATACTTGGAAGAATTAACCTTCCACCATATCAATATGTCAAAATCATCATCATCAACATGAACTTCTTCAGCTATACTAGCTGAAAGGTATCTATCAAATTCAGATTGAGGATCTACTGATGAGATATTTTCTTTTTGGGATGCCAACCATCTACGACCAGGGTCTTTTTTACTAGTATTTACAGTGGAAGTGATGGTAATCCCAGAAGAATTCAGAGTATTGCCACTAGCAGAAGAGTTCAAAGTGTTCATACTATGTGACTTGCCCGTTTCAACAACAATTTTTGCAGAATACTCTTCAAACATGCGATACAAAGTGTTTCTTGCCTTGTTTTTCATGAACATGCAAAGTTGATAATCAGGAAAAAGTTGCTCAAATACATCATTGATGTAGGAAAGCTTGTATCGATGATCTAAAACCACATCAATAATCAACAAAGGATTCATATTTTCTGTTGCCCCCCAATATTTATCAAACTTCATCTTCATGCTTGAGGACATCTCCCTAAGAAGAGGGTCCTCTGACACAAGAGTCTCATTCAACAACTCTTGAATCAATGCAATTTTATGGAAACATATGTTTGTAGTAACTGTGAGCGAGCTAGAAAATTGAAAGGTCACATCATAAAACACTTGTAGGAATTTAAGAAAGACATTTGCCTTATTCCAAGCTTGTTTGTTAGGCGGGCCATTAGGAATATCCATGTTGTTATCAAATCTTGGGTGTTATCATGCTTTGACATTTTTTTAAAGTATGCCACATAATCTCTATCTTCATCCCCCATTCTTTCAAACGCCTTTTGGAATTTCAAAACAACATCCAACATTAAATATGTAGAATTCCATCTAGTGCTAACATCTAAGACACACATATTTTTTGAATCCAACATTTCCAATTCACATAAATCTTTAAATTCTTTTAGGCGAGCTGGGGAGGAACGGACATACCTTACAACATTTCGAATTGATTCAAAGGCATCTTTCAATTCCTTCAAGCGATCACTCGAGTGATCTTGAATATCACTCGAGTGATTAATAAAATCACTCGAGTGATCTTGCACAGATCACCAGAAATGATTGCTTTGCCTATAATTAATCCATGAGCTTCCAAAACATGATTTGTTATCATCAAAACATGAAATCTAACATTCTCCCCCTTTTTGATGATGACAAAACATATCATATGATCAAGTTTAAGATTTTGATTTTCTAATACACTTTACTTGATCTTTTTGAAAACTTTTGCACTAATTTTGATTTGCAATTGCTAAGATGAGTTTGATTAAAAGATTAAGAGTTTTTGACCTTTGGAAAGTAAAAGATGCAAGTTCAAAGTTCAAAAACCATTGTAAACAGAAAATGCACATAAGAAGTGAATTTTTTTGAAATCATTTTGGCGACTGTAATACACTTAGCATTTCCATGAGATCATGTTGGCTACTGCAATCATAAGCACAGATGCATTAAAAATTTCATAAGATCATATCATAAACTCATATTTCCATTAGATTAAAGTCAAGTCAGATTACACAAGATACACAGTGACAAAGTCCAGGAAAAGTAAAATACATAACTTGTAATTACAAACTAAAACACATATGCATCAAAAAGAAAAATTATCATATCAGCTCTTCTCCCCCTTTTTGGCATCATCGAAAGGAGAGGTAGTCGGTGTAGAGGCTTGAGTGGATGCAGATGCAAAGAAAGAGGTAGGTGGAACATATGGAATAATGGAAAGTTGTGGAGGAGATTGGAAGGAAAATGTGGTAGGAGATGGCTCAAGAGGAGTAGTGGAAGTGGAGTGAGTAGGTCCTATGACCTCTGTGGTGGCTTCCTCTGCTATAATTTCCTCAGTATGAGAACTAGAAGCAGTATGATGTGAAGAAGATGATGGAGTCTGGAGAATGGGGTCAGTGTGTGGAATATCACCAGTAGAAATAGGATCAGAGATAAAGATTGTGGGAGGTGCTGGAGAAGTGTCTGAAGGAATAATGGGAGGAATGATGGGAGGATCAGAAAGTGAAATCTCTGGAACTGAAGAATCTGATGGAGGAGGTTGTGAGGAGGCAGGTGGTAAGTCAGGGAAGGGGATATGAAGGTGAGTCCTGAGAGCATCCTCAATCCTCTGAATTCTCTGTGACTGCTCAGTCAGGCGCTCAAAAAGGAGATTGGAATTATGATCCACTGCTGCCACTAAGATTGTCACTTGATTATTGACTTGATCAATCAGTTGAGCATTAGAGTTCTTCAACTGAGTGACTGCAGACTGAATGGCCTCCTGGATATACGTCTGAATAGCAGCCTGAGTAAAAGAAGGACCATGAGAGACTGCTCTAGAGGACTGTGCCTCATCCATCTTGGAGGGTGAAGGTTCCATCCTCTGAGGTTCTCTCTGGCTGGCCTCAGGAGAAGGTGAATGGTGTCTCTGTTGTGAAGATGCTCCAGCAGGAATGGTAATTCCCATCCGAGTAAGGTGGATTTTCCCAAACTTAGGAATCCTCACAATATCTCCCTCAGGTGTCAAATGCCAAATGTTGTGTATGGAAAGAATGTAGGACACAAGCTGAGGATAGGGAATAGTAGTAGACTTGGAAGAGTGAAATCTGAACCTCTTCATCTCTTGAAAAATGAGTTCCCCCACGTTTCTTCTTTCCCTTGTCATAAGAGAAGCCATCATCTGAAGATCCTTCCCCGTGATATGAGTGAAATTTTTTGCTTTGTTAACCATGCTACGGGAGTAAATGTAGAATAAGGCTCTCTGGTTGTTGGTAAGAGAGGCTGGGGAATTGGGTAAAGGTACTCCAGGCTGTCCTGGTCTAAAGATATCAACTAGTTCATGAATATTGAAGACACGTGGAGGCCTCATGGGAGCATCCTCTATGCCTAGATAGGTGTTGATAAGATCCCCAGACAGAAGAATTTTCTGATCTCTAATACTTGTTTCAATTCTCTCAGCAATGATATTTCCTTGGTCATCCTTTACATCAGCAGTTTTCATGTTACAATAAAAATATTTGACAACCAAAGGATTGTATGACATTCTCAGTCTCAGCCAAGGTTCATATTGTTTCAAATAGGGGGTTAGATCAATATGAAACTTCTGTTTAAGTTCCTCCAAATCAACCCACACAACAGGACAGAAGGTTCTTTTGGCAAAGTGTGAGGCAAACACAATGGAGTTCAAGATACTGAGATTACCAGTGTTAAACCTAGAAGGTGGTTCAAGGAGTTCAGTAGGGTCTTCAGCCAGGGAGCCAGACTGTCGACTACCAGTAGCTTGACTTGCATACCGTGACTTCTGAGGCACAGAGGCTGCCAAGATATTCGCTGCCCGTGTGATTTTTCTTTGCAAAGTTGATTCTTGGACATCTGCTTCTCGCTGGACATCAGATTTTTCTTTCCCTTTCCCTTTCACGCTGGTATGTGAACGGGTAGCCATTCCCGTGGGTTCCTCAATCCGAATCCCCTTGGGTCTTGGTCTGGGTGGATTGGGTTCTGGTTCAGCGGGGGCTTTTGCCCTCTTAGACGGAGGTGGAGGTGGTGGAGATTGCCCAGGCCTTTTTGTTCTTGCCATGGGTACCGACACTTGGTGGAGACGAAGGTTTTGACAACGGCTAGACAGAAATTTGACGCTGGGTAGGCTGTCGGAAGCAAATGGCGAGAGGAAGACGAAGAGGAGACTGTCGGGAATGAAGGGCGAGACTGTCGGAGGAAGAATTTAAACTGAAATGGGATGTCTTTTGAAAGGATTTGTCGTTTAAGAATAGTAAAGAGGGTTTCGGTTACTGGGTTCAAGCGTTTTCAGCGAATGGAGGTGACGGTAGGAGGTGAGCAGTCGCGAGAGAAAGAGGAACTGATATAACAGAGATTTATAACATTCACTCGAGTGATTTTTAACATTCACTCGAGTGATTTTGGTTTTCACTCGAGTGAAGTATAAAAATCACTCGAGTGAAGTACAAAAACACTTCACAAAATCTGATATCATACTGTAACTCCAAAATTAATAATTAAAATACTCATGTGACTTACCAGTGACAAATTTATCAATTTAATTATCTAATTTTACCTGTGATTGCAGTGTTTCACTTTTCACATACTCCAATGTCTTCCTTCTCTGTTTGTCCCTGTTACTTGAAGATATTACAGAGCATCCTGCAAAACAACTTTGTAGATACTCCGATGCTTAAGTTAGTAATGAGATCATCAAAACAAAATGGAATCAACATTTATAAAGATTAAAACTACTTACAATTCATTGGGATTTACCATTCCCAATTCCCTTCGTATATGCATGAATTGTTCTCGGGCAAGAGGTTTGGTGAAAATATCAGCTAATTGCAAGTGTGTAGGAATGAATAACACCTTGACATCTCTTTTCTGAATATGGTCTCTAATGAAGTGATGTCTCACATCAATATGCTTGGTCCTTGAATGCTGTACAGGATTTTTCGCCAAGCTTATTGTACTGGTGTTATCACAGTAAATAGGAATTTCTTTAAGGTATATGCCAAGATCCTGAAGTTGTTGTTTTAGCCACAGTACTTGTACACAACAGCTTGAGGCTGCTATGTATTCTGCTTCTGTTGAAGATAATGACACTGTAGTTTGTTTCTTGCTGAACCAAGAGACAACTGCACCTCCAAGAAATTGACATTGTCCACTTGTGCTCTTCCTATCTGTTTTATAGCCACCATGATCAGAGTCAGAATAGGCAACTAAATATTCATTACCTCTCTTGGGATACCATATACCCAACTCTTTTGTGCCTGCCAGATATCTAAAAATTCGTTTCACTAATTCAGCATGTGACACTTTGGGGCATGACTGAAATCTTGCGCATAGACCAACACTGAACTGAATATCAGGTCTGCTGGCTGTGAGATAGAGAAATGATCCTATCATTCCTCGATATTGAGTTATGTTGAAATCAACTCCTTTTTCATCAGCATCCATTAGTACGGTTGAGCTCATAGGTGTATCTGTTCCATTAGCTTCATCCAATCCAAACCTCTTGAGCAATTCTTGAAGATATTTGGTTTGTGATATGAATATTCCATTCTTTCTTTGTTTAATTTGTAAACCCAGAAAGAAGGTCAATTCCCCCATCAGTGACATTTCAAATTCTCCCTGCATTATCTCAGAGAACTCTTTACACAAGGAATCATTAGTAGCTCCGAATATAATATCATCAACATAAATCTGAACTACCAAAATATCACTTAGTTTTCGTTTTATAAATAATGTTATATCGACTTTTCCTCGAGTAAAACCAAATTCGATGAGAAATTTGCTTAATCTTTCGTACCAGGCTCTAGGTGCTTGTTTCAAACCATATAATGCCTTTTTGAGTCTGAAAACATGATTTGGTTTGGATACATCTTCAAAGCCTGGAGGTTGTTCCACATAAACTTCCTCCTTGATGTATCCATTTAAGAAAGCACTTTTCACATCCATTTGAAATAGTTTAAATCCTTTGATGCATGCAAAGGCTAAGAGTACTCGTATGGCTTCCAATCTTGCTACTGGAGCATATGTTTCCTCATAATCAATTCCTTCTTCCTGATTATAGCCTTTGGCAACCAATCTTGCCTTGTTTCTGATAATAGCTGCGGATTCATTAAGTTTGTTCTTGAATACCCATTTAGTGCCAATAACCGAGTGGTCTTTAGGCCGGGGCACCAAATCCCAAACTTGATTTCTGTCAAATTGATTTAACTCTTCTTACATTGCTAACACCCAATCATTATCTGATAGGGCTTCTTCAATGTTAGAAGGTTCTAATTGAGAAATGAATGCAGAAAAACTTACTTCGTTTAAAACCTTGTTCCTAGTTTTGACACCTTCATTAACTCCACCTATTACTTGATCCAGAGGATGACTCTTGATGTATTTCCAGGAACGAGGTTGATCTGAATTACTCAGTTCAACTTCTTTTTCACAATCGTCATCTTCAAGATTAGAAGAGTTAATAGATGGTTGGTTTCTAGCTATCTCATCATCAAAGTTTTTACTAGAGGATACATATTCATCGAAAACAATATGAATTGATTCTTCTACAACACAAGTTCGTTTATTAAAAACTCTAAATGCTTTACTATGATTTGAATATCCTAGGAAAAGTCCCTCATCAGCCTTAGAATCAAATTTTCCAAGATTATCCTTACCGTTGTTATGAATAAAGCACTTACAGCCAAATATGTGTAGATGAGCAAGGTTTGGTTTCCGTCCCTTGTAAAGTTCATATGGTGTTTTTCCAAGTTTGGTTCTGACATATGCTCTATTTGAGATGTAGCATGCAGTGCTCATTGCATCTGCCCAGAAGACTTGAGACACATTCTTTTCGTTGAGCATTGCTCTAGTCATGTCTGTAAGAACTCTATTCTTTCTTTCTACTACACCATTCTGTTGTGGAGTTCTTGGTGCTGAAAAATTGTGATCGATGCCATTTGTATCACAGTATTCTACAAATGCTTGATTATCAAATTCTCCACCATGATCTGTCCTGATTCCTGCAATTGACATACCTTTCTCATTTTGCACTTTCTTGGCAAAGGTAATAAATTTATAAAAAGTTTCATCTTTGGATGATAGAAATATATTCCAGGTAAATCTAGAGAAATCATCAAAAATAACAAACGTGTACAAGTTTCCACCGAGACTCTTAACTCTTGCTGGACCAATCAGATCCATATGCAATAGTTGAAGTGGTCTATTAGTGGTAATTTCAGTTTTTGATTTAAAGGAAGTTTTAGTTTGCTTACCTCTTTGACAAGCATCACAGACTAAATCATTTTTGAAATTGACATTAGGTAGCCCAATTACCAAACCCTTTTTGAGTAACTTTTGCAATTGATGCATATTAACATGGGCAAGTCGCTTATGCCAAAGCCAACTCTCATCAGTGGTACTCAGAAGACAACTTTCAGAAATATTTTCATTCATATCAAGAGTATAACAATTACCTTCCCTTTTTGCTTTGAGTTTGGTTTTCAACTTTTTCTTTTCAATTTGTAGATCCTTCTTGCTGACTATCAGGCATTCTTCTGAAACAAATATCACCCAGTTGTCTTTATCCGTGCTTTGACTTACACTTAGTAGATTGTGACATAAGCCTTCAACGTAATATACGTCTTTGATTTTGTCTTTGACTTCTCCAAGTCCTGCTATCCTTCCAGTTTGATTTCCTCCAAATTTCACCTTGCCACCTTCCTTAGGTACTAATGTGGTGAAGTTCTCAGGATCCCCAGTCATATGTCTTGAACATCCGCTATCTATATACCATTTGTTTGATTTGGATGTTCTGAGACAAACCTGCAGTTAAGGATAATTAAGTTTTAGGTACCCATATCCTTTTGGGTCCTTTTGGGTTAGTACAGATAACTTCTAGTTCATGTTTCTTCTTAGGTATCCATTTATAGGTTCCTATAATTCCTTTATTTTTATGAAAACATGAAGAAGTGTAATGTCCTTTTCTATTGCAGTAATTACAGTAAGCAAAAGGATTAGATGTGTGCACAGAACGTGTGAAATAACTTAGATAGGATTTGCTTCCTGTTTTCTTCTTACCCTTTCTTTTGTCTAGGTTCGGATCATATCCTATACCAGACTTATCATTCACATGACGTTGTGCTTTTAAAATGACATTTAACATTTCACTGCCTTTTGTAAACTTTTCAAGAGTTTTGGTAAGATCAATATTTTTCTTTTCAAGGGACAAACACTTTTCGCAATCTCTATCCAAAGGGTTTTTAATTTCTTCTTCAAGAATTTTGTTTCTCTTTTTGCAAGTAATCAAGGTATTAACTATTTTGATGAATTCAGAATGTAAAGCATCATATTCATTTTGTAATTCATCGTAGGTAGGATCAGAATTCATTACCTCCTCGTCTGTTTCTTTTTGAGCAACCAGACATATATTGGCTGTCTCCTCATCATCGCTTTCTTCTTCTGAGGAACTATCTCCCCATATTGCTGAAACGAATGCCTTCTTCCGGTTGAAGGATTTGAAGTTTCTCTTCTCTTTACTTTTCTGTAATACCTCAGGACATTCTGATTTGATATGTCCCGGTTTACCACATTCATAGCAGATGATTTCCTTGGAGTCTCTTCTGCCACTTGTTCCACCTCTTTGAAGATTTCTGAATCCTTGGCCTTTATAGAATTTCTTGAATCTTCTGATCATTAGGCCCATTTCATCATCATCGACCTCCTCCTCTTCTTCTTGATTTTCTGTCTTCGTTTTTGTTTCACTTAGTGCAAGACCTTTCCTCCTCCTGTCGCCAACTTCTTCCAATTCTCGTTTGAATTTTAGCTTGCTTTCATATTCTGAAAGACTTCCAAACAGAGAAGCCACAGATTGTATTGATTCTCCTTTGGCCTCCTCTATTGCCGTGACTTTCGCTTCCCATTCTTTGGAGAGTATATTTAGAATTTTTCTTACTTGAACATTCTGATCATAGAATTTTCCAAGTGCTGCAAGTTGATTAACAATGTGAGTATATCTAAGTTCAAATTCAGCTATTGACTCACCTTCTTTCATACGAAGCAAATCAAACTCTGTAGTTAGAGTATTGATGCGATTTTCTTTAATTCCAGATGTTCCTTCATGAGCTACTTCAAGTGCTTGCCACATTTCTTTAGCAGTCTGAAGCGTACAGATTCTGAAGTATTCTTTTTGACTTAGTGCACTCTGAATCATTAGAATTACTTTGCTATTGAGAGTCACTAGTCTTTTGTCATTGTCATCAAATTCTGCTGGTGATTTAGGAACTCTTCGAGATTCTTCAGTCTTTGTAGGTACGTAGTTCCCAATCTCAATCACATCCCATAGTCCGTATTCTGTAGCCATTACGAACACACGGAACTTAGCTTTCCAGAAGGAAAAGTGTTCACCATTGAAACCAGGTGGTCTAGTGATAGAAGCTCCGTCAGGAAGGATTGCTTCACCCATGCTTGCCATCGGATCCTTCTAAGGTTGTTAAGCCTGAAATAGAAGACCTGTGCTCTGATACCAAATGTTAGAGTAAGCTTTTCACCCAAGAGGGGGGTGAATTGGGTGATTACAAAATAATTGGCAAATCTAAAATCAATATACAAAACTTAAAACACAGTTAATGAAAGAAGAGATATCACCAAAGTTGACACAGGGATTTATACTGGTTCGGTCTCAATCACTTGACCTACGTCTAGTCCTCAGAAGTCCTTCTGAGCCTTTCACTATATCCTCCAAGATTCAGTGGGTTCTTGGCACCTCAGTACAAACAACAAGTTTCTTCAGACACTCGCTCCCCCTTACACAAGGTAATTTCAAATCCCTACTTAAGGTTCCTCAACCTTAAGTTAATACAATTGAGAATGATTTAGTATGACTGACAATCTCTCTTTCAGAGTATGTAGATAAAAACTGAAGTACAGATGAAGTGTTAAAGCCCTTTTTTTTGAGAAGATATCACTTGTGGAAAGGTCAGGCGTATTTCTTCGTTGTTGTATTTTTCAAATAGCTGGACATATATAATAGAACCACTTGAAGACCGTTGTAAATTTGCCCGTTGATTCAAAGATGCTTCTGACAAATGTAACAGCATTTGTCTTCCGTTACTTTTGAATTTCTGCTACTACCATGAATAGTTGTCGTTTGAGTGGAGTGTTCAGTTACAAGTCAAGTGCATGATGGTGGAGTACAGCTGTAACACACTCATGAATATGACCGTTAAGCAATATTTGTATCTCAACAGATTAATATGGATCACTGGAGGTGTTTTATAAAAGAGACAGTGAAACCATAGAGAGTGATCCTATTTTCGCAACTAAGTGTCAAAATGATATATCATATGATTTTGAAAGCTATTTGGATAAATCAGTAATAATTGAGTTTCACTAGCAAATTCAATTGTCGTTGATGAAGTTAAAAGCAAATGAATCAAAGTCAATGTAGGAAGATGTATATTTGAACAAATCATTATATGAGAAGATGTAAAATCACTGGAAGTGTCATTGGAAGTGATTTTGAAAACTTTGAAAACTTCTGAGAGTGATTGCTGGTTCACTGGAAGTGATATTGAAAATTTCATATTTCACTCGAGTGAATTTGGGATTACTGGAAGTGATTTTGTAAATAGTGATTTCTTCTTGGAGTGATTTCCAATTCACTGGAAGTGATTTGTAACTTTGCAAATATCACTCGAGTGATTTATGATCACTGGAAGTGATTTGGTGAACAGTGAAATCTTCTTGCAGTGATTTCCAATCCACTGGAAGTGATTCAGCGAAAATCCAACATCACTCGAGTGATTGAGGATCACTGGAAGTGATTTGAGAATTTTGGCGGATCACTCGAGTGATCTCAGCTTCACTGGAAGTGATTTGTAAAACAGTAGATTTTTCTTGAAGTGAAATCCTAATCACTGGAAGTGATTTGCTTCATCACTCGAGTGATTTACAATCACTGGAAGTGATTTGGCGCATCACTCGAGTGAATGAGAATCACTGGAAGTGAATAGCAAAACCGTGGGAATTTCTTGAAGTGAAAACAAAATCACTGGAAGTGATTAGCCTGATCACTCGAGTGATTCACAATCACTGGAAGTGATTTGGCGGATCACTCGAGTGATTCAGAATCACTGGAAGTGATTTTCAAAACAGTGAATTTTTCTTGCAGTGATTTCGCGATCACTGGAAGTGAAATAGCGGATCACTCGAGTGATTTCCCATATCACTCGAGTGATCTGTTATTTCTCGCAATCACTCGAGTGATTTCAGCGATCACTCGAGTGATCTTGAATATCACTCGAGTGATTAATAAAATCACTCGAGTGATCTTGCACAGATCACCAGAAATGATTGCTTTGCCTATAATTAATCCATGAGCTTCCAAAGCATGATTTGTTATCATCAAAACATGAAATCTAACATGCAGAACACCGTAGTTGAAGAAAATCACCACCACAAACAAGACCCTTCCAATTCATAAGTCGTTTTTTGAAATAAGACAAGGCTGTGTCATTGGATGTTGAATTATCAACCGTCATGGTGAACACATTTTGAATGCCCCATTCTGATAAGCATATTTCAATAGTCTTTCCAATTGTATCACCCTTGTGATTCTCGATCAAACAAAAGTTAAGAATCCTTTTATGTAGCTTCCAATCTTTATCAATAAAATGAGCTGTGAGACATAAGTAATTGAAGTTTTGAACTGATGTCCAACAGTCTGTAGTGAGGCAAATATGACTCGTACACTGCTTCAATTGATTCTTCAAGATTCGCATCTCACCAAGATATAATTGCCAACAATCCCTAGCAACAGTTTGTCTAGAAGGGATTTGAAATCGTGGCTCTAACTCTTTTACAAAAGATTTAAACCCTTGCTTTTCAACCATTCTAAATGGCATCTCATCACATATTATGAACTCCGCTAGAAACCGCCGACAACTTTTTTGATTGAACAAGTGAGGTGTTAAGCTTCCCCCTTCCCCACTTTGAGAAACATAGTTCAACATGGATTGTTTCGGTATTTCAGCAGCCCTATGTGGATTTTTCAGACATTTTTTTAAGTGTCTCTTTAAAGAAGTTGTACCACATTTAACTGGATCACAAGCATAATCCTTAGTGCAGTACTTACATGCAGCTCTAAGCTCTCCATCTGTTTCCTCCAACGGTAACTTAATATAGTGATCCCACACTTCTGATTGTTTTTTCTCAGGTTGTTTTCTTTTCCTACTAGCATCTTTTGTGGTTTCATTTTCAGTAGGATGAGGACATTCTACAGAGGTTGGAGGTTGGTGAGGATTATTGGAATTGGAAGGGATAGAAGATGTTCCACCAGGAGTCTCATTCTCACCAATATTGGAAGACTGAGATAGGTCAACACTTGAAGTGTGCTCTTCCTCCATGCCTGCAACAATGAGAACCACGGCTGCCTAGAGACGATGGAGGACTGAGACAGTGGCTGAGATGAAAGATTATGAGTCTTGCGACTTCTGCAGGATAACAAACATGACAGTTATAGACATTGCATTGATGACGCACAAGATCTAGATACTTAAATAACAGAAAAAGAACCTCTGTAGGGTAAGGTGCACTTAAGAGAATAATGTGCAAATTGAGAAATGGAAATCTCAGGACAAAAGAACCCAACAGAGAGTCATTTTATTGTATTTCATTTTTAGTAACACCCGGATAGTCATTTTCGAATTTACATGATTCCACTTCTATGATCTCTCATAATCTGTTATTCACCCTCACTTAACTTTCCTCTTCAGCCTTTACAAATCCCAAAACCATACCTATCACTACTGATCTAATCCAATTTTTTGTACAGACCGCACATATGCAGAAAAATGCAGAACAATCTGCATCCCCAGAAAGCACAAAACCACGGTTCCAACAGAGTGACATTGCCACAGGGCACAGGTTATAACATTTAAAAATCAGTTCAAAATCATGGCTAGCACAAACTTAAAATCAGTTCAAATGTGAAAAGCCTTATTATAAATTTCTAATTGTAGTGTCTACCTCAAATGACCTTTACTGAAGATTGAGGCATCTGGTTTAGGCGTAGTGGCGTACGGTGCACCATTGCGTGCAACTTCTTGTTGCAGGCATGGAGGAAGAGATCAAGAACCCAGAGACAGAAACACCGAGAGAGGCGAGAGGCGAAGGACCACGGCTGGCCTAGACGATGGAGGAGAGGCTGAGATGAGATCGAGAACCCAGATACCAAGAACCCAGAGACTGAAACTTGGAAAGATCAAGAGCTGAGAGACGGTGGACCACGGCTGAGATGAGACCGAGAGGCGAGGGCTGAGAGACGGAAGACCACCGACCACGGCTGAGATGAGACCGAGAGGCGAAAGGGGAATAGCCGAGTAGTCACCACCGAGAGTCGAGAGTCGAGAGTCGAGAGTCTTCACTTCAGTCTAGGGATTGAGGGATTTAATTGAATTTGAAACTTTACTGATAATGGACTAATGGAGTATTCATTATTCAAGACTAAAATTTGGGCCAATGACGGGAAACGTGCGGACTGTGGAGGGTATTACAAAAAATTATATAAATATTAAAAAAAACCTTTGGGTCAGACCGGACTAGACCGAAGGGTTAGAACCCTTGGTCTGATGTCTGGTCCGACCCGTTCAAATTGTCCCAAACCAGTTTTTTCCTTTTTAGACCGGGTCGGGTTGGACCGAGTTGGGTCGGTCTACCCAGACCACAAGGTTTTTTGGACATCCCTACTGCAACCTTACAATCTCCTTGATATATATTTCTGCCAGCTTATCAAGTGAGTAATTAATACTAATTGGTAGGAAATGGACTGCCTTAGTAAATCGATCAACAATTACCCATATAGCATCATAATTCCTAACCTTAGGTAATCCTGTCACAGAATCTATCGTAATGCTCTCCCACTTCCACTCACGAATCTCAGGGTTTTGTAGTAGCCTTAATAGTTATTCATGTTCAATTTTCATCCTCTGGCAGGTAAGGCAACGTGCTACAGATTTTGTCACGTCTCTTTTCATTCTTGGCTACTAATACATGGACTTTAGGTCATGATACATCTTGATTGCTCCTAGATGTAAAGTATATTTACTCTTGTGTGCCTCTTCTAGAATCTACTATCTCAATTTATCCTGTGGTGGAACATATATTCGCTTCTTGTATCTGACTAGTCCCCTTGGTGACAAGTCATATTCCTAAGTCTCTCATTTTTCAATCATATTTCTCATATATTGTGTTTGTTCATCTTGCATTTGAGATTCCTCAATTTTTGCTCGTAAATCATTCTCCACCTGACTAACAATGTTATCGTTGATCAAAATCTGATTGGATAGATTGAGATCTCTAAAGTCCTTGATCAGTTTTTGCTCTTGTATCGTTAGGGCTATCACCTGCACTGTCTTTTGGCTTAATGCATCTGCAACTATATTAGCCTTCCCTTGATGGTATTTAATCTCAAGGTTGTAATCTTTGCGTAACTCCATCCATCTGTACTGCCTTATGCTAAACTCTTTTTTATCATACAAATATTTAAAACTCTTTTGGTCGCAATATATCTCTACGGTTACCCCATAGAGATAATGCCTCCATATTTTCAATGCAAATACAATTTCTGCTAACTCAAAATCATGGGTAGAATAATTTAGTTTGTGAGGCTTCAACTGTCGAGAGGTATATGCTACAACTCTGCCCTGCTGCATTAGGACACATCACAATCCATGCTCGTTTGTATCACTGTAAACCATATAGGTTAATTGTAAATAAGGGATTATCAGTATTGATGTTGTTGTCAATCTCTCTTTCAGTTCTGTAAATCTTCTCTCACAACTTTCGTCCCACATAAAATGTGGAGTCTTTCCTGTCAACTTTGTCAATGTAATGCTATTCTGGAGAAATTTTGTATAAATAGTTGGTAATAACTGGCAAGACCTAGAAAACTGAGTATTTCAACAACATGTTTTGGTCTTTTCCAATTCAGTACTGCTTCCACTTTGTTGGGATCTACTGAGACCCCTTCTTGTGAGACCGATGACCTAGGAGTTTAACTTTTAAAAGCTAAAACTCACACTTGCTCAGCTTGGCATAGAGTTGCTTTTCTCTCAGCATGCCTAACACTATTCTCAAATGCTCTTTGTGCTCTACTTTACTTCGTGAATATACAAGAATGTTATCAATGAAGACTACCACGAATATGTCCTTATACAAATGGAAAATTCAATTCATATAGTCCATGAATATTGCAAGTGCATTGGTCAGCCCAAATGGCATTACTAAGAATTCATAATGCCCATATCTGGTTTTGAATGCAGTCTTCAGTACATCTTCTACTTTTACACGAAGCTGATGGTACCCTAACCTTAAATCAATCTTTGAGAATGTACATGAACCAGATAACTGATCGAGCAAGTCATCAATTCTGGGAAGTGGATACTTGTTCTTTACGGTTACCTTATTCCTTGTAATCAAAATAAAGGCGCAGGCTTCTGTCTTTCTTTTTGACAAAAAGCACTGGAGTTCCCCACAGTGAGACACTGGGCTTAATAAACCCTTTCTCTAATAATCCATCGATCTTCTTGTTCAGCTCTGCCATCTCATTTGGAGCCATTCTATATAAGGCTTTGGATATTGGTCCCACTCTAGGCTTAGTCTCAATAGCGAATTCCACTTCCCTTTTTGAAGGTAATCTACTAATGTTATCATGAAATACCTTAGGAAACTCATTCACCATAGGGATAATCTCAAGTGCTACTCCAGCTTCTGACTGCACTGAAAAGATCACCATAGAACCCTAACAACCTTTATGCAAATATCTTTTAGCCTCATCTTTTGAAAGAAAATTAAGGTTGACTTTTGAACTGGTACATAGTTGCAGATTAAGATAAATGACCCATTTGTTTTCGTAATCCAATAGAATGTTATTGGCTGTCAACTAATCAATACCAAGAATTACTTATAGTTTAAGCAGTAGTGATAAACAAATCAAATCCACTGTGGATCATATCCCTCAGCATTTATGTTGCAATTTAAACAGATTTCAATAGTAATTGATCGAGCATTTGTGGTTGTTGACACTACTAAATCATATGGTAATCGATGCACTCTTAGGCCTAGTCGTTTCGCACAATCATACGCAATGAATGAATGACTAACACGAAAGTCATACAATGCTTGTACAGGGTTACCATTAAGTAAAATTGTATTGTAACACATTACATTTACACTCTTTCTAATGAGTTTTACGCAGTGAATTCGAAACACTAAGCGATGTTCTTTCCTAATGTTTTTCCAAATCCCAATCTCAAAACAGGATTCGAACCTACAGTTGAGTGGGTTTTTCTGAAAATTTTAAAACTTTACAGAAGCATACTCTAGTGGTTCGCAACTTCGTTATTACCCATCAGTTCTTATCTTTTCCTTTAATTTAATTAAGGCGATTCTCTACTAAAACTTAGTTCATTCATTTGTATACACCACCACTGTGTAGCCACATAAGGCTACAAAAGTGTCTAAGTCTAATACAAAATAATGCATTACACTTCAATCTTCAATTCTCCTTCATATTTCCCCTTTTACATATCTTCATGAATTCTTCACCTGTACTCATCATACCTATATGGTTGGGTGAGGAAGAGTAAAGTTTGAAAGAATCTCAGTAGTAAATAGTGCTAACAAATACATACAAGAAATTTTTTGTGCATTACATTCTTGCTTACATAACTCATGCCAACATAATGGTATATATGCATGCCCAATGTTTAAGATATTACACTAATGGCTATAGTATAAACTGAAACAGAGTTTATATGCTTCATGCAATTCATTTAAGAAATTAACAAATCAATACAGAAGCACACATATCAAGTTATGCAATTTAGGAAAGTTCACTACTACCTCTTGGACTTGTGTCCTCTTATTGTCCCCTTTTTTTTTCCAACCATTGACTCTTTATCACTTTATGGCCCTAGATAAGTAATGACATTATTAGAGCCATGAAAAGTGAATCTCAAATAGGCTATATTAGCCCTAAAGACTTACTCTCACCCTTGGAGTTCATACTAATTACATTTGGCCCTTTCATTCTTAAATTCGCATGGTAACCAAAAGCTGCCAGCATTTTGACCAAACTTTAAAAAATCATAATTAATTCTATAAAACTTTAATGGGGGTGGTATAAATTCCTAATTAAATATATTTAAATTAAATTTCATAGAAAACTATCCAAATCTAGCCATTACAGACACAAAATTCTTAAAAACGTGTTAAACCTCATCTGCTCCAGATTTTCCTTCAAGAAACAAGGCCTAATTTTGAAAAATCATATCTTTTAATCCACTAGTCCAAATAGCTTACATTAACTACCAAATTAAAGCCCAAGATGTATACATTCACCCTAAAAAATTTCATAAGGTTTGGACCAGTTTTGGCCATTTAAAAACATGCCACAACAAATCAATTTCTGGAAAACGAATCTGGGAGCTCTTCTATACATCTTCTTCCAAAATTCAAGGTTTTCTATACAATCAACTAAAAATCATAACCATATGCTTTTCCACATAATTATTCATGTAGAATTCAATGGAAAACTCAAAAATATCAAAATCCATCTCCTTCCTTTTACCCTATTCAGATCATAGAAAACCCTAACTTTCACAAAATTGTGTTCTTACAAGTTTAACCACAAGAATTATCATAGATCATCATAAAACCTCTTTTAACATCATAATAATTAACTTATGAACATCAAACCTAACTAACCAAAATTAGGGCAGAAGTAACAATTCCCAAACAACTCAATATATAGCTCAAAATAAAGCTCTTTCTCACCTCTTGCTCTTTCTTGAGCTCTTTTATTGATTCTCCAACTTTGGCTCTTGCAAGATAATTCAAAACACCTCCCCTTGAAATTACAAAACCATAGAAATGAATAACTCATCAAGGGGAACAAGGTTCATGAAGGTCATTTGTGCCAAATAAGTGGTTAAGTAGGAGAAAATCAAGTTAGAATTGCCTACCTTGTTCTCGTCTTCTTCAAACTCCACTTTCTCTTTCCCTTCTTGGTGTGGCCAAGTTTTGTGTGTGAGACAGGGTAGAATATGACCTAATTAATCCACTCAGCCCCTTTAAGTCCTCTTGGTTGAAATTCTCAAAAAAATCAAGAGAAAAAGGCAAGTGTCAATTTACTATGGCTTCTTGCAAAAGCTTATGGTTAATTGACCATCCATGGTTTGTTTTGGTTGAGCTAGCTTCTCTTTCCTCTTCTCTTCTCTTTTGACCAAAAATTTTGGCTCTTTAAGATGAAGAGAGCTTCTTGAAATATCATATTTCTACCTCCTCAAATAATAATATTAAATTGTCAATTAGCATGAGAAAATTGACTTTAGACGTCATCTTTTTTGAACTCGCCTTAAAGTGCTTCCAAAGGTCACCATTTATGTTTAACTATTTATTTTCTCTTTCCTTTCCATGTTTGGAAGAAAATGTTGCCTTTTGGGAAGAGATGATGATCTTCAAAAATATCAATTTTCATATTAATATTCAATTGCCAAATTAACATATGCTAATTTGACTTTTATGTCATCTTTTCACACTTAGACAAAAATGCCTCCACATGTCACAACTAATGTCCAAACACATATTTCCCCTTACTTTATTCATGTTGGCCAAAAATATCACCAAGAAAAGGGAAAAATATTTGTTTTTTGCTTTATTGGTCAAATGACCAATTTGCCCTTACATTTTTGTAATTAAATTGGGCCTTCATTCTTCCCTTTTGTTTTGGCCAAACAAAAAATAATAATTGGGCCAAAAATTGTGTTATTCTATTATCCCATTTTTGGCGACAAGAATAGGCTTTTTGGAAGACAAAAAATGGACTTTATGTCTTATATTGGCCTAATATTCGTGTGTTCACTAATTGCACTGTTTCGGCCAATCCAAGTATGCCAATATTCACTATTTTATTCCCTTGAATGCCACAAAGGTATAAGAAATTTTAGGGAATAAAGTTATACCTCCCTGGGATACTTGCCAAACCAGGTCTTAGAGTCCACTTGATTTAAGCTTATTCTCAAGCCTCTAGTTCCAAAATTTAGGTATTACACGTACCTTGAACTAACTCAAGAGATTTTATGGCTTCTTCTTGCATCATGGCAAAGACTCTACCTTGAGTTTGCTGCCTTGGTTGTTCTACTCTATGTTGTTGCTATGAACAATTAGTAGCAATATGCCTCGGTTGTTGACATCTAAAGAAAATTAACCTGTAAGGCCTACCGGGATGGTGTGGCTTGCCTTATTGCCAACATGTCCTATTTCTAAACTGTTTTTTTAGTTGTTGTGGTTTCCAGGCTGATATGGCCTCTTATCATTTCCTCGAGATAATCCTCTCTAATTTTTATGCTTCTGGGAAGAGTTCCTGCCACTGGTTGCCCCTTTTGTTGTTAGAATTCCTAGCAGTGTACAAGCTTAGCAAATTACTTTAAGTAATTTGACTCTCCTCCACTGCCTTGTTGAACTCAGTGAATTCCTTTGAAACTAATTTCTCTTTCAACTCAGGCCTCAACCCCCAGATCATCATATCTAAACTCCACTCTTTGTCTTCAAGAAATATCAGGTATGAAGAATATCTAGATAAATGGATATATCGAGCAAGATATTCAAAAAAAAATTATTTCTCCTCTTGCGAACTAAGTTTCCTTGGCAATCCGAACAAACTGAGGAAAATATTTTTCATTAAATTGTTTTTGAAAGTATTCCCAAGAGGGATGTTTCAGGCGCTGAGGAAAATAATTGTGACCTTGCCATAATTACAAGCGCTAAGTCAGCAAGTTACTTTTAAAACAGTAGCTTTTGGATAGACCAATGAGAAGCTGCCACGTAACCTTGATGTAATTAAAGGTGCTAAGTCAATGGGACACCTCGCGGTTAACATAATTGAGGATACTGAGTCAGTAGGACACCTCACGATACCTACCAATCTCTGGTTATAACACATGTCTGACTATCCTAAATGTCGACTCTAAGAGTTAGGGCATGTAAAGTTCCAAATTTCAATCACCAAAATTCATCTATGTGTAATATCTTAAATTTTGGGACTAGAGGCTTAAGATTTAGCCTGGATTAAAAGGGACCACTAGACCTCTGTTTGGTAAATGTCATAGTGAGGCATATTGTTATTTTCTAAAATTCTTTTATATATCCTTGGATATTAAAAAGAACTATATTGGTGAGCTAAAGAGCTTGGGGAATAACAAAAACAAAGCCATTAGAAGTGGTGCGAACCCACAAGGGAAGATCCCACGAACCCACAACCAATTCTGAGATATGCTCACCCTAAGAAAGCTAAACAAAGATCTACGATCCACTTGAACCCTTGAACAAGAAAGAACAAGGACCTGAAGTGTTGGAAGACGCCACAAGGTTGATCAAGCCTTGATAAGTCTGTTATTTCTAAGAAGAACCCTATAGAGAATCCACTCTCAAGAAACAAAGTGCAAAAATGAAACTTTCATTCATATATCAAATCTCAAGTGTGTCTTACAAATGAAGAAGCACAAGGTATTTATAGATAAAAACTACCTAATTGTAATAATTGCAACTTAGAAAATTGTAACTACAAAGTCTAATACCATGTGCTAGGAAACTCAAATTTCTAATACAATGTTCTAGAAAACACAAAAGTCTAATATAGTATGCTAGAGAACCCAAAAGTCAAATATGGCAACTTATGTAATGAGTGTGTAAATAGCTAATCATTTGATTAGGAGTAGCAAGGAAGTGATTAAGCAAGAGAAAACAAGAAAACAACATAAGTTTTTCGAGAATGTTAATTTTGCCCTGATTTTTTTACTGTGTTGTTGTAGAAGAGGAGTTGGAATTTGGTAATTTTGATGATTCCATTGGCTTTAGGAGGAAAAATTGTGTGGGTATACAAGTGTTCATGAATTTTGGATGCTTGTATATGAATTTGGGAAATTATGAAGTATATGTGTGCATATTGCTTAATCTGCCCTGTGTGGTAGTAAGTGTTGGGCATGATGTTTCAAAGTCTAAACCTTGTCCAAGAATTCTGAAAATTTCTAAGATTACATTAGAGACATGGATCTTTAATTTTATATCTAGTTTGTAATTTTTGGATAAGTATAGTAGGAGATATGAATTGTTGAAGATATGCCCTGTTTTCTGGAAAGAATCTAAAATAGTGATGTTGTACGAAATTTTTCATAGGGCAAACCTTGTCCAAAATTTTTGAAAATTTCTACAATTAATGTAGAGACATAGATCTATTATAGTTTGATAGATATTTTGTAATTTTTGGATAAGTGTGATAAAAAAGATGTGATTTTTCAAAGTTATGCCCTACTTCTGGAAGAACATATGAAATAATTGGTGTTTGGAAACATTCTGGGAATGTTGTGGTTGTGGTGTTTGAAATTGAGTATTTTTTTGTGAAACTAGACTGAAGTAGATTTGTATAGAGCTTTAAAATACCTCATTTGGAATTTTGTGGAATTAGTTATGATTTTTTCAAAATTAGGTGAAAAATCTGTCAGCTTTATGTCTGATGTTAATTTAAGACTTAATGGCACAAATGTAATTGGTTTGAACTCCAAGGGTGAAAGTAAGCCTTTACAGCTAATATGGCCCATTGGGAATTTAATTTTCATGTCCCTAATGATGTCATTACTTATCTAGGGCCATAAAGTGACAAATAAGAAGTTATGGTTAGAAGATCAAGGTACAAGAGGAGTAGACAAAGTCGAAGAGGTAGTAAACTTACCTTGCCTGCATGTATATGATATGTATATTTGTGCATTGTGTTTATGTGACTGCTTTGCCTAATTATGTTGAACATGTTTATTGATTGAAGCTCTAATATATTTATATGATGGCCATGAATATGTATAAATTGATCATGTAGATGTCATTATTGGCATGATTTTATGAATGACAAGCATGTCATGCATTAACTATATATCTTACATGCATAGTGGTATTGTTTACTACTTAGATTCCTTCAAGTCTTACTCTCCCCAAACCAACCATTTAGACAGGTGGAGAGTGTGGGGAAATGCGCGAAGGGGTATTGCGAGGAAGAATGGAAGATTGACAGAGCAAGGCACTCTATTGTAATCGATTTAGGGATTTGATTGTTGTATGTGGCTATGATATGAATGGGGAATACGGACCGGCTAGAAAGCAAGTTTGAAGACGCGGACGGGACGGATGATCAAAGGTAGGACCTTAAGAGAACCTGTCTCTTACAACCCTAGCCATAAAGACACCACAAGGATGATCGGTCCTTGATACAGTCGGAGTATTCGCACGAGAATACAAGCATGCAAGCAAAGCTCACACAAGAGAAATAAAATTCTCAAAGAATAAAGTTCTTATTCATATCATTATCATCTTCTCCCTCTGTACAAAAAACGCAGCCTTCATAAATAGGCAACAAAAGAACACTCTAGAATTCTAAACCTAGTCATAAATGCAATTAAATGGTGTCTTAATGATGATTGATTGCCTTGGTTGGCACCATTCAAGCCTAAATACATTAGGGAATTACTTATTCTTCAAGACTAATCAGCTAACAAAAAAAATAGGAAACTAAAACAAAATTTTCAAAAGCAATCTTTGACCAAAAGGCCTTATTTAATGTAAATAAAAAGGAAACTAATTAAAAAACGAAATTAAATCATATTAAATCAGATTTGATGCATAAGGATGCCTTCTAGATGCTTCTTGAGTTGTCTTGGACATCACTTATAATCCTCCACCAAGGCACAGGCTTGTCACATGGTATTTAAAGTAAATTCTTCAATATAGACTGCACATGGGCCTTGTACATCATCATGTTGGGCTTATTGCTTCATGTTATCCCAATTTCATGGATCTTCATGTTTTGCCACGTGCTCAAGCTTCTAGGTGTTGTAAAAGCATGCATATGGGCTTGAATATGCATGATTATGTCCTCATTTGCACCCTCAACATATATACTAACATTATAAGCCATTAATGAAGCAAATTGAAGCCTAAATATTTGCTCCGGCCTCTCAAACAGCTCACTCTTTTCTAGGCTTCTAGTAATTAGGCCCTTAATGTCATGTAGAGGATCTTGGGCTTGCTTAGAATCTTCTTGTATGATATAGACAACATCTTGTTCATTGTATGTGCCACCTATGATGTGTTTGCCATAGATGATGCCACCTTGGTTGCCAACTTGGATGCCTTGTTCAATAACATATAAGATGCCACTTGTACCTCTATCAGGCTATACATTGTATGTATGTAAATAAACACATAAAGTTGAGCAGAGCGGAGCTCTAGTTAAATTAAAGGTAAGACGATCGCATATACTCTGATATAACAAAATTATGAACCAATGAGTTTTGATGATGTGGTGAAAGTTTTAGAAATGTTGAAAAGTTTTTGTTTACCTCTGAAAAACTCTCTCAACCCTAGGATGAACTCCTAAGTTGAGATTGAGGATTTGTGAACATTTTCAAGTGTTGAGTAATCCAGGTTCGAATCCTGGTCCCACCAGTGATTTCACTACTCATTTGAACTCATCTAGGGCTATAGGAAATGAGGTTTCACAGTTTAATGGTATCAGAGTAGTGATTCTGCCAATGGAATTAACTGTGTAGGGATAAAGACCCTTTTAAAGCGTTGGTTCTTGTAATATTTAGTAATTGCTAGAGTTCTCTGCTAAATATGATAGGTTATGATCTTTGTTAGATGCCTTGAGTTAGGATGCATGATGGTAGAACTAAGGCTAAGAATGATGCCAAGTGAAAGAACAAGGATTGGATAGCCTATGAGTGAATTCAGATTGAATTCTGAAGGGTATTCAGCTTGGGATAACGGATGAACTTGAGTTTAGCTTGCAGGACTCAAGTTTATGGACTCAAACTCGAGTGCAGAGCGAATGTAAATAATAAGGAAGTGTGCCTTGGTGCAATGTTTCCTAAGAGATTTTTCTGACATGTCACGTGGTGGTTGAGGTATTATGAGATACCAATACCCAGTGATAAAAAATATGAGATAATGCTAGTGCTAATGCCCTGGATTTCATTGTAACTCCATGGTTAAGCATGCTTTGAAGAGGAAACATTGTGGGAAAGCTCTACGTAGCTTCTCCAGTTGTAAGTTAGAGTCCAATGCCGTTGTAGCGGCCACCCAGTGAGGGTAGCACTATAGTTGGACCTAGTAGAGGATACTTAAACAGGGTCGAAACTTTGAATAGAGATTCTTAAAAGATCTAAGAAATGATGAGAGGCATGGAGAGGATAAAGTAAGTTTGATTTTTAATCCGAACCCTTTCTGTTGCAATAAATACTGCTCAGAAAAGTTCATTTGATGGGGTTATTAAAACTTGAGGCATAGTAATTGCTTTGAGGTTTGTCTGTTCTAAGTGATGATCCTCAGTAACACATAGGATTAAAGGTATGTAGGTATGATATATGGTGAGGCATGATGAGTGGTGATTATGCTGTATATCTATCCTAGAGGATCAGATTTGATGATATTGAAGGTGGATGATAGGTTTGAATCAAGATCTAAGCTAGAATAGTGCTTAGGTCAAAATGTGAATCAGGTTGCACCTTGGTTCTGTTCTATGATAGAAGTTGAACCTTGTGAACTTTATGGAAAGTATTAAACCTTCAATAATATTTGAAGATATTATCGGAATGCTGTAAAGGTTAGAATAGGCGCTATTGATCATGATTTTAGCATGCCTATTGGTAGAAGCATTACAAAGAAGCTTTGGTAGAAACATGCCTATGGATTTGTAATGCTTGCCAAAAGGAAAAACAAACTAAATCGTGTTTCAAAACAAAGAATGAGATTTCAACTTCTAGACCTTTACAACTACTTAATATGGATTTTGATATGAATGGACCAGCTAGAAAGCAAGTTGAGACACGAACGGGACGGATGATCAAAGGTAAGACCTTAAGAGAACCTGTCTTACAACCCTAGCCATAAAAGACACCACAAGGATGATCAGTCCTTGATACAGTCGGAATATTCACAGAAGGATACAAGAATGCAAGCAAGGCTCACACAAGAGAAATAAAATTCTCAATTTATCATTCAAGTCTGAAGAAAAGAGTACAAAACAGAGCCTTCATATATAGGCAACAAAAGAACACTCTAGAACTCTAATCCTAGTCATAAATGCAATAAATGATGCCTTAATGATGATTGATTGCCTTGGTTGGCACCATTCAAGCCTAAAAATATTAGGAAATTACTTATTCTTTAAGACTAAGTCAGCTACCTAAAACTAGGAAACTAAATCAAAGTTTTCAAGAACAATCTTTGACCAATAAAAGGCCTTATTTAATGCAAATAAAATAGGAAGCTAATCAAATCAGATTTGATGCATAAGGATCCCTTCTAGATGCTCTTTGGACGTCACTTCTGATCACTCTCCAAGGCACATGCTCAGCACATGGGATTTTAAGTGAATTCTTCAATCTGGACACCACATGGGCCTTGTACATAATCTTATTAGGCTTCTATCAATGTGATCACCATTCTTGGGCTTTTCTTGGACATATTCAAGGATGCCTCTTCCAAATAGATGGGCTCCAACTCTCTAAGCTCTCTTACTAAACAATTCAGGGCCTCCTTCATAGCTTTAGTCCTAGCTCTTGTCATTGGGCCCCCAATGCTTTGTAATGGATCTTTTGGGACATTAGACTTCCATACTTGAGCTTGGGCTTCCATCTCCATGCCTTTCTCTTGCTTAAGAGTTTCATCTCTATCTTGGCATGATCCCACATCATTCCCTCCTTGCTCAAAAGGATTCGTCCTCGAATCTGCAACATCAAAGAGAGTTAAGTTAGCCACATTAAAAGTAGCACTAATATTACCATAGGAGCTTGGGAGATCTATTTTATAAGCATTGTCATTTATGCGCTCTAAGACTTGGAAAGGGCCATCTCCTCTTGGTTGCAACTTAGATTTCCGTTGTTCTGGAAACCTTTCCTTTCGTAAGTGTACCCAAACCCAATCTCCAGGCTCAAAAACAACCTTTCTGCGCCCTTTGTTAGCTTGCTTGGCATATTGTTCATTCTTCCTCTCAATGTTGGCTCTCACTTTAGCATCTATTCCCTGTACAAATTCTGGCTTTTTCTTGCCATCAAGGTTAGCTCGTTCACTAGATGGCAGTGGTAAGATATTCAAAGGAGATAAAGGGTTAAAGCCATAAAAATCTCAAATGGAGAGAAGGACGTAGAGGAATGAATAGCTCTATTGTATGCAAATTCTATATGAGGCAAATAATTTACCCAATTTTTCAAGTTCTTCTGAATTATTGCACGCAACAAAGTAGTTAGTGTTCTATTTACTACCTCAATTTGCCCATTTGTTTGGGGATGTGCCACAGTAGAAAACAATAACTTTGCTCCTAGCTTATTACTCCATAGAGTCCTCCAGAAATGGCTAAGAAACTTGACATCCCTATCACTCACAATTATTTTAGGCAATCCATGCATGCAATCTAACAATTTCCTTGAAGAACAAATCAGCAACATGCACAGCATCATTTGTTTTCAAACATGCAATGAAATGAGCCATTTTACTAAACCTATCAACCATAACAAAGATGTTATCCTTGCCGGATGGAGATCTAGGTAAACCCAACACAAAATCCATAGAAATATCTACCTAAGGTTGGGAAGGCACATGTAAGGGGGAATACAATCCATGGGGTTGAACTTTAGACTTTGCATGCTTACATGTCACACATTTAGCACAAACAAAAACTACATCTTTCCTCATATGAGGCCAATAAAAGTGTTCATGCAAAAGAGCTAACATCTTATCAACTCCAAAATGACCCATCAAACCACCACCATGAGTTTCTTTTAAAAGCAGTTCACGCATAGAACAATTGAGAATGCACAATTTATCTTTCTTAAAAAGAAACCCATCACTTCTATAAAAGTCATGCAAACCATGCTTTTCAAAAGAAGACCAGATCTTCGCAAAATCACAATCAGAGTCATACAATCATTTCAACAATTCAAATCCAAGTAATCTAGCATGAAGAGAGGTAATAAGACAATACCTCCTAGAAAGAGCATCAACAACAACATTCTCTTTACCTTGTTTATGCTTGATCACATATGGAAAGGTCTTGATGAACTCTAACCAGCGAGCATGCCTCTTGTTAAGCTTACCTTGAGACTTTAGAAACTTCAAACTTTCATGGTCAGAATGAATGATAAACTCTCGAGGCCACAAATAATGCTGCCAAGTTTCCAAAGTTCTTTTCAAAGCATAGAGTTCCTTATCATAAGTAGAGTAATTCAAGGAAGCTCCACTTAACTTTTCACTAAAGTAGGCGATAGGCTTAGATTCTTGCATCAAAACAGCACCAATGCCAATTCCACAAGCATCACATTCAACTTCAAAAACTTTGTTGAAATCAGGTAAACACAATAATGGTGTATTAGTTAAATTTCACTTTCAAGGTGTGAAAAGCATTTTCTTGTGCTTCACCCCATTTAAAGGTCACATGCTTTTTCACAAGCTCATTTAGAGGTGCAGCAATGGTGGAAAAATCTTTAACAAACCTCCTATAGAAGCTTGCTAATCCATGAAAGCTCCTGACTTCATTAGCATTTGTTGGAGTCGGCCAATCTCGAATAGCTTTCACCTTCTCTTCATCTACATGGATCCCTTGGGCACCTACAACAAAACCAAGAAACAAAATAGAATCCATGCAAAAGGAACACTTTTGAAAATTAGTGTATAGGCTATTCTCCCTAAGAGTTTGGAAAACCTCACGCAAGTGCATAACATGGTCATCTAATGTTCTACTGTACACAAGAATATAATCAAAGTAGACAACCACAAACTTCCCAATAAATGAACGAAAAACATGATTCATTAAACTCATGAAAGTACTAGGTGCATTAGTCAACCCAAAGGGCATAACTAACCATTCATACAATCCAGACTTAGTTTTAAATGCAATTTTCCATTCATCTCCCTCTTTCATGCGAATTTGATGATAACCACTCCTAAGATCAATTTTAGAAAATAATGTAGCACCATGCAACCCATCTAACATGTCATCTAACCTAGGAATGGGATAGTGATACTTAACTGTTATTTTGTTGATGGCTCTACAATCTACGCACATCTGCCATGAACCATCTTTCTTGGGCACTAAGAGCACCGGGACAGCACATGGGCTCAAACTTTCCCTTACAAACCCTTTTCTCATAAGATCATCTACTTGACGTTGAATTTCTCTAGTTTCTTCAGGATTAGCTCTATAAGCAGGTCTATTAGGCAGGGAAGCTCCAGGAATGAAATCAATCCTATGCTCAATTCCTCTCAAGGGAGGAAGCCCATCAGGTATCTCATCAGGGAATAAATCACCAAATTCCTGCAATAAAGACAAAATACTAGAAGGCGAGGAGGGGTTAAGTTCATTAGTAGAAAAGTAAGCATCCTTACATACAAGCACTAAGACTTGCTCATTCAACAATGCTCTCTTAACCTCACTTTTCCCTGAAAATAAACTCTCTTTCTTTTCTTCACTTTTCTCTTTTTCTTTCTTTTTCTTTCTTTTTATTTTCTTTCACTCTATTTTCTTTCTTTTGCACTCTCTCTTTTTTACTCAACTCATCTCTTTTTTTACACTCCTGCTCAATCCTCACTTGATCTTCATAAGCTTCTCTAGGTCTAAGTGGTTTCAGTTTAATGAGTTTCCCATTAAAGGGTATAGAATAGCAATTTTTGTAACAATCATGTTGCGCCCTACTATCAAATTGCCATGGTCTTCCAAGTAAAAGATGTCCAGCAAGCATGGGGGCAACATCACATAAAACTTCAGCATGATAATTCCCAATAGAGAAGGAAACCAAAACTTGCTTATTGACTTTAGCTTCCGCACTATCATTCAACCATTGCAACTTATAAGTTTTAGGATGCTTCATAGTAGGTAAGTCTAACTTATCAACAAGTAAGGTACTAGCAACATTGGTGACACTACCACTATCAATAACCATGCTACAAACCTTATTTTTGATGAAGCACCTAGCATGGAAAATGAGCTCTTATTGATCTTGCTCATTATCTTCCTTTAGTTGCATGTTGAGGGCTCTCCTAGCCACTAATGCTTCTCCTTTAACAGGTTCAGCTTCATCAATCTAAAATTCATAATCAGTCACTAAAGAAGGCATGTCATCATCACTTTTGCTACTAGAATGCACACTATCATACTCGCCATTATCCTTAAGAATCATAGCTCTCTTATTGGAACATTGGGAAGCAATATGGCCTTTTCCATGACATTTAAAGCATTGTAGAGAGGATGTTTTATCAAACGAAAACGTTTTAGAGTCAGACTTCTTACCACCATCAGCTTTCACTTTGGATTCCTCATTGGCTTTAGGTGTAAATTGGGTGTCATCTTTAGCCTTAGAATCCTTCCACTTGGAGGTTAATTTAGAGTCCTTCCAGCCATAAGAAGAGGATTTGGAACATTCTTCTTTAACCCGCTTCTCAATTTTAATGGCTTTATGCACCAACTCCTCTTTATCAACAAAAGTATACATCTCTACTTTGTCTCTTATTTCAGGCCTCAACTCGTCAATAATTCTGGTCATGCTTGCTTCTTCACCTTCTTGTACTCCAGCACGCATCTTAAGAAGGTCAAGCTCATCTACATATTCATCCATAGTCATAGAGCCTTGGCTAAACAATCGCAATTTTCTATTTAGCTCTCGATAGTAGTAACTTGTAACATACTTGTTGCGCATAAGTTTCTTTAACTTCTCCCACGTACGAGGTGGACCTTTGCCTTTAAGGCGCCTTTTCAGCTGTAAATCTTCCCACCAAACAACAACATAGTCAGAAAACTGGAATGAAGCTAATTTTACCTTCTTTTATTCAGAACAATCATTCATTCAGAATATTTGCTCAAATTTCATCTCCCAATCAAGGTATGCATCTGGATTTGTATTTCCCTTGAAGGTAGGGTACTTGATCTTTGGATCAGATACATCCATGTCACATTTATAATGTCTTCTTTTGCCCTTTGAGGATGAAGATTCATATTGGCTCACTTGCTCCTCGCTACTGGATGCTTTTGATGCCTTTTTAACTCCTCCATTTCCATCTTGAGTTTGAAGAACTCCTCCTGCATGGCCTTCATGAATAATTTGTAGTTTGTAGTGAATTCTTCTCTTTTGGATTCTCGATCACACATCTTTAATTTTGGATGTTAGTTTGATAATGATAGGGAAATATAGTAATATGGAACCTTACCACTCTACTCACGTGTTTCACTCAAAAGTTATATAGTCACTCGTGTTTTCACACAAATATGGCTTTTAACTTGATGTATCACTCTTGCGTTTTACCACTCAAGCTTGCCTCCTATGGTATTCTTGATTGGAACTCAACAAAATCAAGAGACAAAGTTAGTATGTGGTAATCTTCATAACCAAAATTCTAAGAACCAGAGAAAGAAGGAGAGAATTATGGGATGAAAAAAGATGGAAAGGGAAGGGAAAAAATGTGATAATGATGGAAATGAAGAAGGGAAATAACAAGGGAAAGGAAACAGGGGAAAAAAGGAAAGGAAATCAAAATAGGAGAAAATAAAGAATTAGGAAAGTTTTGTGATTTGCAATAGAAGTACTCAATAAGAAAACTTGCCTTTGATATTTAGATTTCTAAAAATCTGCAGCTCTTTCCTCTCTCTCTCTCTCTCACTTTTTTTTTAATTTTCGAAAAAAAAATTTTCAGCTTTTCTTTTCTGCTCAGATTTTTTTTCCAGCACTACTTTTTTTTCTTTTTTTTGCACGAATTTTTTTTTGGTAATTGAAAAGCTAACAAAGTCACAAAACAAACACAAAGTATAAGTGGAAGAGGAGAGAAGATAATGGGAAAACACACAGACGATGGAAGCAAGGAAAGAAAAAAAAACTTGAAGCAAGAAGGAAAACAAAAAGGATAGAACTTGAAATCTAGCAAACCTTAAGCTTTGATAACACTTGATATGAATGGACCGGCTAGAAAGCAAGTTGAGACACGAACGGGACGGATGATCAAAGGTAGGACCTTAAGAGAACCTGTCTCTTACAACCCTGGCCATAAAATACACCACAAGGATGATCAGTCCTTGATACAGTCAGAGTATTGGTAGAAGGATACAAGGATGCAAGCAAGGCTCACACAAGAGAAATAAAATTCTCAATTTATCATTCAAGTCTGAAGAAAAGAGTACAAAACGTAGCCTTCATATATAGGCAATAGAAGAACACTCTAGAACTCTAATCCTAGTCATAAATGTAATAAATGATGCCTTAATGATGATTGATTGCCTTGGTTAGCACCATTCAAGCCTAAAAATATTAGAAAATTACTTATTCTTCAAGACTAAGTCAGCTACCTAAAACTAGGAAACTAAATCAAAGTTTTCAAGAACAATCTTTGACCAATAAAAGGCCTTATTTAATGCAAATAAAATAGGAATCTAATCAAATCAGATTTGATGCATAAGGATCCCTTCTAGATGCTCTTTGGACGTCACTTCTGATCACCCTCCAAGGCACATGCTCAGCACATGGGATTTTAAGTGAATTCTTCAATCTGGACACCATATGGGCCTTGTACATCATCTTATTGGGCTTCTATCAATGTGATCACTATTCTTGGGCTTTTCTTGGACATATTCAAGGATGCCTCTTCTAAATAGATGGGCTCCAACTCTCTAAGCTCTCTTACCAAACAATTCAGGGCCTCCTTCATAGCTTTAGTCCTAGCTCTTGTCATTAGGCCCCCAATGCTTTGTAATGGATCTTTTGGGACATTGGACTTCCATACTTGAGCTTGGGCTTCCATCTCCATGCCTTTCTCTTGCTTAAGAGTTTCATCTCTATCTTGGCATGATACCACATCAGATTTGGTAGAACTAGCACGAGTAAAAATTCTTGGAGGAAATTTATATACTCTAGTCATTGTAGATGATTTTTCAAGATTTACATGGACTATATATTCCTCGCCTCTAAAGATAAAACTTTTGTCAATTTTATTTTGTTTACTAAGAAGTTCTAAAATGAGAAAGGTATTTCTATTATTTCCATCAGAACCGATCATAGAGGAGAGTTTGACAATCAACTCTTTAAAGACTTCTGCAACAATCAAGGAATAGATCACAACTTCTCTGTACCGAGAACGCCTCAGCAAAATGGAGTTGTAGAAAGAAAGAACAGAGTTCTCACCGAGATGACAAGGGTGATGCACAATGAAAAAGAAGTGTCACAAGTATTCTGGGCGGATGCAATGAGCACTGCATGCTATATCTCTAATCAAGCATATATCTGCAAATCACTTGGAAAGATACTGTATGAATTGTACAAACGGAGGAAGCCTAACCTTACTTATCTGCACATCTTCGGATGTAAATACTACATCCATAACAATAATGGTAAAGAAAACCTAGGTAAATTAGATTCAAAATCTGATGAAGGTTTATTTCTAGGTTATTCAAATAAAAGTAAAGTATACAAGGTCTTTAATAAAAGAACATGCATTGTAGAAGAAACCATTCATATTGTGTTTGATGAAGTACACCCTCAGACAAAAGTTTTTGATGAAGAAGAAATGGATTTAATAAAGAAAACTAAAAATCTAACCATTTTTTATCAAAATGATTCTCAAACAGAAAATAAAGAAAAAGTCTATGATTATGCTCAGCCACGAGCATGGAGATATATGAAAGATCATCCAATTGAACAAGTGATTGGTAGGATTCATAATGAAGTTACATTTTTTGCATTCATGTTTGAAATTGAACCTTCTAGTATTGAAGAAGCACTTTTTGACAATGATTGGGTGATTTCTATGCAAGAAGAATTAAATTAATTTGAAAGAAATCAAGTTTAGGATTTGTTACCTCAACCTAAAGACCATCCAGTTATAGGAACCAAATGGGTTTTCAAAAACAAACTTGTTGAATTTGCAACCATTGTGAGAAACAAGGCAAGGTTAATTGCCAAAGGCTATAATCAAGAAGAAGGTATTGATTATGAGGAAACATATGCTCCAATGGCAAGCTTGGAAGCCATACGAGTACTTTAGCCTTTGCATGCATTAAAGGTTTTAAACTTTATCAAATGGATGTCAAAAGTGCATTTCTAAATGGTTATATTATGGAGGAAGTTTATGTAGAACAACCTCTTGGTTTTGAAGATGAAACAAAACCTAATCACGTTTTCAAACTCAAAAAGGCTTTATATGGTTTGAAACAAGCACCGAGAGCTTAGTATGAAAGACTAAGCAAATTTCTTTTTGATCAAAACTTTGTCAAAGGAAAAGTGGACACAACGCTATTCATCAAATGTAACAAGAATGATTTATTAGTAGTACAAATATATGTTGATGGTATAATCTTTGGTGCAACTAAGGAATCTCTTTGTCAAGAGTTTTCTAAGCTTATGGATGAAGAATTTGAAATGTCCATGATGGGAGAATTAAACTTCTTTCTTGGACTTCAAATTAAACAACAAAGGAAGAAAATTGTTATTTCCCAAACTAAATTTCTAAAGGAGTTGTTGAAGAAATATAGAATGGAGAATTCTAATGAAGATGCACTCTATTGGGAACACCTACACTATTGGATGCCGACGTGAAAGGTCATGAGTTTAACATTACTAAATATAGAGGAATGATCGGTTCATTACTCTATTTAACAGTAAGTAGACCTAATATACAATTCAGTGTTGGTATGTGTGTAAGGTATCAATCTTCTCTAAGGTTTCATATGTCGAAACCGTGAAGAGAATCTTCATGTACTTAGGAGGCACTGTAGAACTTGGCCTATGGTAGCCATAAGGAGGAAAAGAATATTTGATTGTCTATTCAGATTCAGATCATGGAGGTTGCAAAACTGACAGAAAGAGCACAAGTGAAAAATGCCAATTTCTTGGAGGCTTTTTGGTGTCATGGTTCAACAAGAAGCAGAACACTGTTTCGATGTCTTCTACTAGAGCAAAATACATAGCTGTAGCAAGTTGTTGTTCTCAGGTACTATGGCTAAAGCAACAACTTCAGGACTTTGGAATTAACTTAAAAGAGATACCTATTTATTGCGATAATATGAGTACAATAAACTTGGAGAAAAACCCTGTGCAACATTTAAGAACCAAGCATATAGACATCCGACATCACTTTATACGAGACCATGTCTAAAGAAAGGATGTCAAAGTGGAATCCATTCCAACTCATCTCCAACTTGCAGATATATTCACAAAACTACTAGCTAAATAACAATTTTTATACATAAGGAGAGAATTGGGAATAGTTAATCCTAATGAGTTGTAAGAATTTCTTATCATTAATTATGTTTTTATATGCATTTTTGTACATGTTTTGATGATTGATATACTAACTTAAGTATCGGAGTATGTAGATGTTTGTTTTGTAGGCATGCTCTTGTTACAATCATTAAAATAAGGATAAACATAGAGTACATGAACTCTGAGTGAAAACTTGAGTTCATATCAAGTTGAGACACAAAACTCAAGTTCCAGAAGCAAACTCGAGTTCATAACTAGAAGTTTCAGTGGAAACTTGAGTTTAGGAAGAAAATTGCAAAAAAGATTGATTCAAAGGCTTGGGTTACTCAAGTGATCTTGGAGGACTTGAGTACAAAGATACAAGAAGATGGAAATCAACTTGGGTGTCTACAAGTTACACTCAAGCCAAGTACATTGTATCAGTATGTGAAACTTTCTACAGAATTCGAGTTTTTAGGGAAAACTCGAGTTCATATGAACTCGAGTTCTTAGGCAGAACTCAAGTATCACGACTTAATATCATTAGGTCAGAGCTCAAATTGTAACACTTATTCTTCAAAATCGAACACCTCTCACTCGAAATCACACACCCTTTCAAATTTTAACCATTAAACATTGAATCGTCACTTCTTACTCCTTAAATCATACGTTACATCTCCTCAATCCTCCTCAAATGGCAGATTCTGTGTTTAAATCCCTTTCACCGAGCCCTAAAACTCATCATCTTCATCTCTCAAACCTTCAGTGTTTTGAATTCCTTATCCTCTGTACTCTGTGATTCTTATCTCTGAATCAATATAGTTCCTACTAAAGTACCTCGGGTGACCTAGAACTCACCATCATCATCTTCATCATCAACTTCCCATTCACTATCTAATCACTCAAGTGAGTCTCTAACTCTGACGGTAATACCGATGGCAACTTCTCCTCCAAAGACAGTAACCCCTAAGAAGAAGGGAAATGTCGAGAAGAAGACGCACCCGAGGCCAAAAGTGAAAAATGTTCAACCTCCCACAAAGAAGGCTAAAGGTGTCACAATCAAGGAGCCGATCATCACACGATCAAAGACCAAAGTAGTGAAGGGAATAGGGAAAGGGAAGGCTACTGAGATTCCACCTAAATCATCTTCAGATAGTGAAGATGATAGACAACTTAGAAAAGCAATTGAACAATCAAAATTGGACGCCTTAGTTGGGAAGATTGCTTATGGGATTGGTAGATCCGCATCTCATCATGTTCCTGCACATTCTCAGGGTCATACTCAGTCAGGGGCACCCTCCACTTCATATGCACCAGAGGCAAATAAAGCAGAGACTATGCCTTCTAAAGATTTCATTCTCAAACCTCTAGCACCTTTTAACAAAAAGGTATATGATGAAAAATTTGCTCATCTTAATTTCTGCCCTGTAGTATATGTTGATTTAGACTACCTGAATTCCCACTATCGTGTAAACGTTAGAGAATATCTAGGCTTTTACAAACCTTTGATCAATGTTCATCTATTCCATTCACTGTCAATTGTGAGAAATTTTTATTGCAACATGAAAGTTAAAAACGTGGTAACCGCAACTGGTGAATTAATAAAGGAAGCACTGATGATCATAGTTGGTCAATCTGTATCGATTACCCCTTCCATCATTAACACCATACTTGGCTATATTATTCCACCCTCTGATCCTACCCATAAATTTACTCCAAACCAAGTATTCTACCTATTGAGACCCGGTAAGCCAGTAGGACCCTTGAACTTCAAGCCTGCCTCTATGCCAAACTTTCAACACATCCTCTTCTACATTTATACCAAAAGTATTGTCAATAAGTCCAAAAAATTTACCCACTTTACCTTCAAGGATTATTACAAGATGGCTTCATTACTTACTAGTCGAAAGAGGAATGTAGGAGATGTGATGTTTCAAAAGATGAGGCGATTCAAGTTTTCTTCCACCAGAAACACGTACATACCACTTCCTCAGATAGTATCCCTCATCCTTAGACACAATAAAATTTAGTATTTGGATAGTAATGAGAATATGAGGATTCCAAGGTTTGGTATAACCCAATTGAATCGTATGGGGATAAATCTGCTAATGGGTGAAGTGAGACATGCACCTCAACTGGAGTCTACACCATCATGAGATGATGAGGCTTAATCCTCAGCATGAGGTACATCTATGTCTCTGTCATGCTTTGGTCCATCTCTCTAGGGGTATGTTACTGATGTGATTAACAAGGCCATGACAAATCTCAAGAACTAGTTGTTCCAATAGTATGAGCAGTTGGTAGACAAAATGGAACAACAAGTTATCAAGTTGGTAGACAACGCCAATCACAACTTTGACATATTGTTCAAGACCCAGGAGGATCACACCATAAGGCTTACTGAATTGGAGATATTCCTTCATGCTCATCTTCCAGCTCTAGTCCCTACTACATCAGTCCCTACTATATCACCACCTTTATCAATCCCTCAAGCATCTACCACTCCAGCCATATTATTGTTTACTTATACTGATCCTTTCACTTCGACTACTGTATATGTTACACTAGATAGCCAACTCAGTCCTCAGCCTGACAAATCTGCTACTCAACCATCATCACCACCATTCATACCTAAACCCATTGATCCTTTTACTGCATTAGTTTTGTACACTCCACCTCCACCTTCTAATATCACCTTTCATGTTCCTTCATCCTCAGCTGATGACAAAAAGGGGGAGAAGGACGAGTGATGGCATTTGAGCTCAATTGTATTAGTTTAAGGGGGAGTTTGTGTTTTTAAGCTTCTGTTAGTACTGAACTTGTTGAAATTTGTAATTTGAATTATTTACTCTTCTAAACTTGTAATCAAATTATGAGTTTAAGTTATGACTTCTAAGTTTATGTTGTGTTGAATTATGAGTTTATGTTGAATTATAATTTTTGCACTGAGTTTGATATACTTAGTCTCAAAACAAGCTTTACAATGTAAATTGTGCAGTATTGAAGAAGGAAGAGTCAAATTGCAGCCAAAGACTTGGAATTCAAAACAATTCCCTTATCACTATATGTTTATGTATTTGAAACTTTAATTCATTACTAAACAGCTCAATAAGTTTTCAAATCTATTACAAAGGTTTTGTAATCATCAAAAAGGGGGAGAATGTTAGAATCCATATTTTAATGATAACAAATGATAATGAATTGTCTTGGAAAGGAATAACAAAGTTTAATCAAGCACATTCAGTTAAATTGGTTGTTAAATGCATTTCAGAAACTGACAGTTTCATGTTCTACAGAATATCTGATGCACTCAAGTTTTGGAAGAAAACTAGAATTCTGATTGATGAAGAACTCGAGTTTGACATATGCGCTCGATTTTGGCATGAATGTTTCAGTAAAACTCTTACAAGTTAAGACTAACACTCGAGTTATGGATGATGTAAGAAATGTCTCAATTCAAACTGATGCACTCAAGTTTTAGATGAGAACTTGAGTTCAAACCTGAATAGAATTCGAGTCCTGGAAGTTTGCTCTGATAGTTTCTACCCGAGACTTATGAAGCTATGAAGACCAAGCAGAGAACTCGGGTTTTCAGTGAGAACTCGAGTTGTGGTATGTTAAGGAACTTGAGTCTTGAAAGTAGACTCTTGGAAGTTTTATCCAGAAAAGACTTAGAAGCTTGTATTGTATTGAGAACTCAAGTTTTTTTTATCAAAACTCGAGTTTTGGAGTAAAGAGAACTCGAGTTGATATTTGAACTCTTGTAAGTTTTACACATAACGTAATCTAGAAATAGGTGTTGTCACAAGAACTCAAGTTTTGGGACAAAACTCAAAGTTGTGATTCAAAAGGAACTCGGGCTGGAATTTTAACTTTTGCAAGTTTTATCTAGATAATTAATCAGAAACTTAAACTGCCTGGAGAACTCAAGTTTGGAAGCAAAACTCGAGTTCTAGTAAGAAGGAAACTCGAGTTGACAATTGAACTCTAGCAAGTTTCAATTAGAGATTTTGTCAAAAAATTGAAGTACAGGAAGAACTCAAGTTTGGAAGCAGAACTCAGATTTTGGTCAAATGAGAACTCGAGTTTTTAGAATGAACTCTAGGAAGTTCTTGGCAAAGACAATTTGAAGAAGTAGTGGCAACACTGTAACTCGAGTTTCTAAGAAGAACTCGAGTTGGGACTTGAAAAATAAACAAGGAACAAGAGTGTGCACTTCAGAACTTCAATACAACTTGGAAGTTCATGGTGGAACCTAAAAGATCATGAAGAGAACTAAAGCTTGGGATTGCGGACTCGAGTCTGGTAAAATATTCTTCAATGACACATGTGAAGGTTGCTTCTACTCAAACATGCATAATAGATGAGAACTTGAGTTTGTTCTTAGAACTCGAGTTTGCACTCGGGTTTACAGCAACAACTCAAGTTCATTAATCACTGAAGTAGAATAAGTTACAGAATTACAGAAAACAATCTAAATATGTTTAAATGTCATTTATTCATTATGTTTCCACTTGTTGCTATACTTAAACATCAACTAACATATATTTCAAGCGTGAAACATGATATTAAACGTTCGGATTGCAAATTCAATTAAAGAAGTCAAACGTGGCGAACATCATCATATAGGCTAGCTATCACTAAATATGGGCTACCTGCCACTACAAGTAACTGACATACCATGACAGACTATCTGAAAATTCAAACGTACACATCTTGCTCCAAAACGGGACATTTCACTCCGTAATAACTATTTCTAGATCAGCTATAAATATAGAACATCAAAGATGGACTGAACCAACGAACAAGAAAAGAGCTGAAAGTTTACACAAGTCTTTGATTTCATATTTTCTCTGTATTCATATTGTACTTCAATGATTATCATATCTACTCTGTGAGAGAGTTTTGTAAGCCCTTTCAATTGTATTTTTGATCTCAAGGTAAAGGGACCTTGAGAGGGTAGAATTCCTTATGGGGGAAGCTGTAGAGAGAATTTCTAGTCATATGACTAACAAGGTGCAAACAGTAGAGAATGTTGTTGCTCGTAAGACTTACACGGGTGTAAACATGAGAGAACGTTGCTACTTATAAGACTTGCGCAGGTAAGCGGGAAAGAAAGGTAGTTGGAATTGCTCTGCTCGTAAGACTTGCTATAAGGGGGAGAGAAAGTTCTAAGTATAGAACATTTCTACTTGTAGCCCTTTAAAGGATAGTTAATGTACTGCAGTATTCCAAGAGCCTACTAAATCTTGGAGGATTAGTGAAAAGCTCATGAGGTGTTAATCTCTGAGGATTGAACATAGGCCTGAGATTGGTGCCAAACTAGTATAAATCTCTATGTGAAATTTCTCTCATCTCTACTCTTTCTTAATTCATTTTCAGAACGCCGTAACGACCAAGAATTTTATTACATCACCTAATTCACCCTCGTCTTGGGTAAAACTTACCTCTTACAAGGACCTAATACATGAGAGTCCAAGCATAGTCCCAAAGAGGTTGTAAATCCTGAGAATGATGAGACAGTTAGTCCAAAGGCAAAAAACCCATAAGTACAGATTACACCAGGAGTAACCTAAGACCCGTAACTACACCTTGTCTGAGGAATTACCCTAGGCTATAAGACCTAATGAATATCTGGGGGTAGATGGACAATGTGTCTTATGATTTCTCAATGGACTATATGTCCTGTGATTGTTAAATGCCAATTATTTGATTATTAGTGAATGGTTTGTTCTTACATGTTTTGCAAGCATTACAAAAGTATATGAACGACTGAGTAGCAAGAATTGGAGCGTGAGATGTGCTCAAAATGACTATGGAATTGTATATTGAGGTTATAAGTCTTGATATGTATTCAACATAGTTGTTGGACTGGGTGTCTAAAGGCCATGAAACTTATTAGATCGGTGTGTCTTTCTACCGGAAAATTGATGAGCATTTAGATTGTGACGAGAGGAGGCTCAGTACAGTAAGACTCAGTGTGTAAGTTTTCAAAGTGCAGAAGCTCTTGGTAGTAAGACCAGTATGCCTAGCGTTGTGCCTGTTTCCTAGCGCTATGTACAAGATTAATGTGTTCAAGAAATGTGATCTGATGAGTACTGAAGGCTATTTAAGGCTATCTGCGAGTTCTGGGGACTCCATACCCATAGTATGAGAGCCACTGACCCTTGACATTTGTAAGACCCATAATTATTTGAGCTACAGGCTCCGTGAAAAGAAGATTGATTAATTAGATATAGTTGCCCGAGGTATAGTTGAATCTATACGATGTTCAAAATTTTGAGCATGAAATATTATTGACGGGGGAGAGCTATAACACCCTAAATTTTATTTACTAAAAATCCTTGAATATTTGATTACACTGAAAGGAATAAAATGATGAATTTTGGTGCACTTGAAGTAGCCAAAATGTTGGAAACAATGGTTACATGAAATTTTTGTTTAAGTAAGACATCAAACCCGATTTTTGTTTTTATAAAGGCCTAAAATTAAGTATGGAATAACACAATTTTTGGCCCAATTTATGATGAAAGTTTCGGCCAAAATAAAAGGCGAAGAAGGAAAACAATACTTGATACAAAAATTCAAGAAATGTAAGGGTAAAATGGTCATTTGGCTAATAAAATAAAAATCCAATATTTTTCCCATTAAAATAGGGTGTTGGAAGGCTAAGAGAGGAGGACACAAGGGAAAAATAGTTTGATGCCACCTAACATGCCAAGGGGTGGTCTTAGTTTCCATATGGAAAATAAAGAATAAAAAATAAATATGATATATGATAAATTGTAATAAATAATTATTATTTTAAGGAGGTGGAAGGAGCTTCTTGAAGAAACCATTTTACACCTGTAAAAGGGCCATATTTTTGCTAAAGAGAGAAAAGAGAGAGAGAACAACAACTTGAAGAAGAGAAAGAGCAAAAGAGAAGACAAGAGATCAAGAAGCAAGCTAGGTAAGTTTGTAAGTAAAATTCACTTGTTCATATCTTCAAATCCTTAGAAACCTCTTCTAATCCACATATCCTTCTTGAAATCATGTAAAGAATGAACCAAATCAAGAGAAATAGGAGGAGGAATCCATGGTTAGAGAGAGAAAGTCAAGGAGAAGCAATGTAAGCTTGAGAACTTGTAATCCCTTGATGATTTATGATTGTTATTGGTGTTTTGGTTTATTGTGTGGCTTGGATTGGCTTGGTTTTATGATTTCAGATGCATGAACCCTCAGGGGAGGTGCTGCCCAAGTTTTGATTAATCATGTTGAAGAGTTGTTTAAGTGTTTAAACAAGTGATTAGAAGTGAAAAGAAGATGTTTGGTTGAATAGAAATTGAAAATCTTCCATTTTCTAAAAAAAATCTAGAATTTTGTGCAGGCTGATTTTTGGGTGTTTGAGCTAGAATTTGATGGATTTGATGATTCCATTGAGTTTAGAATGAAAAATTATGTAGGGTACATGTGAAAAATGGAGTTTGGAGGCTTTAGGATGTGTAATGACAATTTTGCCCCAAAAACCCTAATTGGTGGTTGTCAAGGGTAAAACTTGAAATGTAGTGTGAATTTGGCAAAACTAAGGTCTAAAATGGAATATATACCTGAAATTGTGTAGGAATAGCCTATGTCATAATTTTTAGAAAAGTACAATTATATCGGGTATAAAGGGAATTAGACCGGATTCCCTAGGGGCATTTTGGTAGTTATACATTTTTGGGTAAAGAAAACCAACTTTATGAGTCTTAGAACAAGGTATGAATGAGCAATAACTCATTTGTTATCAATTTGGGAATTTTAAATATCACATTTTCCTGAGCAGGATGATGTGTGCTTCTGTCACTAAAGCAATCAATTAAACTAGGACCAACTAATAATGCAATATAGTGGCAACCTAGGTCATTCTCCCAAAGAGCAATATGTGGGTTTTTCTATAGGATTGAATTTATGTGATAATGGACCTAAGCTAAAATGCAAGACTCTACTACCTAATTGTAAAATGCAAATGACTCTAAATCCTATATGAGAATGAAACTAACCTAAATGAATGCAACTGCAATTTTTGGGGAGTCTTTGTAAAATGGGAATTAAAATCCTAACAAGAAGATTAATTAAAAGCAAGACAAACAATCAAAGATTTAGTTCAGTTATGATGATGAAAGGGACAACTTATGATTCACATGGATTTAGCTTTCTTATCCATTCAATTTACTAGACCAAAAGGAGATTGGTAAAAAGATAGGAATTAATAAATTTAATCACCTAATTAAAACATGGGAAATCCTTAAGCTTAATAACTCTTACTCCACTAGAAAACTCATAATGAAGTAAGCGATGGTTAATTAAACTCATTAAAAATAAATCACAATTAATTTGAAGATAATTTTGGAAAACTTGTTTGCAATTGTCCAATTGAACAACTAGACAATTAACCAACCCAATTAAAAAATCAAGAAGATAAACCAAATAGACAATTAAATAATAATGAAAACTCAATTAATAATTCAATTGACAATCCAAAGGTTTGTAAACAAAAATTCTAGCAATTGTCTCAAGCATAAAACTGATACGTCCCGGGTCTGGGAGGGGGTGTGGATCGAGTTCGGTTCTGGTGGCACCCACAGTCGTTGGAGACAGGGCCCGTGTCTGTACTGGGTTAAAGGAATAGGGGTGCGCCTTTGCTACCAGCTTAAGCTTTTAGCACGATGGTTAGCGCTTTACAGTTAAGCGTGCTCAGCCGAGGGTAGTCTCAGGATGGGTGACCCCCTGGGAAGTCCTCATGTTGTGGCGCTTCGTTCCTGAGGTTAAGATGGTGCGAACCCACAAGGGAAGACCCCATGAACCCATAACCAATCTGAATATACGCACCCCAAGAACGCTAAACGCAGATCGACGATCCACTTGAACCCTTGAGCACGAAAGAACAAGGACCCGAAGTGTTGGAAGACGCCACAAGGTTGATCAAGCCTTGATAAGTCTGTTAGTTCTAAGAATAACCCTAGAGAGAATCCACTCCCAAGAAACAAGGTGCAGAAAAGTGCAACCTTTCATTCAATAATCAAGTCTCCAAGTCTTTAGTCTTCTCAAAATGAAGGTTTACAAGGTATTTAAAGAGAAATATTCAGAAACCCTAATTACATTAAATGCATTCTAGAAAATAGAAACTAACCTAATATAATTAATTAATTAATTAGGAAACCCAAAAGTCAAATAGGCCCAATATCGAATAATTTTCGCATAAATAAAAGTCACAAAATATAATCAGCATTCAAGGCCCAACATATGCTTATTTAGGCCCAAATGAGTCCTCCCATGTATAGTACTAGGTCCAAGCTCTTTGTTTTGAAGTCTCCAAGCCCAAAACTTGATTAGTATCTCCATCTGCAGCCCATATGAAATTAATGACGTTTTCAACATCTTTATCCACAATTGTTGATCCAATTGCCATCTTATTTGCATTAGCCTCTTGAATCAGCTCAATCAATGGTTCCTTAAATATTTTAGCTTGTGCTCTTGTGATTGGACCAGCTGGAATTTGAAAATGATAGTTTGAAGTTGAAGAGTCATCACTTGAATATGAAGAGACAACTTTTTTTATTCTGGATCGCATCATTCCCTTTCTCCTCAAAAGGATTCGTCCTCGAATCTTCACCTTTCTTGTATTTGACAACATATGGGAATGTCTCAATAAATTTCAGCCAGCTTGCATGTCTCTTGTTAAGCTTACCTTGACCAAGTAAATGAACATAACAAAGAAAATCAATGTTTTCCATGCAACAATCAGAATTTTTCAGATTTGAAAACAATTGTTCCTTTGCCCAAACTTCAAGCACATATTGCAGAGGATTCACATGCTCATCAAGATTATTGGTGCAAATAAGAGTATCATCAAAACAAGTTGCAATGTGCATATAAGAACACTTTAGAGGACCAGAATGTTTTTCAATGCCACTCGAAAGAGATGAAGATTCAATGCTTATTGATGATAAGAATCCATCGGGTGGCTTCTTAGGAATCAAATCCAAGAACACCTGCAACACATCAAAATCATAAGGCAAATAATAATTAAGATCATTAGTAACTACAGAAATATCCTTGCAATCACTCTTAACCTCACTTTTCTCACAATTCTTTTCTTCTTTCTTTTCACTCAATTCTTCACACTCTTTCTTCTGAAAACATTTCATACTCTCAATAGCTTTTTCTCTTTCAAACTCACTTTTACTCTCCTTACTTTGACAATACTTAATGCTCTCAATGTCTTTTTCTCTCTCAAGCTGAATTTTTATCTCAACAACAGTTTGACAAAAATCACTCTCACTTATATTTTCACTTTTCTTTTCATGATTAAGAGGAACTTCTTCAATAACAAGATTGGTATTTGGAACAAGGATGTCTTCTTCACACTTCTCAGCTTGATTTTCAACATCAGCTTCTTCTTCCTCCTTGGCTGGCTCTAACTCGTCATTAGGGACTGTAACAATCAAGCTTTCAATCTCCTTTGAATTAGAGCTATTGTCTGAACACCTTTGTCGCTTGATCTTTTGCTCATACTCAGCAACAAACTGAACCAAAATATCAATGTCCAAGACGGCTAAGGTCGTTGCAAAACAAGCTAAATCAGGATTAAGCCCATTTAGAAAACGATCCTTGGTGGCTTTTGAAGTTTCTTTCACTCCAGCTCTAATCAAAGCTAATTCCATCTCTTGAAAATATTCATTAACACTCATAGAGCCTTGTTTCAACTCCTGCAACTTTCTTTGGAATTCTCTTTTTGATCTGGAGTTGTAACTAGACATCCATTGGTCGTTTTCAGCATTAAACTTCTGTAGTCCTTTTAACAAGGATTGAAGGTGTCTATGAATTTCTTTTTCATCATGCATATTGATAGTACCTGAAAAGCTAGATTTAGACAAAAAGGGACCTCACCACTCTACTCACGTGTTTCACTCAAACAATTTTAGTGTCACTCGTGTTTCTCTCAAAATTGGCTTTTAAATTGATGTATGTCACTCTTGCCTTTTTCCACTCTTAGATTCCTCTTCAGGCTCTTTAAAAGAACTAAGCAATTTAATCAATGCAATCACAATTTGCAGAAATCAAACCAACACTTAGAAATATGGAATATCAAAGTGAGTATTGGAAAAGGGAATTGAGGGAGATCAGGAGTTCAAATGACAATCTATCACAAGCACTCTCAAGCAATTAGAACCCAGAAATTTAAGAAAAGCGTTCCTTTTGAAAAGATCATAACACACTGTAGAATTTTTCAATTGAGATGAAACCAAAACTAATGGAAAGATGAGATTCTGAACACTGAAAATGACCTATTAAATGACCAAAACCACAAATTAAAACGGGTCAAACAACGAAAGAAGATTTGATGACGTTCTGGAAAAAAATGACGAATTGACACAGAAAATTTGCAGAAACACGACTGATTTAAAATGGCTAGAACTCACTAATGACAAATCTAATTGAACTAATTCCAAAACGATATGAAAGAAGAGATTTTAAACTATGAAAAAGACTTACTAAACATTGGAAACGACAAAGAGACGGTTAACAAAAAGAAGCAAAAATTTCAGACACGAACGCAGGTGACCTAGACGAAAAGACTCAAGAACAAAGCATGAAACCCTAAACGAAAAATTGAAACAATGAATAGAAAGATGTGACCTAAGTTTAGATCCGAAGCTCTGATACCAAGATGGTGCAAACCCACAAGGGAAGACCCCACGAACCCACAACCAATCTGAATATACGCACCCCAAGAACGCTAAACGCAGATCGACGATCCACTTGAACCCTTGAGCACGAAAGAACAAGGACCCGAAGTGTTGGAAGACGCCACAAGGTTGATCAAGCCTTGATAAGTCTGTTAGTTCTAAGAATAACCCTAGAGAGAATCCACTCCCAAGAAACAAGGTGCAGAAAAGTGCAACCTTTCATTCAATAATCAAGTCTCCAAGTCTTTAGTCTTCTCAAAATGAAGGTTTACAAGGTATTTAAAGAGAAATATTCAGAAACCCTAATTACATTAAATGCATTCTAGAAAATAGAAACTGACCTAATATAATTAATTAATTAATTAGGAAACCCAAAAGTCAAATAGGCCCAATATCGAATAATTTTCGCATAAATAAAAGTCACAAAATATAATCAGCATTCAAGGCCCAACATATGCTTATTTAGGCCCAAATGAGTCCTCCCATGTATAGTACTAGGTCCAAGCTCTTTGTTTTGAAGTCTCCAAGCCCAAAACTTGATTAGTATCTCCATCTGCAGCCCATATGAAATTAATGACGTTTTCAACATCTTTATCCACAATTGTTGATCTAATTGCCATCTTATTTGCATTAGCCTCTTGAATCAGCTCAATCAATGGTTCCTTAAATATTTTAGCTTGTGCTCCTGTGATTGGACCAGCTGGAATTTGAAAATGATAGTTTGAAGTTGAAGAGTCATCACTTGAATATGAAGAGACAACTTTTTTATTCTGGATCGCATCAAAAACATTCCAAAATATCAATCCAATCCAAAAGAGATATGTCTACAATCTAAAACAAGATTGCTCTCAATTAATACAACTCAAAATTATCTAAAAATAAATAATGTCAAGTCTTGAATTAAAAAGATAAAAGGAAAGACAGTCCTTTGTGGTCTTCAAGTATAAGCTCTTAGGCCTTAGCTTCCTCCATGCTCCTCCCAAGTTGCCTCCCAAAAGAGCTCAAGCTTCCATGAAAAATTCTCCTCTAAACTTCAAGCAATTCGCCATAACTATAAATGAACGTGATTGAGAGATAAGGTGAAGGATATTGTGTGATGATTGATGATGGAGGCACTTAGCTTGTTGGTAAACTAGAGGGTGAAATTCGCCTATATGTCCATAGAAGGAGAAGAATATATATAAGGATATATGTGTGGCAATAAATTGATCAAGAAGGAGAGAGGATCTTCTAATATGTTTTTCATTACCCTGCAAGAATAAAATAAAATCGTGGTCTATTATATATTTGGAAATATTCTTTCAATTATAAGATAGCAATCATAATATTAACAAATTAAGCTAAATAATCTCATAATTTATTCAGATTTGTATTATTTCCTCTAAGATTGGCTAACAATTCAAATATTATCTAATAAATCCAAATTAGCCTAAAATAATCCCTAAAATAAAAGAACATGATGCGAATCAGCAAGTTGTGCATTCAAATTTAAGTTATCCTTTGCAAATTCCAAGTGGACCAATCACAAGAGGAAGAGCCAAACAAATTAAGGAAGCATTAAATGGACTTGTGCAAGAGACTTGGACGAAGCAATTAGCAATCGGATAAAAGCTGGATGAAAATGCTGAAAACGTCACTAACTTCATTTGGGCTGCAAATGGAGATATTGACCAAGTTTTGGGCTTGAAGTCTTGAAATTGAAGAGCTTGGACCTAGTACTACACATGTGAGGACTCATTTGGGCCTAAATAAGCACATTTTGGGCTTTAAATGCATATTATATTTTATGGATTTTATTTGTGTGAAATTATTAAATAAGTTGCCATATTTGACTTTTGGGTTCTCTAGCAAACTATATTAGACTTTTGTGTTTTCTAGAACATTGTATTAGAAATTTGAGTTTCCTAGCACATGGTTTTGGATTTCCTAACACATGGTAATAGACTTTATAGTTGTAATTTTCTAAGTTGCAATTATTACAATTAGGTAGTTTTTATCTATAAATACCTTGTGCTTCTTCATTTGTAAGACACTTCAGATTTGATATATGAATGAAAGTTGCATTTCTGCACTTTGTTTCTTGAGAGTGGATTCTCTCTAGGGTTCTTCTTAGAACTAACAGACTTATCAAGGCTTGATCAACCTTGTGGCGTCTTCCAATACTTCAGGTCCTTGTTCTTTTGTGTTCAAGGGTTCAAGTGGATCGTAGATCTTTGTTTAGCTTTCTTGGGGTGAGTATATCTTAGAATTGGTTATGGGTTCGTGGGATCTTCCCTTGTGGGTTTGCACCATCTTGGTATCAGAGCTTCGGATCTAAACTCAGGTCATATCTTTTTATTCTTTGTTTCCATTTTCGTTTTAAGTTTTGTGATATTCTTGTGTCTTTTCGTCTGCTCATTTGTGTTCATGTATGAAATTATAGCTTATGTTTGCCAAGCGTTTGTTTATGTTTTTCAACATTTAGTGAGTCATTTTCATAGTTCAATATCTCTACTTTCATCTCGGTTTGGAATCATTCCAATCTGATTTGTCATCTGTGAGTTCTATTCATTTTAATCCGTTGTGTTTCTGGAAATTTTCTGTAACTGTTCATCTTCGTTTTTCCAGAACGTTCCTAAATATTCTATCCTTGTTCGAACACTTTTTCTTTATGATTTCCATCATTTAATAGGTCATTTCCATTGTTCAGAATCTCTTCTTTCTGTTCGTTTTGATTGCATCTAAATCCGAAATTTCCACAATGATTGATAGTCTTTACAATTCAGACGCTTTTCTGGAATTTATGGGTTCAGATTGCTTATGTTGTACTACTGTTTGTGATAGATTCTGTATATTCTCTTTTAGTTTCAGTAAAAAAAAAGAGACAACATTAAGAAAAAAGACAAAAATATATATACAAAAAAAAGAAGAGAAAGTTCCAATTGATGTGTTGAATGTGTTCTATGTAAGCATCTATCTTGATGTCCAGAATTTGACTGACCTTTTCAATCTGTGTCAATTGAACCTTTCAAAGTGTTGTGTTGATTCTGCAAATTGAGATTGCTTTGATTATGAATTGCTTAGTTCTTTAAAGAGCCTCAAGAGGAATCTAAGAGTGGAAAAAGGCAAGAGTGACAATACATCAATTTAAAAGCCAAATTGGAGTGAAACACGAGTGGTGAGTGACATCCTCAAGGGAAACACGTGAGGAATTCGTGAGGAAAATTATTTTTCTAACGTATTTCTTGCAGATATAATGTCTAATGCAGAAGAAACATCTGGTGGTAATCCAATGAATATGAATGATCACCTTCGAGCAATGCAGCAATATTTTACACGTATGAATGTTATGTTTGGAGAAATAAGGGATAGGATGGATAGGCAAGATAAAAGGATTGCAAACCTGCAAAGAGTTCAACCAAATCCTAGAAGGCATAATAGGCGAAGGGATACTTCTATGGATGAGTTTGAATCTGAGAATGATGAGGTTAGCAGTGCTAGTGAGGAAGATTTTGAATATGAATATGAAGTGGGAAGAAATAGACATAGAGGAGATAGGAGGTATGAGAGGAGACATGGCAGAAATATTGCTAGGGAAAGAAATAGAGTGTATGGGAACCTTAGCAGCATCAAAATGAAAATACCACCTTTCCCAGGAAGGAGTGATCCTGAAGCATATTTTGAGTGGGAGAAGAAGATAGAAATGATTTTTGAGTGCCATAATTATTCTGAGGCGAAAAAGGTGAAGTTAGCAGCAATAGAATTCACTGATTATGCCATTGTTTGGTGGGATAAATTAGGCATTAATAGGAGAAATAATGGTGAGAGGCCTGTAGCAACTTGGAGGGAAATGAAAACTCTAATGAGGAGGAGATTTATTCCTAACCATTACTATAGGGAGCTTTATCAAAAGTTGCAGACCCTTACATAAGGCTCTAGGAGTGTGGAGGAATATTATAAAGAGATGGAGTTAGCAATGATAAGAGCCAATGTGCAAGAAGAAAGGGAGGCTACAATGGCTCATTTCCTAAATGGGCTTTACAAATAAATTGTTGACATAGTGGAATTGCAACATTATGTGGAGCTGGAGGACATGGTGCATATGGAAATCAAGGTGGAAAGGAAACTCAAGCGTAAAGGTGCTTCAAAATTCCATTCTAGATCAAGTTCTTCACAAAAGCATATTTGGAAGAAAGGAGAAAGAACTATCCAATAGGAGATAACTCGAGGCAAAGAAGAAGCTACATCAAAGAGCAAAGGTAAATCTGATTCCCATACTTCTAGAAATAGAGATGTAAAGTGTTTCAAGTGTTTGGGTATAGGTCATATAGCTTCTCAATGTCCTAATAAGAGAGTTATGATTCTTAAAAATAATGAAGTCATGACTGAAAGTGAGAGTGATAATAATTCCACGCCCTCACTTGAAGATGATAGTGATGATGGGGTTGAATATGCCGTGGAAGGAGAATGCCTTGTGGTTAGAAGAGCTTTGAATTGTCAAGTGAAGGAGAATGAGATGAATGAGCAAAGGGAAAACATTTTCCATACTCGTTGCCTCATTAATAACAAGGTTTGTAGTTTGATCATTGATGGTGGGAGTGTAACAAATGTTGCAAGCACTACATTGGTTGAGAAGTTGAATTTGCCTACCATTAGACACCCTAGACCATACAAGCTGCAATGGTTGAATGAATATTGGGAAATTAAAGTTGATAAGCAAGTTCTTGTTTCTTTTTCAATTGGAAAATATTGTGATTCAATACTGTGTGATGTTGTTCCAATGCATGCTGCACATATACTTTTGGGAAGACCATGGGAGTTTGATAGGAAAGTAAAGAAGGATGGGTTTACAAATAGATATTCTTTTCTAATGAATAGCAGACCCGTGACTCTTGTACCCTTGACTCCAAAGCAAGTGTATAAGGATCAACTTAAGATGAAAAGAGAGAGAGATGAGAAAAAGAGTGATATGGGAAATGAGAAAAATGAGGAAAAAACATCAAAAAGAAAAAGAGAGAGAAAAAGAGAGAAAATCTGGAAGTTCAAAAAAAGAAATTCAGAGAAAGGAAATGAGTGAAGAGAGAAAAGAAAAGAAGAAAATGAGTTTTTATGCAAAAGAAAGTGAAGTAAGGAGTGCTTTTCTATCTGAAAAACACTTGCTTCTCCTTGTTTACAAGGAATCCTTTTTGAACACTAATGACATTAACTCTTCTTTTCCTAGTGTTGTTGGTTCTTTGTTGCAGGAATTTGGTGATGTATTCTTTGAAGAAATTCCACCAGGTTTACCACCTATTAGAAGAATTGAACACTAAATTGATTTCATTCCTGGAGCAACAATTCCTAATAGGCCAGCATATAGAAGCAATCTTGAAGAAACAAAAGAGCTTCAAAAGCAAGTAGTAGAGCTCTTGCCAAAAGGATATGTTAGAGAAAGTTTGAGCCCTTGTGCAGTTCCAGTACTTTTAGCGCCAAAGAAAGATGGAACTTGGAGGATGTGTATTGATTGTAGAGTTGTCAACAATATCACTGTAAGGTATCGTCATCCCATTCCTAGATTAGATGATATGCTTGATGAATTGCATGGTTCTATTGTCTTTTCTAATATTGATTTGAAATATGGATACCATCAAATTAGAATGAGAGAAGGGGATGAGTGGAAAATTGCTTTCAAGACCAAACATGGATTGTATGAATGGTTAGTTATGCCATTTGGTTTAATTAATACGCCTAGCACTTTCATGAGACTAATAAACCATGTTTTGCGTGCTTTCATTGGGAAATTTGTTCTGGTTTATTTTGATGACATTCTGATTTATAGCAAGAATCTTGATGAGCATTTGAATCATTTGCATTGTGTGCTTGATGTTTTGAGGAAGGAAAAACTATTTGCAAATCTGAAAAAGTGTGATTTTTGCATGGATAAAATTGTTTTTCTTGGTTTTGTGGTGAGTGCTAAAGGAATTGAAGTTGATGAGGAAAAGACAAGAGCTATAAAAGAATGGCCAACACCTAAAAGCATAACTGAGGTGAGAAGTTTTCATGGTTTGACTAATTTTTATAGACGATTTGTGAAGGATTTTAGCACCCTTGCTGCACCACTCATTGAGATCATTAAAAAATCTGTTGGTTTTAAATGGGATAAAGCACAAGATGATGCATTCATTGAACTTAAGGAAAAATTATGTTTTGCACCTGTGTTAGCATTGCTTGACTTTAGCAAAACTTTTGAGATTTAATGTGATGCATCTGGAGTTGGGATAGGAGCTGTTTTAATGCAGGAAGGAAAGCCAATTGCCTATTTTAGTGAAAAGCTAAATGGAGCAGCCTTGAAGTATCCAACTTATGACAAAGAGCTTTATGCACTTAAAAGAGCATTGGAGAATTGGCAACACTACCTTTGGCCAAGACAGTTTGTGATTCACACTGATCATCAATCCTTAAAGCATATTAAAGGTCAAGGTAAGTTGAACAAGAGACATGCAAGGTGGCTGGAATTTATTGAGACATTTCCATATGTCATCAAATACAAGAAAGGTAATGAGAATGTGGTTGTTGATGCATTGTCCATAAGGTATACTCTTCTTTCTTCTCTTAATACTAGATTGCTTGGCTTTGAATATATCAAGGACTTGTATGCAAATGATGCTGATTTTGCTGAATTGTTCCTTGCTTGTGAAAAGAAAGCATTTGATAAATTTTACAGAGTTGAAGGGTACCTATTTAAAGAAAATAGATTGTGTGTGCCTCAATGTTCATTGCGTGAATTGCTTATGAGAGAAGCACATGGAGGAGGCTTAATGGGTCACTTTGGTGTGAAAAAGACTTTGGATGTTTTGCATGAGCATTTCTTTTGGCCTAAAATGAAGCGAGATGTGGAAAGAATTTGTGCTAAATGCATAACATGTAAAAAGGCTAAATCTAGAGTTTTACCACATAGTTTGTATACTCCTTTACCTGTGCCTAGTGAACCTTGGGTTGATATATCAATGGACTTTGTTTTAGGTTTGCCTAGGTCAAAAAGAGGAATGGATTCCATATTTGTGGTTGTTGATAGATTTTCTAAAATGACACATTTCGTTGCATGTCATAAAACTGATGATGCCACATATATTGCTGATTTGTTCTTTAAAGAAATTGTGATATTCATGGTGTCCCTAAAAGCATTGTTTCTGATAGGGATACAAAATTCTTGAGTTATTTTTAGAGAGTTTTATGGGGAAAGCTTGGTACTAAATTGTTATTTTCTACTGCTTGTCATCCACAAACTGATGGACAAACTGAAGTTGTCAATAGAACCTTGTCTCAATTACTCAAAATTGTGATTCAAAAGAACATGAAAAATTGGGAAGATTACTTGCCATTTGTTGAATTTGCATATAACAGAAGTGTACATTCATCTACTGATTATTCTTCTTTTGAAATAGTGTATGGTTTTAATCCACTGACTCCTTTGGGTTTATTACTACTACCTATTGATGAGAGAGCAAGTCTTATGGAAAAAAGAAAGCTGAAATAGTGCAGGAACTTCATCAGCATGTGAAACAACAAATTGAAAAGAAAAATGAGCATTATGCATCTAAGGCCAATAAAGGAAGAAGACGTGTTATTTTTGAACCTGAAGATTGGGTGTGGGTGCATATGAGAAAAGAAAGATTTCCAGCTCAAAGAAAATCAAAATTAGCTCCAAGAGGAGATGGTTTATTTCAAGTGCTAGAAAGAATCAATGATAATGCCTACAAGATTGATTTGCCTGGTGAGTATTATGTTAGTGCTACTTTTAATGTAGCTGATTTATCTCCTTTTCCTGTAGGTGAAGATTTGAGGACGAATCATTTTAAGGAGAGAGGGAATGATGCGAATCAGCAAGTTGTGCATTCAAATTCAAGTGATCCTTTGCAAATTCCAAGTGGACCAATCACAAGAGGAAGAGCCAAACAAATTAAGGAAGCATTAAATGGACTTGTGCAAGAGACTTGGACGAAGCAATTAGCAATCGGATCAAAGCTGGACGAAAATGCTGAAAATGTCACTAACTTCATTTGGGCTGCAAATGGAGATATTGATCAAGTTTTGGGCTTGAAGTCTTGAAATTGAAGAGCTTGGACCTAGTACTACACATGAGAGGACTCATTTGGGCCTATATAAGAACATTTTGGGCTTTAAATGCATATTATATTTTATGGATTTTATTTGTGCGAAATTATTAAATAAGTTGCCATATTTGACTTTTGGGTTCTCTAGCATACTATATTAGACTTTTGTGTTTTCTAGAACATTGTATTAGAAATTTGAGTTTCCTAGCACATGGTTTTGGATTTCCTAGCACTTGGTAATAGACTTTGTAGTTGCAATTTTCTAAGTTGCAATTATTACAATTAGGTAGTTTTTATCTATAAATACCTTGTGCTTCTTCATTTGTAAGACACTTCAGATTTGATATATGAATGAAAGTTGCATTTCTGCACTTTGTTTCTTAAGAGTGGATTCTCTCTAGGGTTCTTCTTAGAACTAATAGACTTATCAAGGCTTGATCAACCTTGTGGCGTCTTCCAACACTTCGGGTCCTTGTTCTTTCGTGTTCAAGGGTTCAAGTGGATCGTAGATCTTTGTTTAGCTTTCTTGGGGTGAACCTTTTTCTTGTCTTTTTTAAATTCTTCTATTTGTTTTATGATTTTCTTTGTTCTATCATTCAGATCTTTTATTTTTTTTTCTGTCAATGAACAGTCTGTCCAATTAATAGATTGAATTGGAATGGTGGATTCGTAAATCATTGGATTACTCTTACTTTTTGTTGAATATTTTTGAATTTCATTCAATTCATCTATTTTGATTTTTATCAATTCTGATAATGATAGTTTTTTTCTTTTTTCTTTTAGAAATCGAAGAATTTGGATGATCCATTGTGCTTTTTCTTTTGTGATATTTAGAAAAGATTTTGTTCTTTGAAAAAAATGCTTTTTCCAAATTTTGATTTTTTTAAGTTCTTTAAAAATGGGATCAAAAAATGAACGTCGCTTTCGGGGAGAAGAAGAAAAGGGGGATTCTACTAGTATATCTCAGAATTGGTTGTGGGTTTGTGGGATCTTCCCTTGTGAGTTCGCACCAAACAAGGTGAGATAAAATATATTAAATTTAGGATTTATCATTGGACAAAAGTTAAAGGACCGATAGTAGTTAGGCAATTGGAAATGAGTCCAGGTAGTAACTCTATTTCTCATATTCTATGTCATTATTAATATGCATTGGTTTTCATGTTCTGTGCAATGACATGTGAATGGTGGTAAATCATAGAGCTGGGTATGGGAAAAGTATAAGTACCACCTTGACGGAAAAGCGTAAGTACCCCTTGGCCAGTGGGTACCTAGTCTAGGTAGGCTAATGTGATTGATGAGATTTTCTCACTACAGTGTGGGAAAAGTACAAGTACCACCTTGACGGAAAAGCGTAAGTACCCCTTGGCCAGTGGGTACCTAGTCTAGGTAGGCTAATGTGATTGATGAGATTTTCTCACTATAGTGTGGGAAAAGTACAAGTACCACCCTATGGGAACAACACAAGTACCATGAGGCTAGTAGAACCCAGCTGAAGCGAGTACGAACAGGTTATTGCTTACTCCAGAACAATAATTGGCAAGTACGGACAAGTTGATGTTTGCTTCGGAATATTATTGTGATAAGTACGGATAGGTTGGTGCCTGCTCGAAAACATTGATGTAATCACAATATGACAAGTAGGGATAAAGTGATCATTTTGATCCGAAAAAAAAATATCACTTTGATCCTGAATATTGATTGACAGACATGTGCACAGTATTATTATTTGTTGCATTATATGCTGCATTGCATGTTTATCTTTCACATTTTATATGATTGATAGCATGTTACTATTGAGATTCATTTGAATATCACCATTTCCATAAATAAAATTTATTCAGCTAAAGGAAGTGGCTCAATGGGCAAAGCGGAAAATAATGACAAATGAGAGTCAAGTGCTAATCAAGAAACTTTCTGTTGGTTATCTGTTAGCTTATCCTTATTTTTTTGGGATTTGTATCGTATTTTGTACAAACCCTATGAGGATTTCTTGTAATGTAAACAAGAATTTTATATCAGTATAATTTTGCTATTTCCGTCGCCCATTGAACAACGAGTTAGTTCTATGATAAATGTCAAAATATTAAGGGGTAAAACAAAGAGCAAGTGAAAATAGGATTTTTCCATATAATGGGACATGTGAAAAGATGGGAAGACATATGAAAAAAGAAACGGTAGGAAATTGCCAAGTGTAATAATTTGACAATAAAATAAGAATAAAATTAAGGAGGTGGAAGAAGGTTTTAACACACATATTTCAGCCCTCTTTGGCCCCATTTTCGGAGAAGCATTAAGAGGAGAAGAGAGAGAGAGAGAGAGCAAAGCAAAAAACAAAAACAAGAAGGAAGCTAGAGAAATCAAGAAGCAAAACAAGGTAACTAGTAGATGAAATTGCTTGTTTTTGCCTTCAATCTCTTGTAAACTCTCTCTAACCTTCATATCCATCTTGAAAACATGTAAAGAAAGAAGAAAATCAAGATAAAAAGGAGAGGGAAGCCATGGCTAGAGAGAGAAAATCAAGGAGAAGGAAGGTAAGCTTGAGATCAAACTTGTTGCTGTTTCTTGATGATTTATGCTTGTTCATGGTGTTGTGGTTGGTTGTTTGGCTTGTACTAACTTGGCTTTGTGATTTGGGATGCATGAACCCTAAGGGGAGATACTGCCTAAACTTTGATTAATTATGTGCAAATAGTGTTTAAGTAGTTAAATAAGAGATTATAAGTGAAAAGAAGATGTTTGATTGGTTGGAAATTGAAAAATTCCATTTACCCTAAAACATGAAAACTTTTAGTAACATATATTTGAAGGGGTTTGGGCTGGAATTTTATGGATTTTATGATTCCATTGTGTTTAGAATGGAAAATTGTGTAGGAAACATATGAATTATGGAGTGTGAAGGCTTTAGGGTATGAAATGATAATTTTATGCCTAAAATCCTAATTAGTGGCTATCAAGGGTAAAACTGGAAATGTAGTGTGAATTTTCCCAAACTGATGTCACAAATGGATTCTACTTGTGAAATTGTATAGGAATAGCCCGAGTCATAATTTTTGAAAAAGTACAATTATACTGGGTATAAGGGAATTAGACCAGATTCCTTAGGGGCATTTTGGTAATTATGCATTTTTAAGTAGTAATAAACAACTTTATGAGTCTTGGAATAAGGTAGGAATGAGTAATAACTCTTTTTTTTATCAATTTAGAACTTTAGAGTTTGATATTTTCCCAAGTCGAACGAAAAGTTAAAAGACTGATATTAGTTAGGCACGAAAAGGAGTATAGGTAGTAACTCTATCTCTCATATTCTATGTGAGTGTTAATATGCATTGTTTGCTATATTATGTGCAATGACATGTAGATGGCGGAAAATCCTAGAGCTGGGTGTGGGAAAAGCACAAGTACCACCCTGAGGAAAAAGCACAAGTACCTCTCGGCTTAATGGTATCCAATCTAGGTAGGCCAATGTGATTGATGAGATTCCTCGTTGTGGTGTGGGAAAAGTACAATTACCACCCCATGGGAACAACACAAGTTCCATGAGGCCAGTGGGACCTAGCTGAGGTGAGTACGAATAGGTTGTTGCCTACTCCAGAACATTAATGTGACAAGTACGAACAGGTTGTTGCCTACTCTGGAACATTGTTGTGATCACGGTGTGGCAAGTAGGGACAAGGCGATCATTTTGATTCGGATAAAATCATCGCTTTGATCCTGAACATTGATTGACAGACATGTGCACGAAATTATTATTTGAGGCATCATATGCTGCATTGAATGTTTATCTTTTGCATTTTATATGATTGATAACATGTTATTACTGAGATTCTTTTTGAATCTCACCCTTTCCAAAAGTAAAATTAATTCAACTAGAGGAAGCGGCTCAAAAGAAAAAGTAGCAGATACCAGCAACTAAGGGTCTGGTGCTGATCAAGAAATTTTTTATTGGTTACCTGTTAGCCTTTATTTGTATTTTTGGGACTTGTATTATACTATGTACAAACTTGTGGATTTCTTGTAATGTAATCAAAAATTTTATATCAGCATAATTTTGCTATTTCTGTATGCCCATTGAACTATGTGTTAATACTATGATAAATGTCAAAATATTAAGGGCATTAACAATCTTTATAATTTTCTCACTTTATGACTAGCACATGATGTGCTTTAGTCCCTTGTGAGTTGGGTCTCTATTATGGTCACATTAGGTTCTAAGACATATCTCTACTCTTTGGACCCATACTTGTCACACTTTACTTCAAATACCATAAATTCATGGGTCCACCTAAGCTGCCAGATTTATCAATCATCTTTGAAAATTCATATTTTAATTTAGAGAACTTCAATTAAGGTGGTTCTACTTCCTACTTAAAGCTCATTATGTCTACTTTAAGAAAGAAAATAATATCTCCCATTACCACTTATGTACATACAATTCTAGAATCCATAATCAATCCTTACTGTCACAAACATCATTCCATATTTAATGCCTAAATTTAACAAATCATTACTCCTAACGTACTGACCTAAATGCCACATGTTATATATCAAATTAAATATTATCATGTCTACTATTATTTTACAAACTTTTATGGCCATTCGACAACTTTTGGTTAATCAAAATCAAACCAAAAACAGTCTATCTCCATCAAATGAATCTGACAACACTATTCATTTAACTTGAATTTTTGGGTTTAAATCCAACCCTTCTAACATTATTCTCACCACCTATTCCCACACAATTTTGTGTGTAGAATTCATTTCTAAACTCAAAAACACCAAAATCATTGTCCTTCCTATGATTTTAGGTCTAGCCGAACCTATAAGGTTTTTGGGCCAAATTTCAGCTTTCTATTCCAGTGTTCCCGGAATCAGTTCCTCACCTCTACCCCACATAGTTTTTTGTCTTGAACCCATTGTATAACATACTAAAATATGAGCGCCCAATATTGCTTGTAAATATAATTAGTCGGAAGGAAATTCGTTGGTGCCAAGCTTATGAGTATATAGCGCCATTTTCAAATAAAAGGGACACTTGGTGAAATTCTATTGTTGACTCATAAATTAATAATTAAATAATTAAACAAAATATGAAACCTCAGAGGTGAACTTGGGAAAAACCTCTGAACTTTCCTTCCCCAAAAAAGTAGACAGTTAGGTAGAACACAGAGAAAAAACGCAGGTCCCATAAAATTGTGACACATGGCACCATTCTAAAAGAGGGAGCATAAAGCACTTTTGACTTTATGTGTTGGAAATATAAAAACATGACACTTGTCCCCTCTTTATGGTAAAGCTACTTTACCTTTTGAGTTGTCATCATCGGAGGGTTCCACCTAGCCCCGAGCAGGGGAAATCTACCGATCTCTAGTCCAGTCACCTGACTAACTTTCCCAGACATTGAACCCGGGAGCTAGGGGAAAATCATCAAACCCCCTACTTTCCCTAACAAGTTGGATGGCTAAATGCTCGAGAAAAGAGACAGGACCCACATAATTAAAGCTTGTGACATGTGTCACCGAATAGCAGGATCACCAAACAAATGGCACCACAGGAATGTAACACATACCAGACACTTTTCATGACCCATTAAGAGCCATATAATTCAGTCATCATCATCATAAATCAAGAAAATTTGTTAGAAGATAGAGAGAGGATGAATAGTAGATTTTCTTAACTTCAATTCGCCGAAACACTACCGAATCGACGTTTTCTTCTGAAACACCATTTACAAACCTTCTTTTACTAATCATAAACTTCATTCCTATAGTTCTAGAATTTCATTTGGAGGTGTTTGGTGACTTCTTTCCAGACTAAGTACTGCCGGATTTCTGAACCAGTTATGGAAGAGGTCAGCGTTGGCTTTATTTTAAACCAATTGGTTTTGTGATTTTGATGAATTTTCATAAGGGTTTGGGACCTTGATATTTTTGGCCAGGGGTTGTTTTTAAGATTTGATGATGATTTAATTATGTATTTGTGGTTAGATAATGATTTATGATGATATTGGGCCAAGTTGGGGGACACACTTATGTTTTAGTGATTTTGGCTAAAAAGGGGTCTATTCGGTCAGCATGATTAGGGGCTGAAGCTTTGTGATTTTGTTGTTTTTTATATTTCCAATATGTTTAGAATGGAAAAAGATCTAGGAGTAGCTCTTGGTTGTAAATTTTAGACCACTGGAAATATATACTATAAAATTGTAATTCTGCTAGTGTGTGTTCTGTGCAGGGCAGTCTGTTTGTATGACATTTTTGAATAGGAAAATGATGTTCAAAAATTGTGAAAATTTCCTATCTAAAATAAGATATGTCAAACTTTAATTTGATATGTCATTTGTGTCAATTAGGTATGTATACTGGAAGTTCTGCATTTTTAAATATTGGTCATGTAAAACTAGTAAATTCTGAAGCAGTGGTCAATAAAGTGGAATTCTATATTGATATACATTCATATGGCTAATGGATATATTATTTTGTGAAACTAGACTAATTAGGGGTCACATAGCCTTTGGAATGGTTTCAATTAGACATATGTACATATAGTTATGAATTTTCAAAGACATATGAAAATTCTAGCAGCTTGAATAAATGTGCGAAAATGGAAAATGTAATGGCATCATATAACTATATTAAACTTTAAGGGTGAAGTAACTTGGGATGGTTGGACTACATTGACCATACTTTTGACTTAGCATTCTAACCTTAATGATAATTGGACCAAATAATAATTTGTCGTCCATAATTCCAATTATGGGACCTGACAGCTGTCTGGGATCTAAGACCTGCCCGAGCTCAGAGAAACAGTTGGATATTTCTCAAGGAAAATGACCAAGTAGTAACTTTGTCTTTCATATGTTATAAGATACATTATATGCTTGTAGTTTAATTATGAATTTATCTGACACATTATGATTGTATGGGGTGGTCGCCCAGGGCCTATTACACGGGTAGACACTCAGGCCATTGAAAATTGTTGTAATGCACGAGTGGATGCCCGGGGCCTTTTGCGTAAGTAACACTCGAGGCCATGTGATTTAACATACCTAGTGCTATGGTGATATGTTGAACTGCATGTTGTATACTAAATATTATCGTGATAATTCTGTTTATATGATGACTATGTGGCATGCTATGTGATTTTGTATCTATATGATTAAGTACCTGTTACTATTGAGATTCTTTTGAATCTCACTCCTTTTCTATAAACAAATCTAAAGTACAGGCTAACAGCTCAAAGGGCAAGAAGGTAAACACAGACAGTTAGAGGATGAAGCTGCAAGATTTATTTTCTCTGTTGGCTATCTATTTTGGATGTTTTGGGTTATGTATATGAGGCATATAACTCTGTAAACTTGACAATAGTACAGTGATAGAACTAGTAGTACCGATAGCCTAGTAAATGAACGGTAACATAATAATAGAATAACTTAACTAGATAACGCTTCCGAATGCAAACGAAACATAACTAATGTTTGAAACTTGAGACTTAAGAAGATATATGCTTGCACACTCTGATAAAAATAGAAGTGAGTGCCAATGAGACTTAGGGAGACAGTGAACTTTGTGAAAATGTTTGACAAGTTTTTTTTATCCTCTGAAAAACCTACTCAATCCCATGTTCAATTCCTGAGATAAGTTTGGGACTTGTGAATGTTTTCCAAAGTCTGTTTAATCTCGGACCGAATCATGGTTTCATAACTGATTTCACGACTCTTTTGCACTCATATGAGTCTATTGGATATAAGGTATTACACATTGAAAGCCTTAAAATCAACAAAATCACATTTCTTCCTAGGGTTCTAGGTCTGACCAAAAAATAGGGTTGTTAAGGAAACCTATGAAAACTTAACAAATCTTTAAAGTATTCGGTTCAAAACGATGCTTGGGCTTACCTCTACGCATACTACAGCTGGTTCTTGATTCCAACAGCACCTCCACCTTGTAGACATCATCACCAAACACCTTTGATTTAGAATCCAAAATCGTAGAAATGTTGCTTGTAATATCCCAAATTTTATTTACCATAATTCTTTGTGCATTTGTTACATTAAATGGAATAAAATGGTGAATTTGGGTACACTTGAAATGGAAAAATATTAGAAGTAAATGTTACATAAAATTTGGCTCTAAGTTAAGACACAAAAGTTCTTTTTTCTTTGTCTTCTTAAAGGCTTAATTTTGTAACCCAAAATGAAGAAGGGAAGAGCATAATTCTTGGCCTAATTTATTCTGCAAAATTTGGTCAAGAATAAAAGGAAAGAAGGAAGACAAAGTTTAATTTAAAAATTAAAGAAATGTAAGGGCAAAATGGTCATTTGGCTAATAAAGCAAGAAGCCTCTCATTTTCTCTAATATTTAAGGCCAAAGTCAGCCAAGAGAGAAAGGGAAGAGAGAAAATGAAAACTTGGACCAAAATAAAGCCAAGTGGAAGCATTTGTGGCCAAGTGGAAAAAGAAGAAGCGAAAAGTAAAAACATGTGCAAAAATTTCTGTTAAACGATTATTATTTTAAGGAGGTGGAAAGTGATATTTTAAGAGGCTATTTGGCTCTTCCAAAGGGCCAAAATTTTGTCCAAATAGAGAGAGAAGAGAGAGCACAACATTTTGAAGAAGACAAAGAGGAAAAGAAGAGACAAGAATTCAAGAAGCAAACCTAGGTAAGTTTGTAAGAAAAATTCACTTGTTCTTATCTCTAAATCCTTAGAAACCTCTGCTAATCCTCATATCCTTCTTGAAGTCACATGAAGCAAGAAGAAAATCAAGGAGAACAAGAAGGAGAGGAGACGGTTTTTAAAGGAAAGAAGAGAGAATCAAGAGGTAATTTAAGAAATCTTGTTTTACTTGTTGATTTATGGTTGTTGTTGATGATTTGGTTAAATATTTGGCTTCGTTATCATGATTTTGTGATTTTGAAGGCATAAACACTAAGGGGAGGTACTTTCAAAATTTTGATTAATCATGTGGGAAGTGTAATTAAAGGGTTCAAGAAGTGAATTAGGGTGAAAATGAGGTGTTTGTTGAATGAAAACATGAAACTCTAATTTTCCCAAATTGATTGAATTTTGGCTAGGGGTATTTTTCTATATTTGGGCTGGAATTTGATGGATTTGATGCTCCTAATGTGTCTAGAATGAAAAATTGTATTAGGAACATGTGAAAAATGAAGTATGGAGGCTTTAGGGTGTGAAATGACAATTTTACCCAAAAACCCTAACATATGTGGCTGCAAGAGTATTTTGAGAAATGGAGTGTGATTTTAGCAAAACTGAGGTAAAAAATGGATTCTACACGCAAAATTGTTTAGGAATAGCCCGGGTCATAACTTTTGGTAAAGTACAGTTATACCGAGTATAAAGGGAATTATTAGACCAGATTCCTAAAGGCATTTTGGTAATTATGCGTTTTTGGTATAGATAACTAACCATCCAAATTTATGAATAAGACATGAATGGGTAATAACTCATTTATTATAAATTTGGAATTTTAGGATTTGACATTTGCCCGAGCCAGACAAGGAATTAGTAGATCAAATAGCTAGACACTGGAAAGGATTTCAAGTAGTAACTTTATCTTTCATACACTATGTGACTATTTATATACTTCCATATTCTATTATATCAGCGTAGCTCTTTTGCCTACTCTGGCCTGCAAGCAATCTCTGCTTGATAATTCTGATTTTCTCAGTAGTTTGGTCTACTATATCCGGCCCATACAACTTTCTTTCTGACAACTCTGTCCAGCAGAGAGGGGATTGACACTTCCTCCAGTACAATGCTTCATACAGAGCCATATGAATGTTCGCATGATAGCTATTATTGTAAGCAAACTCTGCAAGTGGAAGGTAATGATCCCAACTTCCTTTGAAGTCCATTACACATGCTCTTAACATATATTCTAGCGTCAGTATAGTTCTCTCTGACTGTCCATCCGTTTGGGGATGATAGGCCATATTGAAACTTAACTTAGTGCCCAAGCATCATGTAGAGATCTCCAAAACTTTGAAGTGAAGTGAGGATCTCTCTCTAAAATTATATTCTTCAGCGTCCCATGGAGCCTTACTATCTCTTTGATATAAATTTCTACTAACTTATCAGGAGAATAGCTAGCGTTGATCGGTATGAAGTACGCTGACTTCGTAAAACAATTAACAATTACCCAAATCGCATCATGATTCTGGATTCTGGGTAATCCTACCACAAGATCCATGGTTACGCTTTGCCATTTCCACTCTGGAATCTTAGGACTCTGTAGCAATCCTAGCAGTTTTTGGTGCTCAATCTTTACCTTCTGGCAAGTAAGACATCGCGCCACATGTTTTGTCACATCTTTCTTCAATCTAGGCCACCAGTATATCGCCCTTAAGTCACAATACATCTTTACCATCCATGGGTGAAGGGTGTAACGAATTTTGTGCGCATCATTGAGGATTTTCCACCTCATGTCAACTTTCAGTGGAACATAGGTTCTCTTCTTGTATCGAACCAGTCCACTGGTGATAAATCATAATCCTGAGTGTCTCATCGTTTAATCATAGTTCGAATGGATCGTGCTTGCTCATCTTGCATTTGAGCTTCTACTATGTCAGTCCTCAAATCATTCTCCACTTGGCTAATACCATAACCATCATAGATGATTTGATTTGACAAGTTTAAATCTCAGAAATCTTCTATTAATTTCCTCTCCTGTATCATCATAATTGTGACTTGTACTGCCTTCCTACTAAGACCATTATCGACGACATTAGCTTTACCTGGGTGATACTTGATCTCCAGGTTATAATCTTTCAACAACTCTATCCACCTGCGTTGTCTCATGTTAAGCTCTTTCTGATCATACAGATACTTCAAACTCTTGTGGTCGCAGTATAGTTCAACCACCACCCCATATAGGTAGTGTCCCTAGACTTTAAGCGTAAATACAATTGTCGCCCAGCTCCAGATCATGTGTGGGATACTTCATTTCATGAGGCTTCAGCTGTCGAGAGGCATAGACCACCACTCTATCCTTCTGCATCAGGACACATCCTAATCCCTGCTTGCTACATCATTCTAAACCACATAGGTCAGCTCGGGATCAGGGATAATCAACATGAGTGTAGTTGTCAACCTCTCCTTCAACTCCATGAAGCTCTTCTCACATCGATTGTCCCACTTAAACAGTTGATCTTTTCGTGTGAGCTTGATCAATAGCAAGGAAATCAGAGAGAAATCTTGAATAAATCTCCGGTAATAGTCAGTAAGACCCAGAAAACTGTGAATCTCAATAATAGTTTCTTCCCTTTTCCAGTCTAGCACTGCCTCTACCTTACTGGGATCCACTGCAACCCTTTCTTGTGAGATAACATGGCCCAGAAATTTAACTTCTGAGAGCCAAAACTCACATTTGCTCAACTTGACAAAGAGTTGCCTTTCACGCAAAATACTTAGCACAATTCTCAAGTGCTTCTCATGTTCTTCTCTATTCTTAGAGAATATCATAATGTTGTCAATGAAGACTATCACGAACTGATCTAAGTATTGACGAAAGATGCGGTTCATGTAGTCCATAAACACGACGGGTGCATTGGTTACCCTAAAAGGCATTACTAGAAATTCATAGTGTCCATACCGGGTTCTAAAAGTAGTTTTCAGTATATCTTCTTCCTTCACACACAGTTGATGATACCCCGATCTTAGATCAATCTTCGAGAATGCACTTGCTCTAAATAGTTGATCTAAAAGGTAGTCAATCCGGGGAAGCGGGTACTTGTTCTTGACAATTACTTTGTTCATCTCTCTGTAATCAATACATAGCCTCAGGCTTCTGTCTTTCTTCTTAACAAATAACAGCGGAGCTCCTTATGGTGATACACTAGGTCGAATAAACCCTTTCTCAAGAAATTCTTCAATTTGCTTCTTCAACTCAGCCGTTTCATTTAGAGCCATCCGATATAGAGCCTTTGATATAGAACCCGCTCTAGGAAAAATATCAATTATGAATTCCACTTCTCTTTACAAAGGCCACCCACTAAGGTCATCCAGCAACACAACAAGAAATTCTCGCACAACTGTAATGTCTTTCAGGGCTATTTCTATATCCTCCTGTACGGAAAAGAATACAATGTATCTCGGCATCCCTTCTTCAAGCATTTCTCAACTTCTACCAATGAAATAAAGTTCAGGCTAGCATTTACGTCATTGAACTCTCGCTGAGTAGCATATGTTATCCTCTTATTTCTACAATCTACCAGTACATTATTTGCTATCAGCCAATCAAAACCCAATATGACTTCAAGTTTTTGGAGCGGCAAATAGATCAAGTCAACAGTAGACTCATATCTCTCAACATTTATCATACAATTCAGACAAACATCAACAGTCAGAGTCTTAACACCCATCACCGTTGATACAATCAAATGAAATGGCAGTTTATGCACATGCAGTTTTAGGTGCCTAGCACAATCATAAGCAATGAAAGAATGACTAGCACACGAATCATATAAAGCTTGCAATACACTACCATTGAGAATGATTTTACCTTTAACTAGCTCTTAGGACTTCTTTCCCTCCTCCTGAGTCAAGTCAAATACTTAGCCCTAATTCTGTTGTCTAGGCTCAATAGGTCGTGGTGCTGCTTGCTAGGGACAATTTACTGCCAAATGGCTTGGCCTCTTACAAGCATGAAAAATCACTTGGCTCATAGGAAGATTACACCATCTTCCTGGATGAGACTTTCCACACTGAAGGCATGTTTGAGACGTCGGGGGTTTCCGGCCACCACGGTTCCCAGACCAAAAGAGCTTTCTATTGCCTCCCTTTTGCAGAAAACCATGTCCCTTCCTTTTCTGTGAGGTATCTCTTGGACTAAATACACCTCTTTGGCTAGTACTCTTACCGGCATGTACTCTCTTAAGGTTCCCTTCTGTTAGTCGACACACTTCCACAGCCTTATTAAACTTTTTAAACTATCAGGCCACAAGTTTCTCTTCCATTTCGGGCTTCAGTCCATGAATCAGCATATCGGAACTCCACTCCTCATCCTTTTTGAGTTTTAAATAGGAAGAGTAGTGAGACATTCGGATAAATTGAGACAGATAGGCATCGAATGTAATATCCCAAATTTTAGGACGAGCGACTTGAGATTAAGCCTAGAGCAAGAGGACTGCTAAGCCCTGGTTTAGCATGTGTCCTAGTAAGGCATGGTTTTAGTCCCTAAATTTCTTTATACCATTGGGGTATTAAAGATCATTGGGAGTGACAAAATAAAGCAATTAGTAGTTGTAACATACTGAAATATGAATAACAAGAACTGCTTGTAAATGTAATTAGTCGGAAGAAAATTCACCGGTGCCAGTGTTGTGTATACGGTGTTATTTTGATAAAGAGGATACTTAGCAAGATTTTATTGGTTGTCATAAATTAATAATTAAATGAAATAATCTTACTTTGTGTAGGGACCACGAAGGAGTACACCTCGTAGGTGAACCCGGGGAAAATTCCCTGACTTTCCTTTCCCTGATAAAGTGGATAGTTAGGTGGAGGGAAGAGATAGGGATGGGTCCAATATAAGGGACACATGGCATCATCTTAAGGAAGAAGAGAAAAGGTGCTTTTGACTTTAATGTGTTGGCCGAATAAGAGCGTGACACTTGTTCCCTCTTTTTGACAAAGTTACTTTAGCTTTTGAGTTGTCATCACCGGAGGGTGCCACGTTGCCCCAAGCCGGGGAAATCCACCGGACTCTAGTCTGGTCTCCCGACTAATTTTATCGAACACCGAGCTCAGGAGCCAGGGAAAAATCATCGGACTCTCACTTTTCGTGACCATTAGTACAATTCAAGACCCATTTGATTAAAAGAAAGGACACGTGTCACTGTTTGGCTAAATCACCGAATATGTGGCACCATGAGATTGTGACACATGTTGGAACACCTTTATGACTTTCTTTAAACTCTATTATTTCATTTATCATCAGCAAAAATAGGAAGAAATCAGAAAAAACGATGAGAAATAGTTAGAGGAAAGAGAAAACATGAATAGTGAATGTTTTTGAGTTCAATCCACCGAAACACTACCGAATCAGTGTTTTCTCCTAAAATTTCCTTCACAAACCTTCTTTTACTCATCCTAAGCTTCATTTCTACGGTTTCGAATTTTCATTTGGAGGTATTTGGTGCCATCTCACCAGACGAAGTACTGCCGGATTTCCGAACCGATTGTGGAAACATATAGAGGTAAGCGTAAGTTTCATTTTGAACCGATTGGTTTGTTGTTTGGATGAGTCTTCATGAAGGTTAGGGTACTGTTCATTTTCATCCAAAAGGAATTTTAAAGGATTAATCATGGTTTAATCATGTATTTATGGTTAAATGATTATTTATGATGATATTGGACTAAGTTGTTCAACAAAATTCTGTTTTGGTAATTTTGCTGAAAATGATTCTGTCTTGCCAGTGGGTTTTGGGGCTGAAGCTTTATGATTTTTATGATTTTGATTATTCCATTGAGTTCTACATGAAAAATTATGTGGAAAATCATGTACTTATAATTTTTGGATAATTATACAAAATTATGGAATTTTTGAAAGTTAGATGACCCTGCTGTTAGACTTGTTTTGCTGGAGCAGATTTGTTGCGGTGCGTTTTTCAGTAACCAATCCTTGTCTAAACCTTATGAAATTTTACATGATGAAAGTAGACATCCTGAGGTTCAATTTTATGGGTAATAGGATGCAATTGGACCAGTGGATTGAGAAATATGATTTTTCAAAGTTTAAGGTTGATTCTGGAATGGAATCTGTGGCAGATTGGGTTTGACGAATTTTCTGGAATTCGGTGGTTATAATTAGTGCCTTGTAATATTTTTATTAACACTAGGACTTGAATATGATTGAACATAACCTGGAACCAACTCATTTGGATTTGTGTAGAATTAATTATGAATTTTCAAAGATTGAAGAAAATTCTGGCAGATTTACTCAAATGTGCGAAAATAAAGGATGCAATGGTATTATGTAATTGTAATGAACTTTAAGGGTAAAAATAACCAACTTGATATAGTTGAACCATTTTTGACTTTGATTTTGGGTTAGTATTCTAACCTTAATGACAACTGACTTGAGTATTTGGATTATACAAATATTGGACAAAATAATAACTTGTCGTCCGTAAATTCCATTTATAGGACCTAATACTGTTCAAAGTTTAAGATCTGCCTGAGCTTAGTGAAACAATTGGATATTGCTCAAGAGAAGCTATCAGGTAGTAACTTTGTCTTTCATATGTTATAAGATACATTGTATGTGTGTAGTTTCATCATGAACTGTCTGGAATATTTTGTTTATGCGGGGTTGTCGCCCGGGGCCTATTGCACGGGTTGACGCTCAGGCCATTGAATTTGTTTGTGATGCACGAGTGAATGCCGGGGCCTATTGCATGGGTAATACTCGGAGCCTTGTGATATACCTAGTACTATGATGGTATGAGAACTACATGTTGAATCGAATGATGTTGTGATGATTCTTTTATATGATGTCTGTGTAACATGCTATGTGATTTTATATCTATATGCTTGACTACCTGTTACTACTGAGATTCTTTTGAATCTCACTCTTTTTCTATAAACAAATTACAGTACAGGCAGGTAGCTCAAAGGGCAAGAAGGTAAATACGGACAACTAGAGGATGAAGCTGAAAGATTTACTTTCTCTGTTGGTTGTCTGTTTGGATATTTTGGACATGTATATATTGTATAAATCGGTAACTATGACAATAGTATAGTAGTTGAACTGATAGTACTTGTAGCCAGGTATATGAATGGTAATGTAATAAAGAGATAACTTAGTTACATAACACTTCCTAATCGTTAGAGAAACATTAACGATTGAATACAACGTGAGATTGAAGCAGAGACACGCTCGTATACTCTGATAAAATGAAAGGAAGTATCAATGAGTCTAAATGAGATAGTGAATATTTGTGAAAAATGTTTGAAAAATTTTTATTCCATATGAAAAACCTACTCAATCCTAGATTTATCTCCTGAGATAATGTTGGGATTCATTAATGTTTTTAAAGTTTATTCAGTTTGGGATTAAATCCTGGTTTCACAATTTATTTCACTACTCTTTTGTACTCATCTGAGGTTATTGGAAGTAAGGTATTACAGTAGTCACACACAATATAGTAAAGTGGAACACAAAGTAATATTGCTACCGGTGAAATTCCCGATGTGGCAGTGGTGATTGTGTGACATTTGTTAATGAGTAAATGATGTTGAAAAATTTTGAAACTTTCCAGAATGAAACTATACTTATCAAGATTTAATTTGATAGGTCATATAAGTCATTTGGATTTGTACACAAAGAGAAATGAATTTTTGAAATTAGCCCAACAAAATTGGTTATTTTCCATGGCAGTGTCTGAAGATTAAAATTATGAGAATAGTGAGATTCCAATTGGCCAAATATTATATTTTTACTTAACACTAGACTCAATAAGGGTCACATAGCCTTTAGAACCACCCTAATTGGATATCTACACAATTAGATATAAATTTTCAAAATTTGATGAAAACTCTGCCAAGTTTAGCATTATGTGCCAAAATGGGATTTTTGGACCAATGGGAGCTTAACACTTGGCAAAGTGAATTGGTTAATTTATTTAACCATTATTTCATCATCTTCTTCCTCATTCTTGCGTGTAGAAATCAGAAATAGAGAGAGAAGAGAGTTGGACGAAAATGGAGAAAGGAAGAGAGAGAAACTTCAGTATGCCGAAACACCGCCGAATCAGTGTCTTCTCTCAAAGTGCCCTTCACGAACATTCTTCTACTCATTGCGAGCTTCATTTCTATGGTTTCAAATTCTCATTTGGACATGGTTGGCGCCATCTCACTGGCCAGAGTGTTGCCGAAATTCCGAACCGTCTATGGAAACGTGTAGAAGTAAGCGTAAGCTTCCTTTTGAACTAATTGGTTTGTTGTTTGGATGAGTATATGAGGAGTGGGGTACTGTTCATTCTAAAAAAATAGTATTTTCAATGGCTAAACGATGACCAACAGATGTCTAAATAGCTAATCATTTGATTAGAAGTATAAATGAAGTGATTAGGTAAGAGAAAACAAGAAAACAACAAACTACTTACAGGAATCTTTGAATCTTTCCTGTACTTTTTTGTGTAGAAGGAGTAAGAATTTGATAATTTTGATACTTCCATTGGCTTTAGGAGGCAAAATTGTGTAGGTATGCAAGTGTTCATGATTTTTGGATGCTTGTATATGAATTTGGAGATTTATGAACTAAGTGTGTGTATGTTGTTGATTTTGCCCTGTCTGAACAGTGAGAGGTAATTTTGTAATTTTTGGACAAGTATGTTAGGAGATATGAATTATTGAAGTTTAGCCCTGTTTTTTTGAAAGAAATCTTGAATAGTGATGTTTGGCAAAATTCTGGGAATTTTGTGGTTGTAATGGCCAAAATTGAGTATTTGTATGTGAAATTAAACTTAAATAGATTTACATAGAATTTGGAACCACTCAATTTGGAGTTTCCACGAATTAATAGTGAATTTTTAAAGTTAGTCATGTAAGACTGAAATTATGAAACAGAAACTAGAAAAAGGGAATTCTATGTTAATATGTGTACATATAGCTAATGGCTATATTTTTCCTTGAAAGTAAACTTAAAGAGGGTTGAATAGATCTTTGAATTATGGCTCTAATAATATGATTGGTTATCTAGGGCCATGAAATGACTAAGAAGAGGCAATGATTGGAAGACCAAGATACAAGAGGAGGACACAAAGTCCATGAGATAGTGAACTTTTCTAATTTGCATATCTTGATATATGTGCTTGTGTATTGATGTGTTGATTGCTTTGATGAATTGTATGAAGCATATGTGAATGAGTGAAGCTCTGTCTCTGTTTGTACTGTGGCTATAAGTATGTCATATGAAACATTGAGCATGCATATACGTCATTATGTTGGCATCAATTCATGTACGCAAGCATGACATGCAAAAAGCATTTCTTATATGCATTTGTTAGCACTGTTTGCTACTGAGATTCCTCGAATCTCATTCCTCCTAACCAACCATTTAGACAGGTGAAGAATGCCTGGAGATATGCAAAGAGGAATTATAAAGGAAGATTGAAGATTAAAGTGCAAGGCACTGTGTTGTATTCGATTTAGACATTTTGATAGCTTTGTCTAGCTATATGTTTTTATGTACGTAATAAATGAACGAAAATGAGTCTTAAGCAAAGTACACTCGCAAACTCTGACATAACAAAAAGAAAAGCCGATGAGACTTAGTGACGTAGTGAAACGTATGAAAATAATTGAAAAAGTTTTTACCCACTGAAAAACCCTCATAATCCTAGGTTCAATTCCTGAGTTGAGATTAGGGATTTGGAAACATTTTAGAAGATTGGGTAATTCGGGTTCGAATCCTGATCTCACGAATTATTTCACTACTCATTTATACTTGTCTGGGATTATTGGAGATAGGGTGTCACATCGAAGGTCTCAGTATCACCTTGCTGAATTGCTAAGAATTCTTTCTCTTTCTCAATTCTTACTGACCTTAGGAAATACTTTTCATATAATTTCTCTTGAAATAACTCCCATGTCAGAGGGATGTTCTGGCCATGCAATACAAGTGTTGTATTTTTCCACCAATCGTCATCATCACCTACTAGCTTATATATAGCCATCCTGGCTTTCATCTCCGTCGGGCATCCAAGCACCTCAAAGATTTTCTCTAGGTGGTTCACCCAATTCTTAGCAGCTTGTGGATTAAATTTTCCTTGGAATGCCTCAGGCTGATATTTAATAAATGTGGGCATACAATACTGGACAGCATTCTCCTCATGTTCTTGAACAATGGGGATTTCTGAGTTCACCTCGTGCAACTATGATTGCTTGTCACTAGGTGATTGTTCTCCATCTGAATTCCCTTCAGGATGGTTTCCTTCAAGGGGATTCCTGTGACACCTTATTGTCAATATCCCTAGTGAGTATAAATGAGTAGTGAAATTATTAGTGGGACCAAGATTTGAACCTGGATTATCCAACTCTTGAAAATGTTCATAAATCCCCAATCTTAACTCAGGAGTTGAACCTAGGGTTGAGAGGGTTTTTCACAGGGTACAGACAAATTTTCAATTATTTTCACAAGTTTCACTACGTCACAATATCTCATCGGCTCTTAATTCAATTAAATCAGAGTATGCGAGCGATTCTCTTACCTTTTTAATGAAATTAGAGCTATTCTCTGCTAAAACCTCATTCATACATTCATATACATACATATCAAATGTATAATCACAACATGTCAAATTGTTACACTAAATGTAAATGGTAGTGCCTTGCACTACAATCTTCACTTCACCTTCGTAATATCTCTTGAGTATCTCTAGGCATTCTCCACCTGTCTAAATGGTTAGTCTGGGGAGAGTGAGATTCGAAGGAATCTTAGTAGTAAACAATACCACTATGCATGTAAGATATAAAGTTAATGCTTGTCATTCATAAAATCATGCCAATAATGACATCTACATGCTCAATATTATACATAATCATGGCCATCATATTAACATAACAGAGCTTCAATCAACAAACATATTCAACACAATTAGGCAAAGAGTCACATAAACACAATGCACAAACATACATATCATATACATGCAAGCAAGGTAAGTTCACTACCTCTTGGACTTTATGTCCTTCTCTTCTTGTCCCTTGATCCTCCAACCATTGTTCTTCTTTGTCACTTTATCCCTAGATAAGTAATGATATCATTAGCCATGAAAAGTGAATGCTCAATGACCCATATTAGCCCTAAAGGCTTACTTTCACCCTTAGAGTTCATACCAATTACATTTGTGTCATTAAGTCTTAAATTCGCATAAGACATAAAAGATTTTTCACCAAACTTTGAAAAATCATAATTAATTTTATAGAACTCCAATTGAGGCGGTTCAAAGTTATATTTGATCATATTTAATTCTAATTTCATGAAAAAATATCATTTTCTGGAAAATACCAATACAAAATCACCATAAAGTTTCCAAACATTAACTGTTCCAAAAATTTCCAGTTTTACATGACCAAATTTTAAAAATTCACCGTTAATTCTAGAAAACTCAAAATTGAGTGGTTCTAAATTATATGGAAATATATTTCAGTATAATTTCACATAAAAATAGTCAATTATGGTCATCACAACCAAAAGATTCCCAGAATTTCGCCCAACATCACTGTTCCGGGTTTCTTTCAAGAAAATAGGCCAAAACTTCAAAAATTCATATCTCCTAGCATACTTGTCCAAAAATTATGAAATACCCACAAAATTAAAGCTCTACATGTCTACTTTAATTCTGAAATATTTCAGAATTTTTGAATAAGTTTTATCATATGAAAAAGCTCGCAAAACGCCACTGTACAGACAGGGCATAATCAACAACATGCATATGCAAACTTCCTAAATTTACAAATCTATATACAAGCATCCAAAAATCATGAACACTTGTATACCTACACAATTTTTCCTCCCAAAGCCAGTGAAATTATCAAAATCATCAAATTTCCACTCCTTCCCCATGAAAATTTCAGAACAGAAACAACAATTTAGAGTTCCCGAAAAGAGTTTGTCAGTTTCTCGTTTTCTTTGGCTTAATCACTTCCTTTCTACTTCTAATCAAATGATTAGCTATTTAAACACTCATTAAACATGATTTAGCTATTGATAAAACTATTTTTTTATGATAATGAATAGTTCCTAACTTCCAATATACTCATCCAAACAACAAATCAATCGGTTCAAAAGGAAGCTTACACTTACCTCTACGAGTTTTCGAAGACAGTTCGGAATTCCGGCGACACTCTGACCAGTGAGATGGCACCAACCACCTCCAAACGAAAATCTAAAATCGTAGAAATTGTTAGATATGATTAGTTTTGATGATGACAAATATAGAAGTCAAATATTAAGAGAGCAAAAGCTTGCATAATATACTTCTATGGCACTGTAGCAGTGGTACTGTAGCATACGGTACTGTAGCGTATTGGGACTGTAGCATACTGTAGCAACAGGAGTGATTTTAACAATCACTCGAGTGATATTTCAGACTCACTCGAGTGATTCTACAAACAGTGAAAATCACTTGGGGTGCTTCACTGTTTCAGCAAGTGATGCACTGTAGCGGCGAGTCTCTGTTTTTTGTCTAGTTGAGTAAGGTCTGGTTATTCAATCATATTTATCTAAATACAACTTCGATTGAGACCAAATTAGTTGCATATGAAAAGAGACTTTTAATGCGTCATTTTGACACCAGAAGAAACATTAAATAAGCTCAGATGAAGGAGATATAAATGTTTTAAGTTGAAACTCAAATCAGCGCACTTTCCAGAGCAGGTTTGGTAATTAGGCCATAAATCTCAAACCATAGATCCAATTGAGCTGAAACTGGTAAAATATGAAACTAAACTTAAAGAGCTTTCCATTGATATATACTATGCCAATTTTGAGTTATATTTAAAGATTTATGTTATCTGGAAGTTGACCCCTGTTTGTTGAAGAATTGGAAACGCAATAACGAGTTAAAGTGATCTAAACAACAGATCACTCGAGTGATATTTAGTAATCACTCAAGTGATATGCCAGAAATTGTAGATCACTCGAGTGATTCTAGAATTCACTTGAGTGATATGGCTTATTCTGCAGATCACTTCCAGTGGCCTATCAGATTACTCCCAGAATTTTTCATTGTACTGAAAATAACTTCCAGTGCAGCAAATTCACTCGAGTGATTATGATGATTTTGCAGATCACTCCCAATGCGAGCCAGAATCACTGTAAGAAAAATTCACTATTTCCAAAATCACTTCCAGTGATATGTGAATCTCTCAATATAACTTCTAGTGCACATGAAATCACTGTCAGTGAATATCAGTATGAATCAGAAGCACCTCCAAAAGCTTGAGTGATTCATTGTTCTTATCAGAAGCACCTCCAGAAGCTGACTGAACATTTGAATGAAGTACACAGTGTTGAAGAATTCATTCTATTAATCACTCAGTGTACTCTTCACTGAATCCGAATCAGTTCCAATGGCAGCAAATCAGAATCACATTCGGAAATCAAGATCACTACCAAGAAAATGCTTCTGCAGTCAAGTGATTTATTGTTTTATCAAAATCACATCCAGTGAAGTAATGCTGCACTCAAGTGAATTGATATCACTGCCAGAGAATTTATTGATAGCTCGAGTGATTCATTGTTCTTATAAGAATCACCTTTAGAAACTTCACATAATCATGGAAATCAATCAAGGGATTATCATTACCAGTGGAATATTGTTTAATCAAGATCACTTCTAGTGGAATACTATCTTCTGCAAAATCACCTCCAGTGAAATCAAGTTTACTTCCAGTAATTCTCCAGTTTTCAGATATCACTGCCAGTGAAGTTGTAATTCACCTGAGTGAAATGTTTTTTTGTGAAAATCACTACCAGCGAAGTATGTAATCACCCGAGTGATGTTTAAACAAAATTCCAACGACACCTTCTATCAGTGTTTTACAGGTGTCATCACTACCGATTACATGGCAACCGTCGGACCAAGATTCAACGACAACAAATCATGGGCAACAACTATATTCAACAAATGGATCAACAAATAACCTAACATAGCATCTGTCAGATCAACGGGCAAACTAAACACTGAAGCATATGTCAGAGCACGATCAACGGGTAAATATTCAAATGCTCAACAAACGGTTATATTTTGAAAAGATTGACAGAGAAGCTCAACGGGAAGAAGAAATCTCAACGGTCCACTTCTATAACTCAGCTATAAATAGGAGGGGATTCAAACAGAGATACGAAAGTAAACTGAGATACACACGAGCAAACAAAAACACGAGAACCCAACTACACTAACATGCGAATATCATGAGTCACCCACTTTGACCCAGACACTCTCAGTACTTATCTATTTTCTGTATCATGTATCTGTGAGAGTGAGATTATTTGTATTGTACTTCAGTGATCATTTTACCCACTTTGTGAGAGAGCTTGTAAGCACTTCATCTATATTTTAGAAGTGTTCTCAAGGTAGAGGGACCTTGAGAGGATTGATCACCTTTATGGGGAAAATTGTAGAGCGAATTGTCAGTAAGACTTTCTGCTTATAAGACTTACAGGTGCAAGCAGTAAAGAACGTTGCTGCTCGTAAGACTTACAATGGTGTAAGCAGGAGAGAACGTTGCTACTCGTAAGACTTGCATGGGTAATCAGGAGAGATAGGTCCTTGAGATTGCTTTGCTTGACTTGCCGTAAGAGGGAGTTAACCTTACAGTGTGTAAAGGGGAGTAACTCTTGTAAGTTTTGTAAAGGCTTTTCTTGTGCCCAGTTAAACAAGAAGATAGTGGATTGGAAATCTCAGGAGGAGCTAGGGGATTGGACTTAGGTCATTGTGGATTAGACTGAATCAGGATAAAACACAGTTTTCATCTTCTCTTCCCTAAGCTTTTATATTTCCAACATATATGATTTACATAATTGCTACTTTCATATATACTAAGTGAACAATCTGTGAAAAGATTTTAAAAGATTAGACTTTCTTATCATACACCCAATTCAGCCCCCTCTTGGATGTCAGCAAGTTCTAACAGAAATGAAGCTCACGATGAGTAGAAGAAGTTTCCTGAAGGACACTTTGAGAGAGGACACCGTTACGGTAGAGTTTCGGCGAATAGAATTTTCTCTCTCTTCTCTCTCCATTTCTTGTCCGATCACTCTCTCTCTCTCTCTCTCTCTCTTTCTAGTTTTCTGTGTGAAATGGAGAAGGAAGATGATGGATTTAATGGATAAATGAATCAGCTATCTCATCTGCCATGTGTCAGCACCTGGTTGGCTCAAAAATTGAATTTTCGCACAAAATATATAATTTGGCAGAATTTTCATTAAACTTTGAAAATTCATATCTAATTGTAAAAATGTCCAATTAGAGTGATTCTAAAGGCTATGAAATCCTCATTGAGTATAGTTTTATGAAAAAAAATATAACTTTTGGCCAATTAGAAGCTCACTCTTCCCAAAATTTTAATCTTTAAATCCTGTCCGAGAAAATAATTAATTTCATTGGGTTAATTTCAAAAATTCATTTCTCTTTGTGTACAACTCGAAATAACTTAAATTACCTATCAAATTAAAGCTTGATAAGTCTACTTTCACTATGAAAAGTTTAATATTTTTTCAAAACCATTTACCCATTGAACAATGTCACACAATCACCACTGTCACACCGGGAATTTCACCTGTAGCAACACTACTTTATGTTCCACTTTATTATATTGTGTGTAACTTCTAATTATATCGTTTTGTTATTTCCCCAAGTTCTTTACCTCACCAATATAATTTTTTTTAATATCCAAGTATATAAAGGAATTTTAAGAAATAATATCATGCCTCGCTATGACATTTACTAAATAGGGGTCTAGTAGGTCACTTGTTACAAGCTTAATCTTAAGCCTCTAGTCCGAAAATTCGGGACATCACAATTCCCCTCTGGGTTATTCCCTTCAGGTTGTGCCTCATCTACATTCCGTCTTTCCCTTAATTCCTGGACTTCTTGTAAGCCTTTGATCATAGTTTGTTGTTAGGTCAGCATTATGAAAACTTATTGCATGAGATCAGGCTTTGCATTATTCTCAGGTTCAGGATTTTGTGGTATATTTCCCACAAGTCTACGTCGCACCATTTTTCCTCTTCACTATTAAGAAGGAAGACTACATTAATACCAAATCAATACATATATGTACATATACACTTCTCAAGATTCTAAATACCAACACAATAGACATACATCCATTATAGCAAACATTCACATTTGCATTAAGATGGCTTGGTATTTACATCAAAAGAAGCTTGTCTCACAACAGAAGAAAGTTATATGTACCATAAGTGGTTTAGTATTCAAAACAAAAGAACCCTGCCCCTACTACTCATTGGGCATATTAAACAACACATACAAAAACAGATGTCTAATAAAAGGCATAAACTCAAAAGGACCTATAAATATGATCTCGTTCTTCTTCTTAGTTAAAGAGGTGAAATCGGGAAAATGAGCTAACGTAGTCCAAATCCACACATCATTTGTCATCATTAGCTCAAACTCCTCCTTTTGCTCATACAACTTATGTACTGAGTTCAAGAACGTTGTATAATGTGCTTTGGGGGTGACAAAATCATTGAAGGCTGTCAAATACAAATTCTTTAATTGCTCCCAAAGTTCATGATCTGGATATGAGTCAAAGGCTAACTTTTTCACTGGAGCATCCAACTCTTTATCCGAATCTGCGTGCAGCACACTATCATCTGACTCTAAGTCATCTGTATCCACTACAGTTGCTTCATCTCTAGCAATAGGACCATAAAACATTGGATACTTGACACTCTTTATACGTGTACGACAATCTTTAGTCCACGTCCAGGTCCTCCTCTGTTAATGACCACATAAGCCTCACCCTCTGATATCTGCTCCTCTGGTGGAGGCTGATTAATTGAGGGAAGTGAGGATGATCTATTCCTTTGCCTTTTACTATCCGACCCATTTCTAGTCTTGATAGTGATAGACACTGGAACACCCTTCCGGGCAGTACGCCTTACCCTTGTCATTCCTGCCTTTCTGTACACCACAAGGTTAAAATCCATATTTCGATGATAACCAAATGGTGATGAGATATTCTATAAGGAAATGACCAAGTTAAATGATGTACAATGTGCTAAAGTTTCTAAAGAAAACATCACACAAAGTCACATCTATATTTCCACCCAATTGCTTCTGCACTCGAGTTTGGGAGCATGAACTCGAGTTCTGGCCAGAAACTCAAGTCTTACACAGTCACACTTAAGTTCAGTTAAGCCACCAGTAGGACTCAACTGACTCTTGATTCTTGAAGCATGTACTCGCTAGAATGAACTACACTCGAGTTCACCATGAAGAACTCGAGTTCTTAAGGACTTACTCGAGTCATGAGAATCTTGCAGTAAGAGTTTACACCTGAGAACTCTTGGTAGTCACAGGTAATTGACATACTCGAGTTTGGAAATATGAAGTTGAGTTCTGTGGAAATACCACAATCGAGTCATACAAGTTTGAAGTGGAAGTGTATTCCAGAAAATGCTCGAATATCGTGATAAAGTATTGCACTCAAGTCTGAGTATTTACACTCGAGTGTTGTGGGAACATTTTACTTGAATTATGCTAGTTTAGGGAAAAGAGTTTCAACTCGAGAGTTTTCCAACTGTGATAAAAATGGGGTGCACTTGAGTTCTTATCATTGAACTCGAGTTCTCAGCTTACTCCGCTTGAGTTCTGCGAGTTCTGAGGAGAAAGTTCATACCCAAGAGAATTCACATGCATCAGGAAAATAGATGCACTCGAGTTCACAAGTTTGAACTCGAGTTCTCAACTATTCACACTCAAGTTCAGGTACTACACTCCCATGAGTTCTTGCCCAAAAACACCTGATACACATGGAAATGGCCTATGAACTCGAGTTTGACATGATGAACTCAAGTTCATCAACTGGCAAAAACCCAAGAGACGCCAGAAATCATTCCAAATGCACTCCTATCCCATCAACTCTTCATTTTCTCCCTTGTTACCATTCTCATACCTTGTCTTATCAATTACGCTTCATATTCCAAAGCCGCTAACGAAAGCTAGAACCTTGCAACATAACAGAAAATTCCAACAAGGTCCATCATTGCCAGAACCAACGCTCTAATAAAAAAAAAGTGATACGTTATTTCCTATGACCTTGGATAAGTATACAAGAGTAGTGAAATCATACGAGAGATTCAAACCCGACTACCCAACTTTCAAAAATATTTGCAAGTTTCCTACCCTCAACTCAGGAGTTGAACCTAGGGTTGAGAGGGTAGTAAAATTTTCACAAACCATTTTCACTATCTCATTTAGTCTCACATGTCCTTTTTTTTATATTCATTTATCAGAGTTGGTGAGCATTTATCTTAATTGCATTTCGTTAGCGATGAGAAGCATAAACACACATTATCTATCATTCATTCATCAAGCCACTTTTACATTTGTTGGCATGCTTACATGAACATATATACCATATACAAATCAAAATATACAAAATAACTAAAGCATTCAGTGCCTCGACTCTAGTCATCCACATTTACCTTCCGCTTGTCCCTCGAGCTTTCTCCCTGTACTGAAAATGGGTTTTTGAAAAAAGAGTGAGATTCAAAAGAATCTCAGTAGTAACATATATCAATCATAAAGTTATAACATTTCAAGGCATGCTAAGCAAACATCATTCATCAGAATTATCACAACAGCAACCATGCATCACATGAAACTCGTAAACTATCGTAGCGCTAGATATACTACAAGGCCCTGAGGGATACCCATGCAATAATGCAATAGGCCCCATGATTCGTTCGTGCATCAGTGATCGTTATATTGGCTTGAGCGTCCACCCGTGCAAAGATAGGCCCCAAGCGACCACCCCACATATTCAAAATACGCCAGACAATTCTTGATAAATACACAAATTATTCAATACATACCATAACATATGAAAGATAAGTTACTACCTGGTTGCTTTTCTCTAGCAACTTCCTCCCACCTTTCCAAGTTCGGGCAAGCCTTGAGTTCCAGACAACAATCAAAGTCCTGAAATCTCAAATAAACCGTAAATGAGTCATTACTCATTCATGCACAATTTCAAATTCGTAGTATTGGTTAACTTAGCCTAATATAGCCAAATTACCAAAATGCCCCTTAAGACCCAATCTTACTATACTTTACCAAATTTATGACATGGGCCAATCTTACACAATTTTGCATGTAGAATCCATTTTTAACTTCCAATTGGTCAAAATTAGGCCCAAATGATGCAAATGCCCTTGACAGCCCTTATTTAAGGTTTTTAAGAGTAATTTGGTCATTTCATATTCTGGGGCTTTTCTCACTTTGTCATCAACATATACCCTACATAATTTTGCCTCCTAAATCCAATGGAGCATCGAAATTATCAAATTCCTACTCATTTACTAGGTCCAACACAGGGCAGGGAATTTAGGTTCCTAGAAAAGTTATGCCGGTTTCTCATTTTCTCTTACCTAATCACCTCTTTTCTACTTATAATCACACTATTAGCTATTTAGAAATTCATTATACTTGATTTGGAGAGACTTGAACATTAAGGTCTCTTAGGTTCCATGAGCTAACTCTTACCAAAACAACCAAAACCAAGCCAAAACAACTCTAATAGCATCAATCAAGCAAGAGGAACAAGTTTCGAAAGTTACCTCTTGATTTCCAGCACTTTCACTCTCCTGAACATTTTTGTCTCTCTCTCCACAACTCTTGATTCATCTTGGAAACTATGGATTCAAAGGAGGAGAGATGAGTATGAGAGGTTATGGAGGGATTAGGAAGCTTAAGACACAAGGTAATAACTTCCTTACCTTGATTTCTTGAGAACCCTAGCTCCCTTGGCTCTTCACCGTGTTCCTTATGCTATCAACTCCCTCTCTCTCTATTTCGATCAGATGGCACAGGAATGAAGAGAAAAGGATAAAGTGGTAATATAATGCAATGGTTATTTGACGTAACTAATGTGAGCTTTTCATTGGTCCATAAGTGTAATTTCCTTAACTCAATATTTCATTTCCCTTTTCTTCCTTCATTTCACCATACATGAATGAGAATTGAGATAGAAACATTGATCTCAAACTACCCCTTTATGCCAAGTTGCAAATTGTTGACTTTTGTCTATTTGACATCACTTGATAATAATTCACCAAAATAGGTCTATTAATTATCAAGTAGTCATTTTCCTCTTTTTAATTCCCATTTAACCGAAATTATTAGGAATATTAGGGAAAAATAGTTATTTCTCACTTTATGGAAAAATTAATATTTTGCCCCTACCATTTATGATTTACTGTAATAAATCATTTCTCGCTCATTTCCATTGGTTTGACCCAATTTTGACACTTAAATGAAGTCATCATTCATGTCATTTAATTCTCAAATTTTGGTTACAATAATAGGCCTTTAAGTAGACATTAATTGCCTCTTTATGTCCTTTGTTTGGCTGAATTATATGTAACCGGCAATTGAGTTATTTCTGTAAATTCATACATATCACAATTCACCATTTTATTCCACTAAATATCATATATATACATGTAGAGAATATTGGTGAAAAAGTGGGATATTACATGTTGTACTCGAGTTTGAACATCAACTCTCAAGTTCTGTTCAACATTACACTCGAGTTTTGTGAGTTTGGCAAAAAGAGTTTCTACCCGAGAGATTTTCAACTTGCAAGATGTAATACCTTACTTCCAATAACCTCAGATGAGTACAAAAGAGTAGTGAAATAAATTGTGAAACCAGGATTTAATCCCAAACTGAATAAACTTTAAAAACATTAATGAATCCCAACATTATCTTAGGAGATAAATCTAGGATTGAGTAGGTTTTTCATATGGAATAAAAAATTTTCACATTTTTCACAAATATTCACTATCTCATTTAGACTCATTGATACTTCCTTTCATTTTATCAGAGTATACGAGCATGTCTCTGCTTCAATCTCACGTTGTATTCAATCGTTAATGTTTCTCTAACGATTAGGAAGTGTTATGTAACTAAGTTATCTCTTTATTACATTACCATTCATATACCTGGCTACAAGTACTATCAGTTCAACTACTATACTATTGTCATAGTTACCGATTTATACAATATATATATGTCCAAAATATCCAAACAGACAACCAACAGAGAAAGTAAATCTTTCAGCTTCATCCTCTAGTTGTCCGTATTTACCTTCTTGCCCTTTTAGCTACCAGCCTGTACTGTAATTTGTTTATAGAAAAAGAGTGAGATTCAAAAGAATCTCAGTAGTAACAGGTAGTCAATCATATAGATATAAAATCACAGAGCATGTTACACAGTCATCATATAAAAGAATCATCACAACATCATTCGATTCAACATGTAGTTCTCATACCATCATAGTACTAGGTATATCACAAGGCTCCGAGTATTACCCGTGCAATAGGCCCAGGCATTCACTCGTGCATCACAAACAAATTCAATGGCCTGAGCGTCAACCCGTGCAATAGGCCCCGGGCGACAACCCCGCATAAACAAAATATTCCAGACAGTTCATGATGAAACTACACACATACAATGTATCTTATAACATATGAAAGACAAAGTTACTACCTGATAGCTTCTCTTGAGCAATATCCAATTGTTTCACTAAGCTCGGGCAGATCTTAAACTTTGAACAGTATTAGGTCCTATAAATGGAATTTACGGACGACAAGTTATTATTTCGTCCAATATTTGTATAATCCAAATACTCAAGTCGGTTGTCATTAAGGTTAGAATACTAACCCAAAATCAAAGTAAAAAATAGTTCAACTATATCAAGTTGGTTAGTTTTACCCTTAAAGTTCATTACAATTACATAATACCATTGCATCCTTTATTTTCGCACATTTGAGTAAATCTGCCAGAATTTTCTTCAATTTTTGAAAATTCATAATTAATTCTACACAACTCCAAATGAGTTGGTTCTAGATTCTGTTCAATAATATTCAAGTCCTAGTGTTAATAAAAATATTAGAAGGCACTAATTATAACCACCCAATTCCAGAAAATTCGTCAAACCCAATCTGCCACAGATTCCATTCCAGAATCAACCTTAAACTTTGAAAAATCATATTTCTCAATCCACTGGTCCAATTGCATCCCATTACTCATCAAATTGAACCTCAGGATGTCTACTTTGATCATGTAAAATTTCATTAGGTTTAGACAAGGTTTGTTTACTGAAAAACGCACCGCAACAAATCTGCTCCAGCAAAACAAGTCTAACAGCAGGGTCATCTAACTTTCAAAAATTCCATAATTTTGTATAATTATCCAAAAATTATAAGTACATGATTTTCCACATAAGTTTTCATGTAGAACTCAATGGAATGATCAAAATAATCAAAATCATAAAGCTTCAGCCCCAAAACCCACTGGCAAGACAGAATCATTTTCAGCAAAATTACCAAAACAGAATTTTGTTGAACAACTTAGTCCAATATCATCATAAATCATCATTTAACCATAAATACATGATTAAACCATGATTAATCCTTTAAAATTCCTTTTGGATGAAAATGAACAGTACCCTAACCTTCATGAAGACTCATCCAAACACAAACCAATCGGTTCAAAATGAAACTTACGCTTACCTCTATACGTTTCCACAATCGGTTTGGAAATCCGGCAGTACTTCGTCTGGTGAGATGGCACCAAATACCTCCAAATGAAATCCAAAACCGTAGAAATGAAGCTTAGGATGAGTAGAAGAAGGTTTGTGAAGGAAATTTTAGGAGAAAACACTGATTCGGTAGTGTTTCGGTGGATTGAACTCAAGAACATTCACTATTTATGTTTTCTCTTTCCTCTAACTATTTCTCAACGATTTTTCTGATTTCTTCCTATTTTTTCTGATGATAAATGAAATAATAGAGTTTAAAGAAAGTCATAAAGGTGTTCCAACATATGTCACAATCTCATGGTGCCACATATTCGGTGATTTAGCCAAACGGTGACACGTGTCGTTTCTTTTAATCAAATGGGTCTTGAGCTGTCCTAATGGTCAGGGAAAGTGAGAGTCCGATGATTTTTCCCCGACTCCTGAGCTCGGTGTTCGGGAAAATTAGTCGGGTGACCAGACCAGAGTCCGGTGGATTTCCCCGGCTTGGGGCAACGTGGCACCCTCCGGTGATGACAACTCAAAAGCTAAAGTAACTTTGTCAAAAAGAGGGAACAAGTGTCACGCTCTTATTCGGCCAACACATTAAAGTCAAAAGCACCTTTTCTCTTCTTCCTTAAGATGATGCCATGTGTCTCTTATATGGGACCCATCCCTATCTCTTCCCTCCACCTAACTATCCACTTTATCAGGGAAAGGAAAGTCAGGGAATTTTCCCCGGGTTCACCTACGAGGTGTACTCCTTCGTGGTCCCTACACAAAGTAAGATTATTTCATTTAATTATTACTTTATGACAACCAATAAAATCTTGCTACCGTATACACAACACTGGCACCGGTGAATTTTATTCCGACTAATTACATTTACAAGCAGTTCTTGTTATTCATATTTCAGTATGTTACATAAGAGGAGAAACTGCACTCGAGTTCACCCATATGAACTCGAGTTCTCAACTTACCTATACGCAAGTCCTTCGAGTTCTGGGGAAAGAGTTTCTACCAGAAACGATTCCAACTTCAACAACAGTAAATGCACTCGAGTCCACCCATATGAACTCGAGTTCTCAGCTGTCTGCACTCGAGTTCCAGGTTCATACTCTCATGAGTTCCTGCATGAAACTACCTTATGTAAAACGAAATACCCCATGCACTCAAGTTCTCCACACTAAACTTTAGTTATCACACCAAAATGCACTCGAGTTCACACTCTTCACCTCTGAGAGTTCTTTCCTGAGACCACTTAATACACTAGGAAATTGTCTATGAACTCGATTTTTCCAAGATAAACTCGAGTTCATCAGCTATCCCAAGCTGATAACACTTCAGAAATCCATCCAAATTCACTCAAAGGTTATCCAATCCTTGCTTTCACTTGGCATCACTCTTAAACATAGTTCTACCACCATGACTCCTAACTCAAGGCATTAATCCAAGGATTTTAACCTATCATCATAAGCAGAGAACTCTAGCAATTATCCAATATTGCCAGAATCAACGCTCTGATACCAACAAATGTGATACCCTCTTCCCAACAGCCTCAAATGAGTACAACTGAGTAGGGAAAACCATTGTGGAACCAGGATTTAAACCTGGACTACCCAACGTTCCAAAACGTTCATAAATTCCCACTCTTAACTCAAGATTTGAACCTAAGGTCCGAGCATTGTATTTTGATTAAATTAGAGTATTCTCTGCTTAAACTTCATTCATACATTCTTATACATAAAATGTGTAATTGCATAAAACTACTAAACAATTGTACCAAATACAAAATAGTGCCTCGCACTATGATCTTCAATTCATCTTCGCAATTTCTCCTCGCAAATCTCTAGGCATTCTTCACATGTACTCACATACCTATATGTTTGGGGGAGGAGGAGTGAGATTTGAGAGAATCTCAGTAGTAAACAATACCACTATGTATGTAAGATATATATATGATGCATGACATACTTGTTAGAACAGGCTAACACCCAAGAGGGGGGTGAATTGGGTGTACGATAAGAAAGTTTGATTGTTTAAAATCTTTTCGCAACTTATCAAATCAATACATATGGAACTATAAATTCATAAGCAGATATATAGATCATATATGCTGAAAATGTAAAAGCTTAAGAAAGAGAATGTGCAAACTGTGATTTATCCTGGTTCGGTCCAATCCACGATGACCTACGTCCAGTCCCCAGGCTCCTCCTGAGATTTCCAATCCACTATATTCTTGTTTAACTGGGCACAAGAAAAGCCTCTACAATCACAAGAGTAACTCCCCCTTACACACTGTAAGGTTTACTCCTTCTTACAGCAAGTCGAGCAAACCAATCCAAAAGACCTTTCTCTCCTGCTTAACTGTGCAAGTCTTATGAGCAGCAACATTCTCTCCTGCTTACACCACTGTAAGTCTTACGAGCAGCAACGTTCTCTACTGCTTGCACCTTGTAAGTCTTATGAGCAGAAAGTCTCTGACAATTCACTCTACAACTTCCCGTAAGGTAATCAGCCCTCTCAAGGTCCCTCTACCTTGAGTTCAATACAGAAGTATAGATGGTGTGTTTACAGACTCTCTCACAGAGTAGATAAATCCTCACTGAAGTCAATACAAATATTCACTCTCTCAAATATACATAATATAGAAGATGAAATAGAGCAAAGAGTGGTCGGAGGTAGAAGACTTAGAATATCAACATGTTCATGTTCTCATCGTATTTCCTTCTGTTCTGAGTTTGAATCCTTTCCTATTTATAGCTGAGTTGTGGAAGATGACCGTTGTAGTCTGTTGATTCATTTGACCATTGAGCCCATTCGGATATTTTTCTGTTGTAATCCCATCTGATGCTTAGACAGAAACTACTTCATGTTTAGTTGAAGTCCCATTGCTTTGCACGGTCGTTGAGTGTATTTAAATATTTTCCCGTTGAACGTGCTCTGACATATGCTTCAGCGTCTCTTACAGTTTGCCCAGATGCAATAGTATTTGTCTTCCGTTACTTATGAATTTTGCTGCCGCCCATGAATAGTTGTCATTTAATATTGATCCGTGTAAGCCATGTGATCAGTAGTGCATAACACCTGTAAAAGCACTCAGAGAAATAGTCGTTAGAAAATATCACTCGAGTGATCACAGACTTCACTGGGAGTGATTTCAGAAAACTGGAGAATCACTGGAAGTGGACTTGATTTCACTGGAGGTGATTTTCATAAGATAATATTCCACTGGTAATTATCAGCATCCCTCGAGTGTACCATGAAATCATTTTCCTTATTTCTGTCATACTTCTGGAAGTGATTTACATAAGCATTCCACTTGCAGTAGCTTTCTAAGAATAAGCATATCATTGACTCGATAATAATGATCCCTTGAGTAATTTCCATGATTCTGTAAAGAATAGTGAATCACTCTAACTATCAGTAAATTTACTTGCGGTGATATCAATTCACTTGAGAGTGGTGTCACTTCACTGGAGGTGATCAGTATTTCACTGGCAGTGACATTGTAAGAGTAAGTATATCTCTTGAGTGCATTTTAATGCACGGAAGCAATACTGATTCAGTTGGGATTCACTGGCAGTGCGTTCAAGCTTCTTCTGTCAAAAATCATCATATCACTCGATCATATAATATCTTACTGGTAGTGATCTGAGGCTGGAAGTGAAACTGAGAAACTGGCATATCAGTTCATTGGAAGTGATCTGGTGCATGTTGGTATTCTCTGGAAATGATCAGTTACTGCACTGGAGGTGATATGAGGAATTTTAATATTCACCGGAAGTGATTCAGCAACCACTGGAAGTGATATGGCAAACTTCATATATCACTCGAGTGAATTTGGAGTCACTGGAAGTGATTTTGTAAATAGTGATTTCTTCTTACAGTGATTTTGAATCCACTGGAAGAGATTTGCAACTTTTCAAACATCACTCGAGTGATTCAAGATCACTGGAAGTGATTTGGTAAACAGTGAAATATTCTTGCAGTGATTTCCAATTCACTGGAAGTGATTCAGCAAAAATGCAACATCACTCGAGTGATTTTAGGATCACTGGAAGTGATTTGAAAACTTTGGCGGATCACTCGAGTGATCTGAGCTTCACTGGAAGTGATTTGCAAAACAGTGAATTTTTCTTGCAGTGAATCTTCAATCACCGGAAGTGATTTGCCGCATCACTCGAGTGATTCAGAATCACTGGAAGTGATTTGGCGCATCACTCGAGTGATTCAGAATCACTGGAAGTGATTTGGAAATTTTGGCGAATCACTCGAGTGATCTGAGCTCCACTGGAAGTGATTTTCAAAACAGTGAATTTTTCTTGCAGTGATTCTGACGCCACTGGAAGTGAATTAGCATATCACTCGAGTGATCTTCAATATCACTCTAGTGATTACAAATCACTCGAGTGATCTGTTGTTCAGATCACTTCAGTTGCGTTTCTAATTCTTCAGCAAACAGGGGTAACTTTCCAGATGCCATAACTCTTCGAATATGGCTCCAAAAATTATGTATTATATATCAATGGAACGCTCTTAAGGTCTAGTTTCATATGGCACCGGTTTCAGCTCAATTGGATCTGTGGTTTGAGAGTTATAGCCAAAATACCCAGTCTGTTCCAGAAAGTGACGCTGATATGAATCCCAAATTCAAACACTGCTATCTCCCTCATCTGGGCTCCTTTGATGTTTTTTCTGGTGTCAAAATGACGCATTAGGAGTCTAGTTGCATATGCAACTAGTTTGGTCTCAATTGAATTTGTATTGAGAGAGTTATGATCAAATAACCAGACCTTACTCAGCTGGATGAAGAACAGGGCATGAAAATCACTCGAGTGATCAGTGAATCACTGCAAGTGATTTTCACTGTTCTCAGAATCACTCGAGTGATTTCCAAAAACACTCGATTGCTACAGTGATGCTACAGTAGCTACAGTGAAATACGCTACAATAACCATATGCTACAGTGCCACTGCTACAGTGCCATAGAGCTTGAAATTTGCTATTTTTCATTGATTCTTGCAAGTTCTTCATTCCTCAATTTATTTCTTCCATTGCTTGACTAATCTACAATATATGCAATATCAAATAGTTAGTCAATATATTAGAAAAGTATACTATGCAAACTTTGGCTCTCATAATATTTGATATATATATTTGGCATCATCAAAACTAATCATATCTAACAATACTTGCCTCTCATACTTCATGCCAACATAATGACATATCTGCATGCTATGTTATGACATACTCATAGCCATCGCATAAATATAACAGAGCTTCAGTCAATCAAGTATGCTTAACACAAATAGACAAAGCAGTCACATACAACAACGCAAACATATATATATCAAATACATGCAGGCTAGGTAAGTTCACTACCTCTCAGACTTCTTGTCCTTCCTCAAACCTTCGTCGTTGCTCCAGCTCGAGCACCATCCGTCGAGTCCTAAATTCCAAGTACATAATAAATGAGTTACTACTCATCCATGTATCATTCTAGACTCATTTTATTGGCTAACTTAGCTCAATTATGCTAAATTACCAAAATTCCCTTAGAAGCCTGGCCTACGCCAATTCGTACCCGGTTCAACTGTACTTTCTCAGAAATTATGACCCGGGCTAATCATACACAGTTTTGCGTATAGAATCCATTTCTTACCTCAGATTAGTCAAAATTAGGGCCAAATGACAAAAAAAACCCATTGACAACCCTTACTTAGAGCTTTAAGGGTAATTTGGTCATTTCACACTCTAAGCATTGTCTCACTTCGCCCTCAACATGAACCCTACACAACTTGCCCCTCTTAACTCAATGGAATCATCCAATTGATGAAATTCCAACTCATGGCTTACGCCACACATAAGGCAGCCATTTAGAGTTCTTAGAAGAATTATGTTGATTTCTCGTTTTCTCTGGCTTAATTACTTCCTTTTTACTTCTAATCACATGATTAGCTATTTAGACATCCATGGACATCATTTAGACCATTAAAACACCCTTTGAATGAAGAGCGAACAGTACCCAAACATAATGTCTAACCTCACTATTCACATTTCATCATAAACATAATATCTAAGTCATTCAATCTTCAATATAACCTCCAATAATATAAAATAAATCATTAAATTTGAATTTATCATACCCCATATCGTATATCTTAAATTTCCTAACCAAACCCTAACTTTAGTCTCCTCAGATCAATGACTCAACCAAAAATGTAAACCATACAACTCCTTTTCAAACCTCACTAGCTTCATCAAAGGCAAAATAATCAACCACAACCCTAAAAAATTTAAAATCTAACAAACCCAAAATTTTCCTAAATCAAAACTGAAAATAGAAGAGGAGAGAGCTCAAAAATAAGAGGTTGATAACTTTCCCAAGTGTCTTACAAGGAAAACCAAGCAACTCTCTCTCTCTCTCTCTCTCTCTCTCTCTCTCTCTCTCTCTCTCTCTCTCTCTCTCTCTCTCTCTCTCTCAATCTCCCTTACTTTCACTCTTCACACGAGGCCCATGAGAAAAGAAGGAAGGACGCCACGAAAAAAAGAAAAAGCAACCAAGGTGTTGTGCAGCATCTCTGTGTGTGTGGAATGGATTAATAGGGTGAGGGGTTAATAATGATATGGTATTGTGGGGCTACGAAGGGAGTAAAGGAAAAATAGATTTGGGATGTTAAACATAATGGATTGTTGCTCCCTTTTTTTAATGATAATATCTTCTTTTTGTGGGCCATGGAAGGAGTAAAAGAAAAATGGATATGGGTTGTTAAACATAATGGACCGTGGCCCTCTCTTTTTTTAAAGATCATATATTGTTCTTTTTGTTTCTCCTTCGATTAAATTTATGTTTTTAATCCATTCTTTTATTTAATTTATACCTTTCCTACTTCTATAATACAATTTTTTTTTTTTTACTTTGGATCTATTTAAATCTTTTTCATAATAGCTGGACAACTATTTTGTTTTTTTTGTATAAGTGAGAAATTAATTTACACAATTCAACTAAACCATATCTAATATCATTATTTTTCTCTTTTTTCTCATAATCATGTTTTGGGGAAAATAATTCACTCATGTATACTTAACTCATTTGGGGAAATTTCTTTTGTTTTTATTTTCCTCAAAGAATTAAATGATAACTATAAACACCTCATTTTGTCCAGGCCTCACTCAAAAAATGAAAAAATAATAATAAAATGAAAAAAAAATCCTCTCATTGATAATGATTGGTGTCTAAATTAGCAATCATCATTAAAGGGAAAAATAAAAAAGGGAGAAAATAAGAAAATCTTCTCATTGATGATGATTAGTATCTAAATTGACAATCATCATCAAAGGGAAAAAAAAGAGAGAAAATAAGAAAATCCTCTCATTGATGTTGATTGATGTCCAAATCGGCAATCATCATTAAAGGGAAAATAAAAGAAGCAATAAAAAATCCTCTTATTGATAATGATTGTGGTCCAAATTGGTAATGTCATTCATTAAGGTAAGGGAAAATACAAAAATAGAAGTACAAAAAAATCTCTCATTTTGATAGATTTAAATTAGGAATTTACTTTTGGGGAAAATGTAAAAAAAATTAAAAAAAATCTCTTATTGATGGTGATTTGGTCAAGTTAAGAAGTTTTATTAATATAAAAAAAAGAAAATTATAAAAACATTTCCCATTGATGGTGATTGGGTCAAGTTAGGAATTTTTATTAACATAAAATATAAAAATAAATAAATGAAAATTCAAAAAATAATGAGTGTTTATGAAAAAAAAATGCTACTTTGAAACCATAAATAGGGAAGCAAGGGTTGAAGCAAGACACACAAAAAATGGGGAGAGCAAATACTCAAAGCATACTTTCCTTGGTTTCCTCACTTTGTCTCTTATGTAGCAAAGGCTCAAAGTATCAGAGGTACATGCTCTCACCATGATTTTATGGATTTTCTTGCCATCTTGGACTTTCTACAATAAATGATATGTGGAGAATGCAATTCCTTGTAGGCTTGATGAACTCTTGTTTTTTTCTCTTTTGCAAATGAAAAGTTTCAAAATAAAAAAAAAGAGGTTTTTTTCCTAAAATAAATAAATTTGGTTTCATATGAGAAAATAAAGAAAATTATATTTTTAACAAAAATTAAAAAATACAAGCCAAATAAAAAAAAATTTTCTCAAATAAATTAAATAAAATTTTCTTAAAAGACACCAATCAAGCGTCACGCATTTCTACCCCTAACGAACTTCATGCCCTTAGATCCCTCTAAAGGGTATGTAGGCCCTAGGCTCTCTTCCTTGGTCAAGTTCAATAATGGAAATAATTAATTTTACTTTCACATTTTGTAAATAATTTTGTTTTTAAGTAATTAGGATAAAACTTAAAAGGACCATATTTATTTTTAAATAATTAACTTAGGGTAACTATTCTTATGAATGGGTGCTGTGGGGTGCCTAACACCTTCTTCATACACAATCAACTCCCAAACCCTATCTAGTTTTCTTCTTTCAAAAAAGGTTTCCAAAATTATCTTTTTTCAAAATTTTGGTCGCAGCTCCATATTTTTCAAATTTTGGGCGCTATAGTTTGGTGACTCCACTAAAGATGGTTTGAGAGTCAAGCTCATTTAATTTAAGTGTTTAAAAATAATATGGCCTTAATTTTATTTTAATTACCCTTTTTTTATTTTATTGATTTTTTTATTTGTTAAATTCTTTATTCATTTATTTATTCTTTTTCTCTATCTTTCTTGTGATTTGCTTAGCAGATGAGGGTTGGGTAGAACCTAGGCCCACAGGTTGATATGCTCTCCACACACACTAAACACATATACTATTCTCCTCACACACATTTTAGGCTCTATGACCGGGTCTATGTGTTCCTTAAGTGTGAAATTTGTTAGTGGTCTCCCTGTGGAGTTTTTAGAATCCCCTGAGGCTACCGTGAAGACTTATTCCTAATTGTTACTCATTTGGCAAGGTTGATCCTTGTGGGGTTTTTAGTGTTGGAAATTGTGCCTAGGGTCCAATCATTGTACTTTGAACATTGTTATTCAATAAATTTCTCCATTTTGTTATCACATTATTTGCATATTCGCTGTGATAACTATCCTTGGATAAATCATAATGATTGTCTTAAATGTCCCTGGTCGGTGATCTATGCCGGAGCAAAGATGAAATAATACCAGTATGACTTTGAAGAGGTTTGGAGATATGAATCAAAGTCCTAGGTACTTGTAAAAGTACAAGGTGCTAGACCAACCCGCTATGAGAAAGCTGCATGGATCAATTCATAAGCTTGTCTCATGTATAACCACGTTATTATCCCCAGTATGACTTTGAAGAGGTATGACCCGCTATTTGAATTTATTTTCGAATAATATTTCAAGAGTTTGGTTATTTCATGTTTTCTTATTGATTCTATGTTTACTCTTACTTTGAGCATATCGGTTGATTGTTAATTGTTTATAATTTCAATATAAATTTGCATGCTAAGTGATACTTAAACAATTAATTGGAATGTTCTTATATTCTGGGTTCAGGTATAATAATTGATTAATTAATTGAGACCTATGGTGGTCTCCTAGGGTATTTATATTAGATTTAATATTATTTATACACTCCATATCCATTGTTAAACTATGATGGCCATTAATATGTTCTCAAGAAGATTCATTGTATCTCGTGTGTCTGTCTTTCTTATCTTTTTATTTTTATTATTGAAAAATCCCAAAAGTTACCACTTTCTTTATTTCTTTTGAGTCTTGCACATCCAATTAATTAAAGAATTAAATACTATTAACTCTGCTCAAGAAAATATGACTTGGTTGTGCCGCTACGCTGGATTATCTAATTATTAATTTGAGCACTAACGACAAGCGTAATCAGAGTCTTGAGATCCTACTACATAATACTAAAGTTGTGGCACTTATAATCATATTATCTATGGCACTTGACAAGTATCACATATTCCAACGCCACTAAAAAAATCTGTGGCACTACCCATAAGTGCAACATCAAGTAATTTTTTTTATTTAAAATAACCTAGGGTGGAAGTGCCATAGGAAGTTGAAACTTCCTGTGGCACTTCCTCAAGCAAGCTTCACCCTAGCCTTTTTTTAAAAAAAAATTTCTTACGTTGGGTTTTTTTTAATTTGAAATCTGGAACTTAGGGTCTTATGTTAGGTTTATTTAATGTGAAATCTGGCACCTAGGGTAGCGCTTTCTCAAGGAAGTGCTACCCTAGCCTTTTTTTTAAATTTTCTTACGCTGGTTTTTTGTTAATTTGAAATTTGGCACCTAGAGTTGCACTTTCTCAAGGAAGCGTCACCCTAGCCTTTTTTTTTAATTTTCTTGCGTTGGGTTTTTTTAATTTGAAATCTGGCACCTAGGGTGGCGCTTCCTTAGGGTGGCACTTTCTCAAGGAAGAGCCACCCTATATTTACCTAGGGAAGCACCACCCTATGTATATTTTTTTCAAAATATAAATTTCTTATTTTTCATTAGACCTCATATCATGATAGTGAAAACTCAAATTTCTATACACAAGCAAACCACAATGGAATAACTCAATTGATACAAATAGATAACTAATTAACAAAATCAAAACTAAATATATATTTACTCAATCGTGGATATAAGACAATAATTAATTCAGCTACTTAAATACACAATAACAACAATAGGCAAATAAACAACCTAGCACCTTATATAGTATTGCTAGCTAGAACATTTCCTGAGCACATTATTCACACCATTTTTCAATGAGTTAATTGATTTGATTATCAGTCAAACTGTTACAACGCTGATCTTCATAATACTACACAGATACAATTATGTAGAAAATAAATTAAAATAACTAAACATTAATTATCAGACAATTAATTAAATTTAAAACACAATATGAATTATACTAAAATGACTTACTTTTGGTAGAACAAGAAGCTGATCATAAGTAATTGCATCCTTCATAAATTTCATTATATAATACCCGCAATCATCGTTATTGGGCTAGAAATGGCACTGCAACAATATAATAAAATAGTTAACTAAATTTTTGAATAAAATTTTGTTAAAATCAAAATGCAATTAAATTCCTATATCAATACCTCTATCTTCTTCTAGTATAGCTATAGGCAAGATATGCAGATCTAGAAAAGCTTAAGCTGGTAGAGGCTCTATATGCAGTCAATGCACTAAGAAAACAAATAGATGTTGATTACTTTTGGTTATTTAGTGACTTACACAAATATATATTTACACACACATACACGCGTATATATACTTACCTATTGATCAGCCGCAACATATGAGGATGGTCTGCAGGAACACCTCCACTTAGACGATCTATATAGTAAATGCGAGGTCAGAAGATGCCGCTGCATTAATCACAATTAAGATCCAATATGCCCTAAAATATTTTGAAATTTTTTCTTCAACCATACATGATATGGTAAAAGTGATACAATAAAAAAATATAAAGTGAAATACTACCACTAACAATAACTTAATTACCCTGTATTGTATGTGCGTCTACCAAGATGTCATGGTACAAGTGCCTTTACAGAGAACAAAAAATGTGATTACGAAAAAAAAATTTAAAGATAAATAATAATAACAATGATAAATAATTATAATAAAGTACCTAATCCAGATGTTGATGAATGAAGCACCAAGCCATCCACGATAAAAAATTTCGCCCAACACATCAACAGTAATTTGTTCAGCTATGCCCTGAACACTATAGATGTGTCTATCAAATGGTAATGACTGACTTCCTTCGTGTATCAACCTAGGTGTAATGGATTCCAACTAATCGTGATGAGATCATTTGTCTTCTGCTCTGTAGGCTAGTTGAGGCTTTGGAATTCAGCTGTGTTGTCGAACACTTTGAGACCTTGCCATGCATTTGAATTTTTTTTCCTTTCAAATGTTCAACCTGTAAAAATCATGAAGTTAAATGATGTAGTGCATAGGAAAAGTAGAAGAAATTGCAAATGAACTACCTTCTGACATGGCTCTATCAAACCTATTGGCCAAGCAACAAAGCCGCCTACAACATCTTTAACTATTATCTTGTCATCCGGAGAAGGGATGGGTAATAGCGCTTCATCATATGTGCAAACATCGACCCTTACTCAGATTGTGTTCTCCAGTAATGGTGAATTGTGAAGGGTTTCATTGTCTGTGTTGTAGGCAACACCCACAACAACTGCATGCTTTACAGAATGTTCAATATATAACTTGCACACTGACTCACCCTATGAAAGATAGATCAGTTAAGGATGTTATGTTATACACTAATTGATAATGTAACAATTAATTAGAGAAGAAATTAATTACCAAAGGGAGATGAACTTTAGTAATAGAAGTACAACTATCTCTCATACTTGGGTTGTCACAAAGAGGAACATTTGGTATTGCCTTAGATTGCACTACGTAATCAATGTGCACCCTCAGCTGCAAGTTTTGTTCTTGCAACAAATGCATTTTCACTTCAAATTGTTCTTACATTTAATACTTGAAGTAGTTCATCTCCTCGCGCAGCTGCAAGACGTCACTATTGTTCAAGCGCTTCTAGCGTCCGAAGTATGCTGTTTGTGTCACACCAAAACTTGTACCTCAAACACAACCATCGTACTCATGTACACCCATCACTCTACTTAGAAGATCATTACGACAAACATAAGTTGCCAACTCTAGCACCTCTTGTATCATTGATCACTATCATAAAAAGAATTACAATATTATTAGTTATTATAAATTAGAATCATTTAAGCAGTGTTAATTCTTTATTGTACGTATTCATATGTTTCAATACTTACACAATATTCTGCAACTCTTCTTGCTTCTTCACTTCGAATTTCCCCTTTTTTGTTTGTGCAATCGGTTATCCACAAGTCATGTCGTGGAACCTATGTAATATCTGAATTTGATTCTTTTATATGCATATGAAAGTTAGTCGACGTTAAAAATTAGTTATACAAATTAGAGAAATAATAATTAGTTCTTACAATTTTTTGCTCTAACTTTCCATAAGATACAGGTCCTTGTGTGTAGTGGTATGACATATTGATTGCATTAGAGCGATTCTTCTCACTTAGCTCCTGTTTAGATCCAAATGATTCATAGTAATAAATATTAATTACAAACATATTACAATATAGTTTTTAAAGTATAATATCACATCACCTGAAATTCTTGACTTGTATGTGTTCTCACAAACTCATCCCACATTTCTTGGATGATGATCTCGTTGTATAATTCCAACAGTGTTAGAATGATAATCTCGTTATCATCCCTCAAGAAATATTTCACAAGATCGAAATGAAACTTTCTCATAAGTTTGCTAGCTTTTCTGAGCACGAAGTTCTCGTGATTGTCACCATCAATAACAAAACAAGACTATGCCATAAAACCAAAGATAATTTGTTAGATTATATTAATATGAAACAGAACAACCCGGATAATAAAGTAATTAATGTCATACCTAGACTTCACCCCAGATTTCATTTCCATATTGTTTCTTCACTCATCTCCAATCTTAAATTGTAATAGAAACTTTGTCTCGGAATGTAGTCCCAATAAAATTATTGAGGGAGCTACTGTTTGGTCCAAGTGGATTCCCTTTTTCATTCCAATCAAGTTTTAACTTAATACCCTTGCTTCTCATTTTAATCAACCTAGCCATTATAGTCTTGCAACAGGCGACACGCTCAACAAATCTTTGTCTACCAACATGTGTGGGAACATTGTATCTTCACGTGGAGAATCCATTTTCCTACAAGTTAAACAAATAAAAGAAAATATAAGTGCACAGTGATAATCATGTCAATAAAAGTAAATGAATTCGACATATATGAGTACAGGTAAAACATACAAGTAAACAAGTCAAGAACTCATTATCTTTTTCCTCTTTCTTGTTTGATTTAAAATTTTCTTCTCCATCATTCTTGTTGAATTGACAGTTGTGTATCCCTTGAGTTTCCTAGTAGATGGAATTGAAAGCTTGACCCAAGTCCCCTCTTCATGATCATGTCTCATATACAAGGGTTCATCTTCATCTTTATCTTCCTCTTTGTCTTCATCTTCGTCTTCGTCTTCATCTATACCAATATCTTTTGACCCCAAAATCTCAAAAGAAGGATCATCCTCAACAATATTCAAAAAGTCATGACTTTTAATATCAACTTGTTCTTGACGATTCTTGTTTGATGGGAGTACAATGGACTAATTCTTCTTAGTAAAGTTGGTAATGAAGAACACTTGTTCTACTTGTGATGCTAAAATGAAAGGATCATCTTTGTACCAAAATTTAGAAAGGTCTACTTGAACAAAGCCAAACTCATCTGTCCGCAATCCACTATTGTTGTTAACCCACTTATATCTGAAGACATGGACCCTCAACATAGAGTAATCTAACTCCCATATTCATTTAATGACACCAAAGTATGACATTGGTACGTAGATAGGATGTATGTCTTTAGCACTGGATCTATGCTAAGAATCAACAAGTGTTACCCCACTATTCTACATCGTGCTCCGTGTATCCTATTCTTGTGTATAGAATGTGTAACCATTGATTGCATAACCATTGTATGATAATACATTTAAGCTTGGTCCCTTCGATAGCCATATCAATTTCTCATAAACTAAATCAGGATTCTTCTCCATCTCATCATTAATGCGCTTCTTCAACCAACTTGAAAAATGTCGATTGTGTTATTTTGTTATTAAGTTTTCATTCCTACTATCACTATATAATTGTCGAAGAGCTTCCTTGTATTCATCAACAAATGGTTCAACCTCATCAGTGTTATGTAGCACATACAGGTAAGCATGCTCCCATTCAGTCACTGCTATCCTGATTACATCCTGCTTGCTTGTTCCTTTTCCTGATCTTCGACCGTCATGATGAGACTTTGGGATCCCCACAGGGTTAACATTTGATAGAAAATCAGCACAAAAGTTACTTTCTTCTTTAACCATGTACCGTTCAGTAATACAACCCTCTAGTCGATATCTATTTTTCACAAATCCTTTTAAAATTTTCAAAAATCGCTCGTTCGAGTATATCTATCTCAAGTAGACTGGACCGCACAATTGAACCTCTTTCACCAAGTGTATAGTTAGGTAGACCATAATATCAAAAAATGAAGGTGAAAAATACATTTCAAGTTCACACAGAGTACAAACAATTAGCCTTTGTAAATGTCGCAACTTGGTTGAATCAACCACTTTACTACAACAACTTGAAAAAAATGCAGAGTTTAGTGATCGTCTTTCTTACATTTTTCAGTAAGATAGATCGTATACCAACCGGTAAGAAATTCTGCATGAGCACATAACAGTCATGAGATTTAAGGTTCTTAAACTTCAACTCTTTCACTGATAAAAGGTTCTTGATATTTGAAGAGTACCCCTCTGGAACCTTAATTCCTTGTAGAAACTAGTAAAACAATTTTTTTCTCTTTCATTGACAGAGTGTAAGCCACTGGAGGTAGATAAGTGCGGTTCCCTTTCTCAATTGGTGCCAACTCTTCTCTTATTCCCAAATTCACCAAATCCAACATCGCATTGACACCATCCTTATTTTTTGCACATTATGCAACGTGACAATTAGACTATCACAAATATTTTTTAATATGCATCACATCGAGAAAATGCCTAACATATAAGGACTTCCAATATGGAAGTTCAAAGAAAATAGACTTCTTCTTCCAACCACTTGTCCCGATTTGATTGACATAAGGCTTGCTAAAATTGTTATCTAGCTCTTTTACCTTTTCAAAAATATGAACCCCGGTCAACATCTTTGATGGGCTACATTCTTCTAAGTCACCATTGAAAGCCTTTTTCCACTTCCTCCAATAATGTTTTGATGGTAAGAATCTTTGATGTCCCATATAGACATTTTTCTTATAATTATCTAGTCACATTAAATGAGTATCATCTTCACATATAGGGCACGCACAATATCCTTTTGATGTTGTATCTAGACAAATTACCATAAACTGGGAAATCATTAATTATGCCACACAACATGGCTTTCAAAGTGAAACTTTCTTCCCTATACCCATCATAAACATTGATGCCATTTTTCCAAAGTAGCTTCAAGTCATCAATTAAAGGAGCCAAGTATACATCTATATCATTAACAGGCTGCTTTGGCCCATAAATTAACATCGACAGCATCATAAACTTATGTTTCATTATCAAGTATGGAGGAAGTTTATAAATCATCAATATTACCAGCCATGTGCTTTGTATACTACTTTGAATGCTGTATGGATTGATTCCATCAGTTGACAGTGCAAGGCGTAGGTTCCTTACCTCGTTCGTAAAGTCAGGATACTCATGATCAATTTTTTTCCATTGAGGGGCATCTGCAAGGTGCCTAAGCTATATGTCTTCAATCCTCTTATTTACATGCCATGTCAACTGCTTCGAGATCTCTGCATTACTGTAGAAACGCTTGAATCTCGGGATACTAGGAAAATACCATAGGACCTTGACGGGACTTTTTCCTTTCTTCTTCCTATATCAAGATTCATTGCATTTAGGACACTTCTCTAATGTTGCATATTATTTCCAAAATAATATGCAATCATTAGGGCATGCATGTATATTCTCATATCCCATACTAGTTGTTGAGCAAAGAATTCACTTTGCCTCGTATGTCTTCGTAGGAAGTAAATTTTCTTCTGGAAGCATATCTTGCAAAATTTCAAGCAGTGCGGTGAAACCTGAATCACTCAACCCATAGTGGGCTTTAAAGTTGTACAATTTTAGTACTGCTAGCAATCTTATGTATTTTGTACAACCGGCATATAAGGGTTTCTCTGCATCACCTTTCAACTTCTCAAATTCTCTAGGAAAGTTATAAAGCACTTCTTCAATCGCATTTAGCATTTCTTCAAGACCATCATCTTTATCACACATGCTTCAGTCAAACTCATTCGAAGCACCACCCATAGTATGCGCCTGATCACTACAGGGGTCATTTGTGTAATACCCCACTTTTTCACCAATATTCCCTACATGTATATTTGTGATATTTAGCAGAATAAAATGATGAATTGTGATGTGTATGAATTTACACAAAAATGGAAATCGCCGGTTACATATAATCCGGCCAAGAAAAGACATATAGAGGTAATTAATGTCCACTTAAAGGCATATTATTGTAACCAAAATTTGAGAATTTAATAACAGGAATAGTGGCCTCATTTAAGTGTTGAAATTGGGTCAAACCAATGGAAATAAGCGAGAAGTGATTTATTACGATAAATCATGAAATGTAGGGGCAAAACAGTAATTTTTCCATTGGGAAATAATTATTTTTCCTAATATTCCCAATAATTTTAGCTAAATGGGAATTAAAAAGAGAGAAATGGCCACTGATCATTAATAAACCAATCTTGGTGAATTATTGTCAAGAAAGGTCAAATAGTTAAAAGTCAACCTATTGCAAGATGGTAATGAAATAGTGCAAGATTAAGATATACTCCCTCATTTCTCACTCATTTTCGGCTACATGAAGGGAAATGGAATTAAATGGAAAATAATTTTGTGATTGGTAGGCATACAGCGGAAGAATTAAAATCTAAAATTGTAAGAGTTTTCCAATCCCAATTGCGGATCTATCAAAGGCATTTAAAACGAGTTAGAAAGAGTTGTACCTTATTCATGTTTGTTTGAATACCCACAATCATCAACGTATTGGAGTTCTCAAATCTCCATGCTTGGTTGCTCCTGAAATAATTTCCTAGGCATCTACATGTCCGCTAGGCATCTACATGTCCGCTAATTCTTCTTAAAAGAGCATCAAACTCTATGAGTGTGAGATTAATCATCCCTGACATCAACATGTTGGCTAGTTCTTCTTTGGAGTTTTGCTTTCTGGATCTTGAGGAGCTAACTACTCAGATCACTCCCTCTACTGGTATCCACACGAACAGGACCCAACACCGGCAGCGTGCAAGCACCTCTAATGTCCTTCTAGAGTTTTCTTACGGCTCTCTATTTTTTCATCATCTAAAGAAAACCCTAGCTCTTACCATTTATAATTAGTCAGTGTTATCTATTTTATGATGGATATTGGATTTTTAAAATTAATCTTAATTAATTTTAAAATCCTTATCATATCAATTAACATTTAATTGTTTTGATAAGCTAATTAAATAAATCTGGTTTAATTAAATCTGTCCAATAGTTTTAATTTAACCTATTTATTTAATTAGAATAAATAGTCAATTGAATTAGATTTAATTTATCTTTATAAATTAAATCTGAGATATTATCATATAATATCTTTATATATACACAATATAATAATATTATCATATATTTAATATATATTATCAAATAATATATATTATAGATATATAATATAATATTATCATATATATAATATTTTCATATAATATATATTATATATGTATGTATGTATTTCAAAAATACATATGTGTATATATAATATTATTAATTTTCTTTTCAAATATAAATATGTATACACACACACACATATAAATATTTATCAAATAAATATTCACACAACATGTGTATATAATATATATATATATATATAATTTTTCCACCCTAGATTAAACATTATATTCATTGAATCTTAAACACATCTTAGATTCAGTGAATTTGGACATTATAGCTCATGTTGGTCTATTCTTGTGTGCGACCCTGTAGGCCCATACGAAGTTGGTAGTGGGCCCGTGACTATACTAACCCACAAGTCGTAAGTGGCCTCTAGCAAGATATTACAGCTACCCAATTCATATGAGGATCGACAATACGATACAACCTATCATATAACCATATCACGTCCCTTTTGTCACACGATATTTCGGTCAAGGATGAGGCATGGAGAATGTCATCCTCCTATTCCTGACCATTACTTTCTCGATCCCTGAGTAGTCTGACTATAGAAATGGAAACTCATTTCTATTGTAGTATGGCTATACATTTCTCATACTCACTCATCAAGGGGCCTAGTAATATCGCTCTACTAATGTGAGGGAAAAATTCCATCTTGACCATTTGCATTCCTCTGCATGAAAACCACTAAGCCTGATTGTAGCATTTATCATCACCTGGTTAAAGGTGACTTTAGACTAAGTCAAATCTTAGTAACTCTCATGTAGGAATCCATGATGGTCTCAGGTCAAAGGGTATAGTGACGTGGTTATACATGAGATAAGCTTATGACTTGATCCATGCAGCTTTCTCATAGCGGGTCGGTCTAGCACCTTGTACTTCTATAAGTGCCTAAGACTTTGATTTGTATCCCCATACCTTATCAAAGTCATACTGGTCTTATTTCATCTTTGCTCCCACATAGATGACCGACCAGGGACATTTAGGACAATCATTGTGATTTATCCAAGGATACAGTTATCACAGTGAACATGCGAATAATGTGATAACTAAATCAAGAAATTCATTGAATAACAATGTTCAAAGTATAATGATTGGCCCCTAGGGAACAATCTCCAACATGACATTGTGTGGACCAATCACAAGTTGCCACCTATTTAACCAAATAACCCTTATGTATTATATCATCTTTCCTTCATCTTTCATTCTTCATTCTTGACCTAAACTGAATCAGAAAGAGTGAGTAGGAGCTAAGAATGTGAAGAGGAAGGAGAAACTAGGGTTCTTCAAGAAATCAAGGTAAGGAAGTTGTTACCTTATGTCTTAAGCTTCCTAATCCCTCGATAACCTCTCCTACTCATCTCTACTCCTTTGAATTCATAGTTTTCAAGCTGAATCAAGAGTTTTGGAGTGAGAGACAAAAACATGTAGAGAGAGAAAGTGCTTGAAATCAAGAGGTAATCTTCCAAACTTGTTCCTCTTGCTTGATTAATGCTATTATAGTTGTTATTGGCTTGGTTTTGGTTATTTTGATAAGAGATAGCTCATGAAACATGAGAGACCTTAATGGTCAAGTTTCTCTAAATCAAGTCCAATGAATGTCTAAATAACTAATAGTGTGATTATAAGTAGAAAGGAGGTAATTAGGCAAGAGAAAACGAGAAACTGACACAACTTTTCTAGGAACCTAAATTCCCTTCCCTGTGTTGGACGTGGTAAATGAGTAAGAATTTGATAATTTTGATCCTTCCATTGGGTTTAGGAGATAAAATTGTATAGGGTCTATGTTGATGACAAAGTGAGAAAAGCCCTAGAATGTGAAATAACCAATTACCCCTTAAAAGCCTTAAGTAAGGGCTGTCAAGGGCATTTTCATCATTTAGGCCTGATTTTGACCTATTGGAAGTCAAAAATGGATTCTACATGCGAAATTGTATAGGATTAGCCCAAGTCATAAATTTGGTAAAGTATAGTGAGATTGAGTCTTAAGGGACTTTTTGGTAATTTGGCACTATTAGGCTAAGTTAACCAATACTATGAGATTAGAATTATGCATGAATGAGAAATGACTCATTTATGGTATATTCGAGATTTTAGGACTTGGTTGTTGTCCGGAACTCAAGGCTTGCCAGAGCTTGGATAGGTGGGAAGGAATTGCTAGAGAAGAGCAATCAGGTAGTAACTTATCTTTCATATGTTATGTACGCATTGAATGATTTATGTATTCATCAAGAATTGTCTAACATGTTTTGAATATGCGGGGTGGTCGCCCGGGACCTATCTTTGCATAGGTGGATGCTCAGGCTAATATAATGATAACTGATGCACGAGCGGATCCCGGGCCTATTGCACAGGTATTCCTCGGGGCCTTGTAGTATATCTAGCACTACGATAGTTTACGAGTTTCATGTGATGCATGATTGCTGTTTTGATAATTATGATGAATGATGATTGCTTAGCATGCCTTGTAATATTATAACTGTATGATTGATATATATTGCTACTGAGACTCTTTTGAATTTGACTCTTTTTCCAAAAACCCACTTTCAGTACAGGGAGAAAGCTTGAGGGGCAAGCGAAAGGTAAACGTGGATGACTAGAGGTCAAGACGCTAAAGTCTTTAGTCATTTTGGGTGGTTTAATTCCACACATTTTGGATATTGAGTATGATGTATATAGCTATACCCACATGTTGAGAACATGAGTGGAACGTAATGTATGAATGATGTTTAGTTATGTGTTTAAGCTTCACATCGCTAACGAAATGTAATTAAGATAAACGCTCTCCGACTATGATAATTGAATATAAAGAAAGGACCGGTGAGACTAAACGAGATAGTGGAAATGGTTTGTGAAAATTTTACTACCCCCTCAACCCTAAGTTCAACTCCTGAGTTGAGGAGAAGAAATTTGCAATTGTTTTTTATAGTCGGGTAGCCAGGTTTGAATCCTGGTCCCCCGTAAGATTTCACTACTCTTTTATACTCATCCAAGGTCATTGAAAGTAAGGTATCACAGTTTGTCTCACCATGCCTTGTCTATCATGTATATGTTTGATCAATCCCGTGACACACTAAATGATCTAGCAAATCAAGTGGACTAATCCGCTTTCCATAACAACAAGATAAGCAGGGACACAAGATTTTGTTAGGATCTTTTGTATGCTCAACTGCAAATCTAATAAACTATTTCACCCCATCTATATATTCCCTTAAACACCGATCAGATGACATCCATTTTCGATCCATCTATGGCTTCAACCTAGATTTAAATAGTGGTTAGTTGCTATAATGAGAAACCCATCTATGCCTTCAACCTATATACACACTAAATGAGAAAACTATATGTTACAAAGGGTATGTGAGTCAATTTAGACCAATTGGTCACGGTAGGTTTTGTGATAGGGTTTTAATTAATAGTTTAAGCTTCATTCTCCATATTCTTATAAAAAGCCTAAACGATAGAATTGTAGTTTTACACTTGGGACCCAGGTTTTAGTTTGTTGAAATTTGACAACAACTTGATTCTTGAAAAGTTTTAGCAAACAAGTTGCTTATGTCACTATAAAATCCAAATAAATAAATAAATCATAATTCACTTTGTCAATTACACATATAAACCGACAAAAAAAGACTTTGTCCAAGACAAAAAAAAATAAAAACAAAAAAAAACAAAAAAGGGACGTTTATGTCACGTTTCTTATGTCACTGTAAACTCCAAATAAATAAATAAATCTCAATTCACTTTATCAATTACACATATAGACCAACACAAAAAAAAAAGACTTTGTCCAAGACACAACAAAAATTAAAAATAAAACAAAAAAGGGATTGCTTATGTCAGGTTGCTTATGTCACTATGAAATCCAAATAAATAAATAAATCCCAATTCACATTGTCAATTACACAAGCTAAGAGACTTTGTGCAAGACACAAACAAAAATAAAAAAAAGGGAAGGGGACGCATGTATGCAGTAGGTTCTCAATCATATTTAAAAAAATAATAATAAAAGACAAACTTACAGATTTGCAATGGGGACCAAAAGCGGAGGACACTAGAGCCGATGGGGACCAAAACAAGAGCTTTGGGCTGCTGAGAGAAATGATGTGGGGACGCTTCACGGATGAAAACAGTGAGCTGAGAGAGAGGGAGCTGACAGAAGGAGCTGAGAGATTAGACACGAGCAGAGAGGGAGGGAGTTGAGAGACGAAGTTGAGGGCTAACAATAGTGAAATGGATCAGGTACACAAGCTGAGAGACGGAGCTGAGGGTCAGGGACGCGAGCGACGGAGATACGGAGCTGAGGGAGGGAGCTGAGGGGGCTGATAAGCTAGAGGAAATTGAAAGGTAAGGAAAAACCTGGCAGGAATTAAATGTGCATTGGGTGGCTCTTCTTTGACCAAGCGCCACCCAATAGCAATTTTTATTAATAATTAATTCATTTTAATTAAATTATTTAATATTTAATATCAAACTTATATATTTAATATTTAATATATTTATATTAATTTATATCAATATAGAATATATATTTCTAGTAAATTGTATATTTATATGATTTATATATTAGTATTAGAATTTATAGTATCATATATATTATAGAATTTAACATAAATAAATAATTGAATATATATAATACCGACATCTAAATATATAATTAGATATATATATTATTTATCTGTTGGAATTAGAATTTATAATTACTTTAATTAGTATAAAATTTAATATAATTTGAATATGAATTTCATATTATAAATTTATTTTTTATTCAAAATTAATAAAAAATAAATTTAAATAAGGTATAGGGTGGCATTTAATTAAGAAAGCGCCACCCTATATAGTTTTAATAAATAATAATATTATATAATTAAATATTTAAAATATAATATTACTATTATTTACTTATTTATTATTTATTTAATAGTATATATAATTATATTAATAGATAATATTATATTTCTACTAATTATATATTTGTATGATTTATATATTAATATTAGATTTTATAATATCTTGTATTATTATAGAATTTAATTTATATAATGAATTATAATATATATATATAAATCTAAATTTATAATTATAATACTAGTTTCATATATTCAACTTCTTTCTTATTTAATTTAACTTAATAAATTTAATTGAAATTGGATTGGGTGGCGCTTATTTAAAAAATAATAATATTATATAATTAAATATTTAAAATATAATATTACTATTATTTACATATTTATTATTTATTTAATGGTATATATAATTATATTAATAGATAATATTATATTTCTACTAATTATATATTTGTATGATTTATATATTAATGTTAGATTTTATAATATCTTGTATTATTATAGAATTTAATTTATATAATGAATTATAATATATATATATATATAAATCTAAATTTATAATTATAATACTAGTTTCATATATTCAACTTCTTTCTTATTTAATTTAACTTAATAAATTTAATTGAAATTGGATTGGGTGGCGCTTATTTAAAAAATAATAATATTATATAATTAAATATTTAAAATATAATATTACTATTATTTACTTATTTGTTATTTATTTAATGGTATATATAATTATATTAATAGATAATATTATATTTCTACTAATTATATATTTGTATGATTTATATATTAATATTAGATTTTATAATATCTTATATTATTATAGAATTTAATTTATATAATGAATTATAATATATATATATATAAATCTAAATTTATAATTATAATACTAGTTTCATATATTCAACTTCTTTCTTATTTAATTTAACTTAATAAATTTAATTGAAATTGGATTGGGTGGCGCTTATTTAAAAAATATTATATTAACCCATTTAATTATTTAATATATAATATTAATATATTATTTAAAATTTAATATAATTATATAATAAATTATATAAAATGAATTGAATATATGTAATATATAAAAGAATCTAAGTATTTAATTATAATATGATTTGATATATTCAATTTATGTCTTTAACTTATTAAAAATATGATTGGGTGGCGCTTATTTAATAAAGCGCCACCCTAAATAATTTTAAAATTATTATATTAAATAATTAATTATTTAATATATATTATTAATATACTATTAAATTTTAATATAGTTATATAATGAATTATATAAAATGAATTGAATATATTTAATATATAGAGAAATCTAAATATAAAATTTGTATTTGAACTTCATATTTTAAATCTATTTCTATTTCATTCATTTTTATTATATGATTTGTATATAATATTATAATTTATTATTTCTTATTTTATTGTAGATTTTAATATTTATAATGAATTGAATATGTGTAATTTTGATTTCAAAAAGAGAAGCTATATAAAAAAAAGGTAATTTCTTTAGCAAAATCTTAAAAATAAATTGTAAAATAAAGAGACTATTGGGTGGTGCCTATTTTAGTAAGTGCCACAGTTTCTTCTAATTTTGTGGTTTTAAATTTTTTTAAAAAAATACTTTAGATGACGCTTTCCAAAAAGCGCAAGCTAAGATTGATAAAAAGCTGTGACGCTTCATCAAGAAAGGACCACCTAAGGTATTTTTTAAAAATAAAAATAAAAAACATAAAATTAGAAGAAACTGTGACACTTCTTTAAAAAAATATTACAAAAGGTCTCTATATTTTATAGTAGAGTGGCAACATCAGGAGCAGCAGAGCCGCCGTGATGAATTCAAGATTCTGTGATGTAACCAGCGATCTCTTTTTTTCCTGATGAGTGATTGGAAGGAATATATTCTGGAACAACATCAGTCAAATTTGCCCGAAAATATGCATATATCTAAGTTCTACAATATTGTATCCAAAGCTAAGCAATTTACTTATAAAGCATCAGGCTTATAATGAATGATGTGAGTAATGACGATCCTCTGGAACCATCCATAGAAGAGCAAACAAGCTTAGTTCTGCTATTCATCTGAAAATTCAAGTTAAAGTCAGCCACTCGTTTCTTACTCAACATGTGAGATATGCGACAATTAAGCTGAGTTAGAGAATGAATTCTGGCCATCACTATCATTTGATGAAACAGATTCAGGGAACAGAAATGCCAAGACGACTAGGACCAAAATCCAGACACATGAGCCGAATGTCCAAACTGCCCACAACGTCTACAAATTATAACACCATGACTTGTTGATAGTAACACATTGACTTGTTATCTGATATGTCCTGGCTTGTCATTGGTGAAATCTTGACTTATCAATGTGTTACTAATGATAAGTCACGGTCATAATTCTAAAAATCACCGGCCCACAGGTCTTTCGAGATTCCTTAGTAATTTGATGATTCAATGAAATTTAGTTGTGATAATGTTTCTTTCTTGAAACTTTAATGAAATTCTTCCTTGATAATTTGATTAATTTTTTCATTAAATATAGTATCTATTTGAGTTGACGTTTGAAAAGTACGTACACACAAGTTGAAATAAAACTTCTTTTACACACTTAACTTGTAAACTGTAAATTACGTTGAAAAAACAACTTACACCACTAATTCAAACAGTCATATATATTTGATAAAACGTGTTTATAAATATTTGTAGTAAATTATAATTTTAAATGATTTATTAATCATTCAGCCATATTTATATTATATGACGAAAAAAGAAATCTAAAAAAAGTTTCAATAATTCTGGTGAAAAATTAAAATTATAAAATTTTATAATATAATAAAATTAATAAATTTTAATTTATGACATATTATAAAGTTTGAAAATATATGTTCTAAAATTATTTTTATATTTTATAAAAATTAATTTTTTTGGGAAAATATAAATGCTAATAACGGTTTGCGTTGATGGAATCATATCAATATACAAGGAAGATTAACATAACATGGGAGTACATTTTTTTTATATTTATCATTCGGTATCCACTTTAGAGTTCATAGCTGCTCCTTCTAACACAAGTGTCTCTTTTAATTTTAAAAGAGGTTTATATACATTATCAAAATAAATAAAAATATTTTTTAAAAATTAGGTAAAATAAGAGGGTGATTAGTGTATCTTACTCTTTATTTTAATAAAACAAGAATTGGTGTACATACGTTGCACGAAAAAGATTATATCTATGTAATGCTTCAATTAGGTTATATGAAATGGCTTATAAGTGTAGGCACTTGTATATGCCTTCTTTTTTAATTTTTCTCACTCATATTTTTCAAAGAGCAAACAACATTAAGAGAGTGAATTTCATAACGACTTTGAAATTCTTTAAATTCAAATTAATTTTTTTGCACTTAAGTTCAAACGCCAACAATGAATCACAATGTAAAAACATAATCCACACAAATAAGAACCAAATTAGGAATATAAAAAAGAAATTAGAAAATAATCATCAATAAATTATATTTATTGATTAATGGATCCAAACTAAATATCCCCTAGTATTTATTACCAAATTGAATCACCTAGTATTTATGTTTTTTGGGCAAAAACAATATATAATTTTAAATTATGATAACTCCTTGATTTATTAAGATAAAACAAAATTCAATTATGAAGGAATATAAAAATAAAACCATATTATTTAAGAGAGTTAACGATATCACTTGAAAAGAAAAGGGAATTTAATTAGCCGTGTTATTACGAGTATTATAAATATATAGTGATTAGATAATTATATTTTATTTTTAAAAAAATATCTAAAAATTCATAGTAATTAAATAAATTTCGAATATCAAAATAACTAATAATTGAATTTTCTTGAAATATTTTTATTGGATTAATTTTCTAATTAAAATTAGTACAATCAATTTTAAATATTTAATCAAAGAAATCAATCAATTAAATTTAGTATATTTCTAAATGTCGTAGAATCCATTCTATTTACACCACATAAAATGTGGACGTAGACTCCATCAACTATTTCCATTAGTTGTTCTTGATGGTTTGCTTCTTCTCTCCATGTCATCAAACGTTTAATTTCAATTAATATTAGGTCAGAAGGTTAATGTGTCCTGACAGTTTTCGCTGAGGAATAATATTACTCTGAAAGTTTCAAAATGTAACAATGTTGCCCAATACTATTAAAAAACTAACACTGACCGTTAAAAAATTGATGTTGATTGTTAATTTTTTTAAGGTAAGTGATAATATTGCTTCATTTTAACACTTTCAGGGCAACATTGACTCTAAAAAAATTTTCAGGGTAATATTACTTATCAGCGAAAACTTTCAGAACAAATTTACATATTAACCCATAATTAAATAACTTGTTTATTTGTGTATTGGTTGATGTGTAAGTTTGAATTCTCTAAATGTGGTAGAAGAGATTTTGTTGAACTCGATAAGAAAGCTTAAAAAAAGTGATTATGTGTTAAGAGACATAACTCATCACAATTTTACTATGTGCGACCTAAGATCACTTAAATAATTAAGTTAATCAACACACATACTAAAATGATGTTGGATAAGAGAAGACTTAACAAAAGAATCCAAGGAGGGGTGGGTTGGGACTAGAGCCGGTAAAAAGGGCCGGCCCAACCCTCTGCAGGGCCTACCCTTCACGGGCTAAGGTCTAATCAGGCGGTTAAAGAAAAACATCTATTTTTCAAGGTTCGGCCCTTAAACATTAGGACTGGAAATCCTTTTAATAACATTTTATTATTTTTTCAGTTTTTTTAAAAAGAAATAAAATTGGTAAATTACAACAAGAAAAATTCTAATTTAATACACAAGTGTTGTCAAATTTAAGGTGGAAATAGTACGCATCAAGCATGACCAAATGAAATATTCTTGTAAATCAAATTAATTTTCTTAATCAATGAAAAGACTTGACAAAATAAAAAAAACTTCTCATAAAAATATGTCATGAAAAATTTAAGGAGTTAACAAAATAAATAACACTTTATTAATATATGCTTGAGAAGTACAAGTTACAAGATATGAACAAAACAATCACCAGAAAATAAGTCAAAAAATAAAGAATTAATAAGAATACTTATGAAATAAGAAATATTTTCTATAAACTTTTAATTTTTAGGGTTCATAATACAAAATATTCATATAAAATTTAATTTTAAAAAGATAATAACAACTAACTATTTGTAACATCATTAAAAAAACATAAAAGATAAATAATATTATCATAAAATAAATAAATAAAATAAATAAAAAAATAAATAGGTCAGCCCTTGGCCTTACAAGGCGGGCTCGTTTTCACTTTTAAGGAAAAAAATTTAAGCTTGGTTCGACGGGCTCAGCTCGTTTTCCTGACTCTAGTTGGGACATTTTTACCTTGTCACATGTTGGTGGGTGTCAGGGAATAATCAAAAGAACATATGGACACATCTGGTGGGTGTCGAGCCCGTTTTCACTTTTAAGGCAAAAATTTTAAGCTTGGTCTGATGAGCTCTGCCCGTTTTTCTGACTCTAGTTGGGACAATTTTACCTTGTTCTTGACGGTGGGTGTCGGGGAATAATCAAAATAACATATGGACACATCTGAGAGTTGTTCATAGGACTCCAACAAACTTGGGATGGTTGCTTTCAAGATTCTGATTTCAGGCCTATCTTATGGTTTCTCCTTTTTTTTTTCCCTAAAAAGTTTTCTCATATTTGAACCCCATCAAAAACTAATTCTTTAATATACTTCCCCATCCTTTAATATAAAACATATTTGAAGAATTGATATTGTCCTAAATATAAGACATAGTTTTCATATTTATCAATATTTTCCTAATTTACCCCTATTGATGTTCTCTCAACAATAATCAAGAAGAAGAGAGAGTGAGGGAATTAAGGGAGATGGATAGGGCATTCTAGATAATAAATGTCATAATTAATTTAACTAACTTCCTTAATCCAATACAATTAGATAAATATGTCTTATATTAATGACTGGAGGAGTATCATTTAAACGAGTTTATATCAAATTGGTTCTTTTATATATATATATATATAAGCCTATCTAAACACAAAGATGCTAATTGTCTTTACCTTAACTTCAGTAATGTCAATTAGGATAAAATGTAACTTTTACCAACATTAATTCGAACAAGCCCTTGATCTTTTTTTTTTTATGTGTGTAAAAACATGGAGAGAGGTGAAAATCTTTTGTACCAAGTCCAAGTCCAAAAGGGGAAATTCTTGATTAATTAAAAAAACTGCATTAGAAAAGGAAGAAATAATTATTTTTTATTAATCCAAACAAGCACGAATACTCAAATGAACGCCGATAATCAAGATTTTTACTCGCACGTGATTATTGTTTGTTTATTACATGCATTAGTATCTGTTTACATCAATCCTCGAGTTACCCAATTCGAAAAAGATAATATGAATCTCGTGTCACTTTGGTACTCAATCAAGAGACAATAAATTACTGGATTGATTTTGTTTGTAAAAAATTATACTCCCCCCTATTTTTAATATAATAGATAAATAAGTGTTTTTCAAATATTAACGAAATTAGTGAAATTAGTTATTTAAAATAAATGTGTTGGTTTTCTTAAAATACACATTTTAATCGTATCCATTGAAATTATTTGTTGACGGAAAGATCTTTAAAAAGTATAATCAATAGAGATATTTTAGAGAAAAAATTATAAATTTAAGTAAAACAACGAATAAGGTCGCACCAAGATAAAGCCTTCACCTAGCTTATATATTAAAGACCAAAGACTAAAGGAAGTATTAATATTCACTTCCACTTTTGATATCATTCAACATTCATTTTCTCCCAAAAAAAAAAACATTCATTTTCTCTAAAAAGCAACAATTGCAAACAATCAAGCCCCATAACCTACCATATAAACCTAGATTACTGTTGAAAAGCATGGTTAACTCCTAAACACTAGAGTCCAGTCAGTCGGGCAAACTGTCCGTAAAGGAAATTTCACAAAGAATATCAGAGAATACCCTCAATCAAAATAATATTTTTTGTCTTTGAAAAGAATCATAACTTAAAGCAGTGAGTCTCAACAAAATGAAAAGTTTCAATTTCAAGATGAACAATAGAATATGGTTAAGCAAACCCTAGGGAAACCGCCCTAGCGCATGCTTTAAACATATAAACTGATGTTTTTCCCTCTAAATGAAGATCCAGTTAGGCATATGCTTCTATGTATGAGATATCAACTTACCAAGTCAAAATTTTGCAAAGAAAATGAGGGAAAGAACATGACAGCTAGGAAACTCCTTAAATAGGGTAGTCATTTCACTGTCAAGATCTTGATAACAGATGCAGTGCCCACTCGGTGCAGAGCAACAACAGCATCACCATTCTTGCAAAGACCCTTCTTCTTGACATGTTGAATGGCAAACTCAATAGCTTCTTCTGTGGTCTCATCATGAGAAGCTCTGGCAGATGCTGCGCTTAATATTGGAACCAACCCACGGAAGATTAGGCTATGCCTCGCCGGAGACTCGTCACTGCAAGACCAGTCAAAAGTATCAGTCTTAATCTCAGGAACAACTACAGAAAGAACAGGCATGCCTGGCCTATATTTAGCCACTAGTTTTGCAGTACTTCCTCCTCTGGTTAAAACCAATATAAGAGCTGCTTTAGCTGAGTTAGCAGTTTTAACAGCAGAAGATGCTAGACTCTCTAATGGGCTCATGGGTACTGGAGAATGTTTCATAATCCTTTTAAATACATCTCCATAATCTAGGGTGCTCTCTGCTTCAAAACATATTTTGGCCATAGTCCGAACTGCAAGCTCTGGATAAGCTCCAGCGGCTGTTTCACCACTAAGCATCACACAATCTGTGCCATCAAGCACTGCATTGGCAACATCAGTAGCTTCAGCTCTAGTTGGACGGGGAGATTTAATCATCGATTCCAACATTTGGGTTGCAGTCACAACCGGTTTTCCTTGAATGTTGCACTTATAAATCATGACTTTCTGAGCAAGAAATATCTTCTCAATCGGAATTTCCATTCCAAGATCGCCACGTGCAACCATAAATGCATCTGTATTTGCAAGGATGTCATCAAAATTTGCAACCCCTTCTTGGTTTTCAACCTGCCAAATGCATTTTGATGTTTTAATGACAATTAAAAAACAAAAAATTTGATTGAACACAGCATGAACAAAGATAGCAAAAATCAATAATTTCTCTCAAGACAGTTTTCTTAGAGAACTAGAGAAAGATATGATAGGGTGCGTAGAATAATTTCATACATCCACAAGAAGTAAATCATGATTATATAGAGATTACATGTTTGTGATAGAAAATTCTCTTCATAGGAGCCAGTTTTAGCTATATCAAGATCCTATATGCAGCATCAAGATGAGATTCAGTACACCTACTCAAACAAAACAATGACACATAGGGTGTCAAATCTTGAATAAGTCAAGTATGAGTTGCCTACAAGCTTTTAGTATCTTTCAGTATCAACAAGAGGGCTATCTTGAGCATATTTAATTTTAAAGTGGGATCAACTATCCACACCCTAAAGCATTCCAAGTTATTCAAGGAGACCCAGGGCATTCTTCCTTTCAGATATAAGGATCCTTTTCTTTGAATTGATAACCTCTATTCCAAGGAAGTAATTCAAAATTCAAAGTCCTTTATTCAAATTCCTTGCTGCGAGCTTGTAGATTTCCTCCTCTAAATATCCATTGAGAAACACATGTTTACTTCAAGTTGAAAGAAGGGCCAAACTAAGTCTACTGGCATTGACAAGAGGACCTTGACTTCAGTAAACAAAACAAGTCTCTCTATACTGTATTCTCGGATGTTTGAGTGAAACCCTTTGCAGCCAATCTCAATTCATATCTATGAATCCTTTCATTCCTTTCCCAACAACCTAACATATGCTTACAGAGCGTCAAATGCTGGAAAAATAAAATGGGTGACAACATACCTTGGACATGAGAAGAATATTTTTTGCATGTTTTCCTAGTAGTTTCCGAACTTCCACCAAGTCTGAACCTTTTCGAACAAAGGAAAGAGCAATCATGTCAATCTTGTTGGGAACTCCCCATGACAAGATATCTTCCTTGTCTTTCTCAGTCAATGTAGGGAGATCAACTATCACTCCAGGAAGATTAACATTCTTTCTCTCACCAAGAACTGCAGAATTCTCACAATGGCATTGCACTAAGCCCAAATTTTTGTCACATGATAAGATTGTAAATGAGATTGTTCCATCTGAGCATAATATTACACTGCCAGGCTTCACATCCTCAGCCAACTTTTTGTAGCTCATACAGATCATATTTTCATCACCTTTTATGCTATAGTCAGTTGATATGGTTATTTCCTGACCTTGTTTCAGTTGAATAGGCTTACCATCCTTCAGAAATCCAGTTCGAATCTCTGGGCCCTACAACATCAGAGAGAAAACAAAAAATGAGAAATGCCATAGAATGACATGTTTGCCTTCATATGTAAGAAAACTTGTACATGTGTGTTGAAACATCTCCTATGAAACTAAATACGCAATTGCATAACATGTTAGCTATTACATGAAGACGAAAGTACTAAAAAAACAAAAAGAATTAGTCACTGGAAATTGCAAACTACCAAATGATAATACATACAAGATGGATAACACATCGCACAATGATAGATTCGATCATGATGGAACGCTTTGTCCAAAAGTTAGTGAATTCTGTAAAACTCTCGAAAGAAAAAATGGACTATATGATAACTTGGTTGTGAGTTACAATTTGAAGGATGCTGGTCAGTATTTGATCAGAAAAAGGAATTGACGTATCAAATAAAATAGAGTTATTAAAATGACATATATAATGAAGGCCATATAAAATAACAGAAAAATCATATGCAGTACCATGCGGAACGGAGACGGATTAAATAAAATAGTTATAAAAATCACAGATATGATGAATGCCATATAAGATAACAGAAATGGAATGGATGTCAACTATTTCGGAGGCTTTGGATATTACCATCATCTTGATCACACAATCTCAGATGACATGCAACATTTATGGTGTCTAAGTTCAGCATCTAAGATATTAGGATTTAGTGGTATCTTATAGCTATTAAAAGCCATAGATCTCCCTACTAAATAACTTTAACTTCGTTAACATTTAAAAGATACTGTTAGTACAAACTTTTATTGTCAAATCAAACTCACAGATATCATTATACTCTATACCTTTTTACGCAGCAGAGTATTCAAGATTTCAAAAATATAAGATATTAGTTTATCTAACCGTACTTACAATTTGTTTTGTTTTGTTTTTTTGGAGACCGAGCTCTGACTTACAATTGTTTTATTATAAGTTCAGACGAAATGGAGTAAATAGGTAAAACTGAATAGATAAAAATAAAAGAAAATAACCCAGCAGTTAAAATCACAAATAACAAACAGGGGAAAAAGTATAGATGGAGATGATAATTAAGTTTTCGCTCAATAAAAAAATAAAGTAAAAAACAAATGGTAAACGAGTGCCAAGAAAGGGGCTGAAATACCTTGGTATCGAGCATGATGGCACACAAATTACCGGTGTTTTCCATGGCTGTCCTAAGGTTATCGAGAGTTTCCTGGTGATAATCATGTGATCCATGAGAGAAGTTGAACCGAGCAACGTTCATTCCTGCACGCAGAAGCTTCTCGATCATAGGCACTGACCTGGACGCCGGTCCAAGAGTACAAACGATCTTCGTCTTAGGCTTCTTCTCAATAGCGATCCCTCCGTTATCGTAGAGAGCCATCTTGGATTGTCAATGAAAATGATGCTGCGATCAAGGGAAGAGAAGAAAAAATTGATTGTCAGCTACGAATCTCTGGAGCATGAAAACAACCAAGTGTTGACTTGATCCCTTTTTAAACCTAAAGCATTTTACATCATTTGAATTGAATTAATTAATTAATATCATTTTATCTTTTATTTAATTTTTTCACCAGTGAAAATACCATTTCATGTAAAATGCACTCAAAATGATTGCCTTGAAAGCCTATTGGAATAAGAGCTTGTATTTAATGTATGTTTGGCTTAATTTTTTAAAGAATAATTTTTATGATTTATAAGATAAATATATTAGAGGAGTTTTGTTTCAATTTACGGAAAAAAAACTTTTAAAACTACAGTTTTGATAGTTTCCAAACATTCAATAAATAGGAGATCGTGAGTTCAATCCGCTTGTAACCTTAAACTAAAAAAACCTTACCCTTTAATTCAAAAAGAAAAAAATGCATTAAAATGTCTCATAAAATATGTCAAAATTACTTAATTACTCAATTTTTGTTATAAATAAATAAATAATAATAAAGATGGTCTAAGTTAGAATAATATAGATATAACTAAAATAGAGGAATACCACAATTTGTTGGTTCATATGGTAAGGCGCCTCACTTAATTAAAAAAAAAAGAATATAAGTTTAAATATCGAGAAACATATTTATTAATAATTTTTTTCCTCTTTAATATGTATGAGACAATATTGCCTGATAGACTCGTGCAAAACCAGCGTGAAGCAGCCGCAAATAATATTCTGTATATTCCTAAAAAAAATTCTACATATAGAACCATATACTTACATTTTATAAATGGATTTATTACATGTAATATTTTTTTAAAAAATTATACTTATTTGTTATTTTTTGTAACAGCTTATATTGCGACATTTTGTCAAAATTTCTCTATGAGAACATTATAGTTAGTTATAGTGAAAAGGAAATGGACTTCAACAGTCTGGATTAAAAAAAAAAAGAAAGAAAGAAAGAAAGGAAAAGGACTTCAACTATCCCAAGGTGATTCATGCTTTCGTTGCTAGCATTAAGGCTTGAAATATAGTTATCATTCTTGTTGGCTAAAAAGAAAAAATAGTTATCATTCAATAACAATAACAATAGAGGTACAGGCAGGCAACATTTAAAAAAGGGTTTCAAAAATGGGTGTGCCGCCCGAGACAAAGGCAGGACAACTGGACAAGGCAACTTTTTAATGTTAAAATTTGGAATAATAAAAGTACCTAAAGAATTTTAAAGTTTTCTTAGGGCCTAAAGATACACGTAAAGTTTAAAATGAGAGGTATTTGGCACCATACTGTTAAGTATTTTTTAAATTCTGTTAGTTCATTGTTAATTAGGCTCTTATAATATTTTATATATCATTATTTTTAGGATTAAGGTGTAGATTTAGTAAAGAACTATTTCTCAAAGTCTTTTTTAAATTATGTTAGTTCACTGTTAATTAGGCTCTTATAATATTCTATATATCATTATTTTTAGAGTTAAGGTGAAGATTTAGTAAAGAACTATTTCTTAAAGTGCACCCAACACAACTAACTTTTTTAGGGTGCAAAAATAGACATTATGAATTTTTAAGGTGCAAAAGTAGACATTATAAATTTTTTTTGGAGCAAAAATAGCAATTTCGTTATCTATTTTGGGGTGCAAAAATTACTATTTTGGCTCTAAAAAAATTCATAATGTCTACTTTTGCACCCTAAAAATTCATAATGTCTATTTTGCACCCTAAAATAGTTAGTTGTGTTGAGTGCACTTTAGGAAATAATTAATTTCTATTTTTGCACATTAACCCTTATTTTTATTCCACATTTGACTGGTCTAATCACTCCTTCATCCTCCTCCTCTTAACTGACCAAGTAGAATGACACTAAAAATGGACAGACAAGATAGGTGCTTGTAGTGGTTGAGTAATCGGTGGCTACTATGACGATTGAGTAAGATACCTCGTCATAGCCACCTACCTCACCTGTCCATTTTTAGTGGCATTTGACTTGTTCAATTAAGAGGTGGAGGATGAAAGAGTGAATTTACCAGTCAAATATGGAATATTGTTAGGCTCAATAAATAGTAAACCAATAGAATCTGAAGGAGACTTAACGTCATAGTGCCAGGTGTCTCTCATTTCAAACTTTATGTGTATTTTTATCCCTTAAAAAACTTTATAGTGCCAAATACCCCTTATCTATAAGTTTGTTGTTAAATTTTCCCCTTAACCTAAAAATTTATATATAAATTCGGTAGTGCACTGTAAATGTTAGTCTATGACAAGAAGTGCACAGATGGAATATTAGAAATGTGGATGTCCAAAAAACCCGGTGGTCTGGGATAGACCGATCCGACCCGGTCTGACCCGACCTGGTCTGAAAGAAAAAATATCAATCCGAGACACTTTGAATAGACTAGACTTGCTAGACTAATAGGGCCGGATCGGACATCAAGCCAAGGGTTTAGACCCTTCGGTCTAGTCCAGTCTGACCCGATTTTTTTTTAATATCTTGTATAATTTTTTTAATTCTTCAAAACTCAAATAATTTTTTATACTTGTTAGGTTTAATATGTTTAATTGATTGTTATGGATTGTATTAAAGTAACTTGAATGTTGTTATTTTTTATTCTTGTTTAATGTTGTTGGTGATTATTATAGATTTATGAATGGGCTTTAATGTTTTGTGATATATTTTTCCTGATTATAAGTATTATTATGCATTTTTCCACTATCCCTAGCTCCCTGCATCAGTTCAAACAAGGGGAGAGAACAAAAATAAAGCAGGTCCTGGACTGTCTGGACTATCCAGGCAGTCCACTAGACTAGTCTGGTTCAGCCCAAGCTCGGGCTGGTGCTGGACCAAACTGGACCTCAAGCTGAATTTTCCATCCTAAGGTCCTATAAGGACCAGACCTCGGGTTAAGACCCAACCCGATTTGGTCGGGTCCATAGACATTCCTAATTAGAAGGTATAGAATATTAGGAATTAGGATGGATGCGTAATAACAAAAGAGAAATAAGATTAGATTCGTAATAAATATATTCATAACCTGGCAGAAAATGTGATTATCGACAATGGAGGCACAAGGAATCTGAAGAAGGAAAGGATTCAACATAAATGAAATTATTCAACTGTTCTTTTTTAATTAAAAATTTATTCAGCCATTTTTAATTAGGGTTAAATTGTAAATTTAACAATAGACTATTTTTCTATGGGATTCAACACATTTAATTATTTGGGTGTAAAAGTAGACATAATCAATTTTTTTGAGTAATACATCTAGCAACGCCGTCAACCCTAATTAACTTTCATTTCTTTTTTGCAATGTTGATCTCAACAATATTCTCACTGTCTATTATTTTAATACAGTTTTAGGAATATGTGCATTTTCTTAATAGAAAAATATTACTTAAATCCTATGGAAGCAATTTTGTTTCAATCAAATCTCAAAATATTCTGAAATTTCACTGCACCCCTTAGATCAAAATGAAATTAAGTTTTGTCAATAAAAAGACAATAATGCCATTTATTTTTTTCATAACAATATTTATAAGACAAATAAGGGTATTCACAAGACAAATAAATGTATTTAAAAGAATTCAAAGGTTAAAAGAAAATTTACAAGACAAATAAGATATTTATAAGATACATATGTGAATGACCAAAATGTTTTAACTCCCTAAATTCTTTTGAATCACTTTACAAGACAAATTTTTTAGCTACAAAATGCAGACTATGTTATTGCCTAAATTTGAGCTTCATGAACTTGAAAAAACTCGGTTGTCTTTTTCTATGGAATAGGGGCAAGATGGTAGGAAAATGCATCTAATAGGATGAGATGAAATAAAGAAAGAGAAGCATGTAGGAGAACTTGGTATCAATGATTTACATAACCAAAATATTGCTTTCATTATGAAGCTCTGTTGGGGTCTGCTTATCAAACCTGATGCTTTTTGTGTAGTGTCTCAAAGTTAAATATGTATGTGGTAAGGAAACATACCAAATGGCAACAACATTCCTCTAGCATCTAGCATAACATCACTGCTATTTGGGATAAATTTTATAAAGGTATTAGCCGAATCCCCAAAAATGGATCCACAACTACCTTTGTTTAACCCCTCATTCACTTTGTCAAGCAGATAAAAGCTTTTGTTTTAGAAAATGGTAGATGGAACATACATGTGTAGAGAAAGTTCTTACCTCCTAGGATCATTAATACCCTTGTCAAAATCAAACCCCCAACCGGAGGGGAAGAGGACAAGTTCTGCTGGAGGAGTGCATCAAATGATAAGTTTAGAGTGTTTAGGATAAAAGTGATTTTAGAAAAAAGAGTTTGGGAAAGAAAAAATGATTTTGAGAAAACGTTAGTGTTTAGATATTGTTATCATAATCACTATTTCATGGTCAAATTACTAAATATGACATTAACTTTTGTGATAATTGCATATAAAGGATAAGATTATATTTTAAATATTTTTAACATTAAATTTCATAATAAATTCCAAAAATGAAATAAATTTGTCTACAAAATTAAAATTATAACATTAGTCAATTATATAATATAAAAAAAATTAGATCTCTCTCACACACACACATTAATAAATTGTATAGTAAAAAATCATTTACAAATAATAATTATCTAAAATAATATCTTTTAGATTGAAATACATAATTTATTCGATCGTTAAATGTTTGGTGGCTAAAAAATGGAACCTTAAACAAATAAGAGTGATGATTTTGTAATAAAACTTACAAAATTTAACTAATTTCTTTAAAAACAGTTTTTTTTTCCCAAATACAAATTTGTATCCATATAATTTAAAACAGTCTACTACAAAAACACCAAATACAAGTTCATGGTAGGGATACAATTACATTTCACTAATTCTAAATAATAGAGTAACGTCAAAATAGGGAAACAATACGTGACTAATGGTCTTGTGTACAATAAATGATTTGATCTCTTGTGGAATCAAGAAGAAAAGCCATGTCAGATGAAGATGTTATTGATGAAGGTATTGTTGAAGATTCTAGTGCATCATCGTCATCTGAATCACACAAAATACCCTCTTGTTCATGGTGTTGGAAGTCAGGATCAGAAATAGATGTTCTTCTAATGAAATTGTGTATAGTTATTGTAGTACAAACAATTTAACCTGTGTTGGAAAGCTGTAGGTACGCATTCTCTGTAAGACTTCAAACTTGTTCTTCCAAACCCCAAAAGTTCTTTCTATTGTGCACCTAAGACTTGAATGTAAGTAATTGAAGGTCTCATTGTCATTTTCAAGCGTAGATGACCTTTGAAACTCAGGGAGATGGTAACACTCACATCTGTATGGACCAAGGTAGCCAATCGATGTGGGATAGCCAACATCTACCAAATAATATTTATGTGTACGAAATATGTGATTAATGTCAATACATGTGTTTATAGTTAACAATAATTAAATTGTAGGAATTATAAGAATACCTTTAGGTGAATGGGGAAAATTCATTGAAGGAGTTGTGAGGGCATGATTAAATATGTGAGCATCATGTGCAGTACCTTCCTATCTAGCCAGTACAAAGGTAAAACACATGTCACAATCACAAACCACCATCACATTTGCGTGTAAATCATTTTCTTCCAATATATTTTGTTTTTTCTCTTGCTTTGACCTTACATGGAATGTGTGTTCCATCAATTGCTCCAATAGTATTTTTTAAAATAGGCCAATATCGATTATTGAGGTGTATCTTTGAGTGAATGTTTTCAAATTTTGGATATTGTGGTTTGATGTTGGATATTGCAAGACTAAAACATGCCTTTAAGACATTATGAAGAGCCATATGAATTGTCTCTTCCAAGAACTGAAATCTTTCTTGTTGCAACCTACTCCCTACCGAATATCCAACGGTGTTCAAAAAAATTGCAACCATTTCATATATACCCATTTTTCTAGTTTCCCTCAAACCATGTCATTGCAATTCAAAGCAAATTTGATGAAACACATGAAGTTTCATTCTAAACATGTCATAACAACAAACAAAATTGTCCCATAAAACATTATTCATCTATATAGCACCTGTATAACCATTGGTGTTGCGGTTCTTCACACAAATATAGCCTAGTATATGCACCAACATATGTCGCAACTTTTCGAACTCTTTTTGACCACCCCTTTCCATCCTTTGCAATAATTTTAAATTTGTTGTCCATAATTGCTTTTTCCTGTGGACATATACATCAAATTTAGAAATTGTAATGTCAACAATTATATAGTCAAAATATGCACACACATATAAGGATGGTAAAACAATAACACAAAAGTGAGAAAGAAGTGACTCATGTCCAATAAAAAACATAATTCATAATAGAAAGGAAAATATAGTAGTCATGCCCTTAATAGTAACATCATTCCTAATAGAAATAAAGTCAAACATAGTACTCATGCCCTAAATACTAACATCATTCCTAAATAGTATTTCGTTCATAGTAACATCATTCCTAATACAATTCATTTATGTCCATAACATTCATGCCTAAAAACCACCAGAAGTTTCTCCCTCATATCCTTCATTGTTGCATACATTTCCCTTGCAGATAGGTGGTTCATAATGAGGTGTACAATCGTGCATAAAATTCATTATCAGAGACAACTTCATGAACTTGATTTAGGTGACTCATGACTTCCACTATTGATATCTCATAAGCACATGGTTCTGCTGCCATCATATTGGCACGTGCTTCTGCTACAATCCTATCAATCCGTGCTTCTGTTGCCATCTTATCTGCACGAGCATGTTCTGCATCAATGTCATTTGTATCAACTATTCTACTGAGGGAATCTTCCATTTTTCGCTGAGAAAGGCCCTTTCTTTTTCATTGCATCACCCCTCATCCTTACCTCCAATGAGTTAGTTGTTCTGCAACCACTAGTTGTTTTGCTCCACCACTGGTTCCCTTCCCTTTCTCATTGTTGGCTCTACTACCTCCACTATTGTTATTGAAACTGACTAAATTCAACTCCCCACTTAAGGCAGTTGTTGACCTTAAGACTTCATCACTATCTCCAAAACCTTCTTACATATCATATTCAGGCATGCCATCAGTTGGGAGTATCATGGATGATGGTGCCCCACGATGTGTTCCTGGGGCACCCACACTTGAAAACAATTAGGTTAATTCTTCTTGGAATTGGAGCCCTTTATTTCTGAGTTTTTCATAACCTTAAACTTCATCTACATTTATCACCAAATATATTACATAATATATAAAAGCACGATAATGGGAAATAAATATGTAAGCTCACATAAGTTAATTAGTTACTGTTGTTTTCTTCTCCCACCAATCATCATCGACAATAATAGTGTTCTTATCATTATCCCATCCAACGCTTGTCTTATGAAGCAACCTATCACACATCTTCCAATCCTTTCGTAAGGAATGATATTTGCTTTTAAACTGGCCCTTCTCATACGCTCTCCCTGCCTTTACAGTGAAGCCATCAGAAATATCTTTCCATCCATTCTTTGTGAAGCTTGTACATTTCCTTATTCCTTTTTTAACTTGTTCTATGCACAAGTCAATAAACACTTTTGTTCTATTTATATCCTAAGAAGCTTTCATCTTTTCCTTACTTATTATGCTGGTAGCTTCCCTGTTCCCAGAATTAAGTGATTTGAAACAAACAGTTGAGTTAAATTTTTAATAACTGAATTTTTCTCCTACTCATCTTCCACATATTCAGAATTCAATACTCAATTTTTTAAAAAATTTGTTTACTAGTTATCACCAACAAGATTAGATTTTGAATCACGCCACATGGAAATCTCAGATAATCTAAGCTCAACAAATCACATACCACACACAAAGCAAGAGCACAAACCACACATCACAAAGCACAAACAAAGAAAGGAGCAATGACCACAGAGCATAGGGCACATGGCAATAATAGGGATTACACAGCAAATACCAAGCACCACAGACCATAGAGTGAGAATAGCTTACCACCATCGACGACTTGTCCAATCTGCAACCCGAGCACAAATAAAGACAAAGGAGCAATGACCATAGAGCACAGAGAATAGAGTAAAGACAGGGATAAAAGAGCAAATACAAAGCACCACAGAGCGAGAACAGCTTACCACTACTTCCGATTTCTCTAATATGAAATCTGAACACAAACCATAGCGCTCACAATCGTCTTCTTCGACCCTAGAAGGACGTCACCAGCATGATTTATTTCTCAAGCCAACAACACTATCAGCTGCGACTTCTCTGATTCGCAACTAGACAACTTTTGAAATGGGGAAGAGAAGAGATATATTTCTATTTTTCAATGCATTTACAAGATCGGCTGAGAGACTCACCAGGAGTGACTGGCATCATTGACCTTCTTCGATTGCAGACAAATCACCACCAGCTACCAGCTTCTCTGGATTGAGCAGAGATATTTGCCCTCGAGAGTTTTGAAAGAGCAATGGGCACAGTAGCCACCACTAGCCATCGAGAGCTTACAAGATCGTCAGAGCAAATACTAGCATCCACCGGCATCATCTACCCTTTCTGATCGCCGATAAACCACCACCACCCACCACCTTGTCTAGATCAGCTGAAGATAAGCCGATACTTGCCGATAGTAGCTCATCTTCTCCAAAATCGGGGACAGTAGCTCATGATAGTTAAAGGAGAAAAAAAGACAAAGAACAAGAAAAGAGAAAAAGGACAAGCAAAATTATTGCATCATTATGGGGCTCAACAACCAGAAAAGGGGAAAAATCAGCTTCTCTAAAACCATAGTTTTAGACAGAAAAGTGATTCTAAGCTTTTGAAGAGTATTTGGGTAAATTTCTCCAAAACCATGGTTTTCCCTTCAGAAGCACTTTTTTCTTTTTAATATCCAAACACTCACTTAGTGTCAAAGTGGCTTACAGATTTATGTCTACATAGCAAGAGCAGCATGTGACGGGCCAATAGAAGAGAGTGTGAAGGATGTCGATCTCCAAGAAAGTAAAATATTTCCTTTGACAAGTATTTCATGACAGGCTCCCCATAAACTCACTTAGAGCTAAGCAAGGCTTTACTAATAATGTGGAGTGCGCTTTTGGGTGTCAGAAAGAGGAAAACACCTTACATATCTTCATGATTGTGAGATTGCCAGAAATGTGTGGATTGAGGTTATTAATCCTAACTTTCTTTTTAGTTTATTTTGCTCTGATTTGCAGGTATAGCTAAGGAAGTGCATGGCCCATAACTTGAGTAATGCATGTTTCTATAGATGGACGTGGGTTTGAGTCTTCAGCTTCATATGTTGGCTCCTTTGGAAAAAAACGCTGTTCGGGAGTTATGGAAGGTGTCCAGCAAGCAAAAAGAAATCATTCCTGGAGGAATCACTCAATTAATGGAAGCTAATACCTATGACAACCTCATGCATCAAATATTCAAGTTCCATAGGCATGAAGAACAAGGTTGGAAAGCACTTCCGGAAGATTTTGTTTGACTAGATGTTGATGGATCTATCAACAATCAGAGAGAAGTGATGTGTGGTGGAATAATCAGAGACAACAATGGAATCTGGATCCTCAGTTTCCAACGGAAGTTGGGATTTCTCCCACCCACAGCTACAGAAGTAATGGCTTTACTAGCAAGTCTCTAGGCTTGCAAGCAAAACAATCTTCGAAAAATTCTTGTCTACGAAGATTCAATGGACATCATTCATTTGGTTTTGAAAGATGGTGGACATAATCATCCCTAGGGGCAGAAATTGATGAGATCAGAGAACTACTCTTCTCAGATTGGGATATCGAATTTCAATACGCGCCACATGAGATAGTTAGATGTGTAGACTACCATGCCAAAGATGCTCATAACCTAAGTGAGGATTCTCTGATTTTGCCAAGTCCCCACCCTGGACGTCTCTCCCTCATGCGAGAGGATTGGTGCTACCTACCCTCAGCCCAAGTTGGATTGCTGCTGGGAGGGTTAACTTTCAAGTTTCTTAACTAACCTATTGTAATAAAACATGTCGCGGTTTAAGTTCCTGATTTCCAAACTTGTTTTCGTAAAATCAATGCATCAACGCCTTCCAACTTGTCGTCTCTGGCCATGGATTGATTTTAATACACATAAGAAAAATTAACCTCAATCTTTATAATTTCACCTTATTTTTAATCAAGTTACTATAATTTTTCTTCCTTTTTAATACATCTTTACTCCTAATATATTTATTAAGATTGATAAGAATGCTCTAATTAATTGACATGTAAATTGCTACAAAATACAAGTTATTCCTTTTGATCCTTTTTATAAGAAACTTTCTCTTTTTTAAAACTGATCCTTAGTATAAACAACTTTTTGTTCCTATCCCTATTAAATACTTATCTTTATATTAATTTCCCCACATTCACCAAAAATTTTATTTACAAGAGAAATATGCCACTAATTCTCTTTCATTTAATCATTTATTACTCATTCTCTCCTAAAATTTCTACTCATTCTCTCTTTTATACTATTTTCATAAACATTGACATATTTGAAAAGGATATTACGTTTTTACACATTATTATTTTTAGCTAATTTTAACCATCAATTCGTTTTGTACAATCATGATAGTTGTTACTTATAAAAAGGACCGGATGGGAGGAAAAAATTTAGAAGACAATGAAATAAAAATTAGATATTATCAATATAAAAATAAAAAAATAATTATGCTCATAAACATCTCCTTTTATCTATATATAATTAATAATCTAATCTGGTTAATTGTGATTTTATTTAGATCTATGTGGCAGAATTAATCTGAGTAGATAAAAACTACAAGGACGTAAAATTGTGTTAAGGTGCACCCAACACCTTAAAATGTTTTTTGAACTGCATCTAACATCCTCAAATATTGTGGTGTAATTATGCCTTTCAAATATTAAAAATGGATCTATTTTGCCCCTCACCTAACCGCAGTCGCACATCCGTTATCTCTGTCTGACATTCTTCCAGCTAAGAAGCCCCCTCCCTCCAGCCATCCCCTCCATATCCATGCCCACTGCATGATGCGGGAATTGTTCTCTCCCCGGATCAGCACATAGAAGCTCCAGGAGGTTGAATCATGTCACAAGTCTCGTGGAAATTTATGGAATTGATTAAGATCATATTCGTTAATGAAAGAAGAATTCTGAATCTAGTCAGCAGCCTCAAACCCAGCAAGTAAACTTAATTGTCGATTGTGCACTATGGGAATCACGTGAAACATTAAAGGATGAAAAGAACCAACAACTGTGTACAAAGTTTATTAGTGAACCAGAATAATAATAGGGTATATAATAACAATAATAGCTAGGTTCCTCTCTTGGCAAGGTTAATTACCTAAATCACCTAGATAGAGATGAAGTTCAGTAATGGCAATTCACCAAAGAGCAGAGAAAAAAAGACATGCTGCTATTTGATATCAACAAGGAAAGGACGAAGCTTGTGTTGGTGGGGTCATAGGCCTCTTCGTTAGCAAAACCAACAAAAAAGATAACAAACCTTATGACACATCTATTACGTTTATGTGCTGATGGGAGAGGACAGTTTCTGGTACACGAAGAGGGCATGGCTACCCGGGGGGGGGGGGGGGGGGGGTTGGAAGGAGAGGCCTTAGTTGGAAGAAGCCAAGTTTTGCATTGAGAAAACGAACGTTTGATTGCCGTTAGGGAAGGGGCAAAATTGATCTATTTTTAAAATTTGAAGAGTAGAATTGCGCCACAGAATATTGCCACTCAAAATATTTCAGGATGTTGGTACACCTTAACTCTTAAAAATAAGATGAAATTGTAGAGACTTGAATATATATATATATATATATATATATATATATATATATATATATATATTTGTCAAGCCTCAAGCCACTAGATAAATCCAATGGATCACATGTGATTAAAGCTATAGGGGAAACAACAACAACATATCGTATGGGTCGGCTATATGGATCGAGCTCAGTCAAAAATTAAATCTCCGTATAAATTGTCAGCTAAAAAATCTCGCTCAATAATTACATTGAGCGCTCTTTTCAGTTTTCCTCTAGAAAGAAAAAAGAAAAGAAAAGAAAATCCACTTCATCTTCCTGTGCTTTTCATCGAAAGTCACAGATTTTGTATGTAAACACAACCGAAAGGTATAGCAGCAGAATCTATGGCTTAAAAAGGAGCTTCCAAGCAACACTCCGTCCCAAGGTTTACCCTTGAAAATTAAAAAGTAGAACCCAGTTTGCGATGAAAAGGCCCCAGAAGATTGAAAACAAGTCATACCATACTGTCATATTCAAAGCTTGAACAATGAACAGGCAGAAACACCAAATATATATGGATTATTTAATTTCCAATCTCAATCTCAAGTGTTGAAATATTTGATACTAGTTCGTCATTGGAATTTGATGCTTTAAAGACATGTACAAAATTCGAATGAAAGCGATACGTCCATTCAATTCAATAACACATAAATTACGTTACAGTAAAACAAAATACAAGAGAGTTACCTGTTTGGATGCCATCATGATATATCATGCAACACAACTACTTTAATTTGGCCAAGAACAGAATTATTGTACAACTTTTCCATTTTTGGGGAAACAAAATCCATGCCACAATATCCATCCAATCTTCTGTTCTTGATCTGTGGCAAGTATAGAATGAGTTAGACTAAAATATTTGCTTATTTCAAAGAACCAAGATTTAATTACGTATTAAAAAAATAAAAATAATTCTTGGCGTACATCCAAGGCATGTTTTGTTGAGCTTTATCACAAAATTTATTATTTAATAGATAATAGATTGGTGGGTACCTAAGTAGGATGGGGAACTCTACCTCAAAAGCTAGGGTTGAGGTGGGAAAACCAACCCATTGAGCATTATTCATCCTACTCAATGTGGGACTTAGTATCTCATACTACTAAGTCTCCATCATAGACTAAGGAGTCAACAAGATATCTCTCTCATTGAGCAACCATCAAGACCTATATACGATACTTAAGCCTTGAAGCACTCATGTCCAATAGGACAGTCTTTTGGGATGAGTTCTCCTAGGGGCTCAAGTTGAATCAACAGGGGTATCAAAGCCTTTCACTGTCATCCCAATCCCAAGTATAGGAAGCTAGTAAAGGGCCAATTTGTGTGGGCACTGGAGCTTGTGAGATTGTTAAAACTCAAGGTCCCAGAGTCAGTCAGATAGCGTCTGAACAGAACTTAGATTATGCAATTTAATGGCCAATATCGCCAGAACTGAAGTTTTAAGAAAATAAAATAAAAGGCCCTAGTAGAAAGGAGCAGCACGGACGATTGGCTTGGCATTATATAATTTTAATTTTTTTTTTTTAAAAAGGCTTACACTAGCATACAATCATTTCTCGCATAGACACAAAAGAAACATATTGGCATTAAGGCAATGAAGGAAGAAACGGAGAAGAAAGAGTAGCACCTCCTCAATTTCTTTCAATTGTACAGAAGAACAAATATTTAGTGTTTAGCTTGATTCAAGTAACCACAAAAAGAGAAGAAAAGGAAATTAATGCAGGAAGTGAAATGAAAGAGATTTTTTTTTTTGGGGGTTTAAATTGATTAAAATTATATATGGATGTAAAACATATAAGATAAAGCTAAAAAAGAATAAAGTTACGGACTAATATATACCTAAACTGGGAGACTAGGTAGAGAGAAAAGAAAACCAAACTTGTTAGATTAAGTAAGTATTTGGAAGAATAATTATAAGATTATAGCACCAGGACCATATATAAACAAAATGCCTTTTCAATAACACAAAATTATGGCCTGCATGGGTGAAAGCAAAACATAAAAAAGAGAGAGGGACCCGGGGGGGGGGGGGGTAAAATACTAAAATGAATTCAGACATTATGCGTCCATTCATTTGTTATAAAAGCCATAAAATTATTATTGGAAATACTCTTCCGATCTTTAATATAAGACATAGTTGACTTTTTTTTGGAAAGATTAAGAAAGCTAAATAAGTTAGTTAATCATAACATATGTCATGTATCATTTGATTATATATTAGTTGATATGTCAAACAAAGTAATTTGATATAAAAAAAGTATCAATACTTTAAAATAATTTATTTAGCTTCCTTAATCTTTTTAAAAAAGCCAACTATGTCTTATATTGAGGAAGAAAAGTAGATTTGTTACACTGATCAATTCAAATCTTAATCACTATAAATTAGGAAACATGAAAGATCGTCAAACCTTATTAGCCATGAAGACGTTGGGTAGCTCCATGCCTTCCTCTGACCATCTCGAACCAAATCTATCAACCAAAAGAACCCCGGCATTTTGATGATCCACATACGCATTTCTTTTTCCATCTGGGTGTACTTTGACCCACAGTAGAATCAGAACGGCCAATCCCATAATCATATGTCAATTCTGTCAGTGGAGGAATGTGTCTAAGGGCAAAAAAGGAAATGTGCACAACAGATAGATTGTTTTCTTCATATGAAACTGGCTGCCAAAAGACGTTTGGGAAGCAACTATGATTCATGAATCTAGCCACATTTCCAACGTTCTTGGCACTAATAATTAGAGGAGATGGGATATTATAATCCTCACTAGAATCATTTAAACCAGCTTCTTCAAGTAACTTAGGTTCATAGTTCCACTTGAATGGATGATAAATTCGAGTTGTGTCAAAAACATACTCATCATTATTGCCATTCCAACTCACCTTGGCTCTGTCAATAACTTCACCTGCATACTCACAAATAAAGGTACCTGCACGAATAGGATCCAATGCTCGGAGGCCCCATCCTCTATCCTTTGTTTTGAACACTTCCATACGGTACTTTAACCCAGTTTGGGATACACGATTTTTGCAGTTAGGAAAACATTGACATGAAGGGCCACATTCATGAACCAATTTCTTCCGGCTCACTAAAATGCCATTCCCAGTATATGGAAAATCACCTTCGTTCCTTCGGATGCAAGAACAGTTTAAATCGCCAGGAATGCAATCCTTTTGACAGTTGCAGCAATCATAGGGATTTGAAACAATGAAGGATTTTGAATATCTAAGAGAATGGAGATAAGTGAAATAACCAGGTGCTTTCTCATCATCAACATCATTGACAAGCGACACGGGAATTTTCTCAGCTCCTGAGGAGAGGTCTGCAAGAATGAGCCCAGTCCTAGAAGCGATGCCAGCCTTCCACCTTTCAATAGATTTCCAAGCAGCAAATGCTCTGGGTTGTCCAGGAACTCTCACCAACTTGTACTTGAATACACCACCACCAGATTTCCCTTTTTCTACCCATGAATCCTGGATCTTATAAAGCCCATCATAGATATAGACCTTCGAAGTTGAGCTCATTTGATCTTTTATGCCCCGTATTACTCTAACATCATTCTTCTGTCGCAAGCTTCTATCTAAAGCAAGATTACCCCTTTCTAGCTTCTGATCATCCCCCTTATCTCCACCCTGACCACTATAGATCAAAATATCACTTTCCTCTGTATTGTCATTATATTTTCCAGAGGAAACAATGGCTAAAGCCACAGGATCAGACTCATTTTTACCACCCATATTTGTGTAGTCGATCCCACCCATAGACTGACTATGGAGACCCACGATACATAATTCTAGTCGGAAAAAGAAAATGTCCCCAATCTCAACCCCAGGCACAGCTCCTATTCTTTTCCTCATGTTTGATCGAATCCCTGCACTCATCAAAATGTTGCCAGCTCTCATATCGGCTCGCTTGCTCAATCCTAGTGTCAATTCCTTAGAATCTTCAAGCTGGCTGATCCTTCTCCTAAGCCCATCAAAGGTCATGAGTAGAAGAATAACCAATTCGCGATTACCATCTTCCCGTTCATTTTTGCCAATGCCTAATAAAGAACACACATCAACTTGCAGATCTAGACTTATCTTGGGCTTCTTTTTGGAGGATTTGGATTTGTTTGATGCCGCATGGCTATCAGTATTTTCTCCATTGGAAGCTCCAGGAAACTCGGCTTCTCCAGTGTCAGAGCTTCTAAAAGACCGTAACGGAGTTGGCATGGGAACCCTAGGAGGCGGTGCTTGAGGTCCTTGAGATGCACCAAATGGGGAAAAGGAATAAAACCCAGTGGGACAGGCGCCATCAAAGGAAGTAGCCTGACCTGAATTTGGAAACACAGGTTCCAAAGTACGTAGAGGTTTAACATCTAAAACCCTGGTCTTATCTATGGATCCTGAATTTTGACCCGACCCTCCTTGCATTTTTACAGATCCTTTAATCAAAACCAAGCTTCGCAAACAACAATCACTAATTCTTTGTTTTTCCCTTTCTTCCCTCTATCAGAAGTGGAGTCCGATGCTCATTATTTAGAAAAAATGTCGGGAAAAACTAATCTTGAATCCGAAAAGTGCCAATGAATCATTTCTTCTACAAGACGATATTTTCCACACTATTTGAAGGCAAACCCGAATGGAACGTGATATCCAGCGAGAGTTGTCAAAAACGCAAAGAAGCAGATGGACTTACGATATGCCACGAATCTGGTGACGAAGCATAGGGAATAAATGTAACAATAACGCAGCTGAGAGACTGAATCTGAAGAAATCGAAAGATTTCCGACAGGAAAAAGGAGATAGAAGATGCAGCTTCAAAGTCTGAAAAATTAACTAGAGATTGATTGTGCTGATCTGGGTGATGTGGTCGCGTGGGTATGGCGTCCCTATGTCCGAGGTCGTCATGGGAGAACACTGTCAAAAATTACTTTTGCGATTAATAAGATAAAATTATTTTTATGTTTATTATTAGTTTGTAGATAAAATAAGAAATATTATGATATTTTTGGATCATATAAGACAATGTTATAATTTTATGGAAAAATAATATTTAAATACCACTTTAACTTTTAAAATTTAGAAAAGCCTATTAAAACTTGCAAAAGACAGAGAAGGGATGGAGAAGGAATCTAGATTTTAAATGTTTGGGATAAATGACGAAATTGCCCATTCTCTTCAATCATCTTCCTCTTCTGACTTTCTCTCTCTTTCCTCTCTCTTTCCCTGTTGACAACCCATAACTCATCCCCGACCATCCTCCCTTTGCACTTGTCATGTTCTTGACTCATCGGCGGCAACTCCGATTCCCACAAAATCTCGCCTTTCTATATGGGCCACAAGACCACTCACTATTTGAACACTAAGTTCAAAGGTCAAAACTTGATGTAACCTCGATGTGAAGCTGGATTTTAGGATTCGGTTCAAGTTGAGCGTGTTCAAGATCGGAAAGTCCAAACCTAAGATTCATTGTGACCTCAAGATTCTAAATAATTGCATCTTCGTGTTTTCAAAAGTTCCAAATATTAACTAAATGTTAATACTATATGTGTCATTACCATTACACTTTTGTTAATGTTGACAATTTATTGTAAGTAATGTATATGAGAAGGACATGTTCTCTGGGGTGGATGACTTGTATGCATTAGATATACGTGGAATGAGTAATGTTCATAAGTCATTTGACCATTTGCATGATAGTTGTTATCATGAATATTTCTGGTTTTTTGTCAACGGCATCACTGCACTTATCATTACCATTACTAAACTTGTCAATACCATTAACAAAATTAGTCAAAATCATTACAAATTTTGTCAAAATCATTAATGTTTTAGTCAATCACATTACTCAATTGGTCATAACCCAAAATTCTTGGCCAATCATTTCACACATTTTGTTGTCACTACTTATTGATTTTGTTAAAACCATTACAATTTTTGTCAAAATTATCAATGTTTTAGCCAATCTCATTACTCAATTGGTTATAACTCAAAACTCTTGGCCAATCCTTTCACACATTTTTCAGTACTTATTGATTTTGTCAAAATATTACTGTTTTAGTCAATAACATTACTCAATTGGTTACAATTGACAACTCTTGGTCAATCATTTCACATATTTTGTCACTATTTATTGATTTTGTCAAGACCATTACGATTTTTGTTAAAAATATTTTGATCAATCTCATTACTCAATTAGTCTTTAGTGAGTCTTAAGGGCATTTTGGTCTTTAAGCCAAAACATGAAAAACCCAGATTCTCACCCCATCCCTTCTCTGTCATTTACAAGTTTTAATGGGTTTTTCTGGGTTTTGGAAGTTAAAGTGGTATTTCAATGTCATTTCCCTAATTTTATATCCGGCAAAAAAAGGTATAATTCTATAATTTACCAGTGTCCTCCTAACCCATGATAGGAAGAGTGCAATGAATATTACATCTTTCTAATAAAAAAGGATTGTATGGAGTAAATAAAAGTAAAAAATAAAATAAGTAACAAAATAATAAATGGAGACACAAGAATTTAAGGTGGAAAAATCTCCCCCTCAGTATGAGTGAGAAAGCAAACAACTAAGGTCCAAAACGAAAAAATTCCACTATCTTTAAAAGGAATACAATGTTTAATACTCTAATACAAAACTCAACTATAGGATGACAATAAATTCCCGCCATCCACATAAATCACCAAAGGATTATATTTATAAAAATAGAAGAGAAAATTAAGCAATTAAATACAAATCTCTTAGGCGAAGATACAATTTGTGCGTGTCGGAAATCACCAAACGTGAAAGCTGCAGTTAGATAATGTATACCAACATTTACACAAAATCTAGAGAAAGTAGGGAGCTCCAATTTATGATCCACCATTTAGATTCAAGGTCTGTATGTCTCAAACACATCTACCAAATTTTAGGGTAATTGGATCAGAAATCATTGTCTGATTGTCGACTTGATCAAATCACCCAAAAAACTCTACAGCGGATGTGAACGGACACATTTACAAAAATTATGGGAAAATAGAAGACTCCAATGGATGATCTAACCGTCTGGAATGAAGCTTTGCATGTCTAGAACCTCTACAAAAATATTCAAATCAATCCATAAGAAATCGTGTTTCGAGTTTTGATCATCACCCAGATTAAAACCAATCAAGCTAAAAAACTATAGAAAATATTCTCTCTCATAAAGAGCTATAAAGAAACTTCCTTTTTCCTCCTCACACAAAAATATGATAGCCTATATAACCCTTATTAGGGTTCTCTATTTATTTCTTTCCTTTTCTCTTTCTTTCCTTTTCTTCCTTTTCATAAAATAGGAAATAAATAAAACTTAACAACTAGAACTTGGGCTCCACATAGGAGTGATATCCTATAGCCTAACAAAACTCCACCTCATGACTATGCAGAGAGGTTCGTCATTACAATGATCAACCTGCAAGCCTCAAGTTTCCCCTACGATAATGGTTTTGTCAACATATCAGCACCATTATCTTCTGCACAAACTTTCTCAAGATATAATTGCTTAGCTTCCTTATAACACTATGATTCCCCTACATCTGTAAGTTAAACATACTCATGTACATAGTATGTAGAAGAAGGTTGATTAGTTCTAGTACTCCTCCTTAACGTACCCTCAGGAATCTCTATTTAAGCATTATCAGATTTTGTTAGTGCAAGCGTTTCACCTAAGAGGGGGGGTGAATTGGGTAATAAAATAATTTTGATGATGCGGAAATAATAACTAACAGAATTTAAATCGTGGTTAAGGGTTAAGAAAAATATCACCGAAGTATACACCAGGATTTATACTGGTTCGATCACAACCACTTTGACCTACGTCCAATCCTCAGAGCTCCTTTGAGATTTTCACTATATCTTCCAAGATTCAATAGATTCTTGGCACCTTAATACACTGCAAGTTCTTTCACTAGACACTCGCTCCCCCTTACACGATATAATATAATCCCCAACTCAAGGTTCCACAACCTTAAGTTGTTTCAATAATGAATATTGAGTTTGCAATAGAATTCTCTCTCAAAGAGTAGATATATGATCATTGAAGTACAGAGAATCAAAGAATGACAGACAGAGCAAGTATGCAGATTGATTATTGTCTGTTTCGTTGTTCGTTATTGCTCTGCTTTGATAGCTTGTGTGTTTATAGTTCAGTTGTAGGATATGACTATTGTAAGCATTTCAACTTGTCCGTTGGAGTGCCGCTGCTTCTTTTGTCTGTTATTGTATTTGAAAAACTAGCCGTTACGTTCGGACGCTCCGTAAAGTATCTTTTTCTTCTCTTTGCATGATGTTCTTATATTTTCCTGGAAAAAGACTTTAAACACTAAAACAATTGAGTGTTAGTCATAACATTAAATCAATGATTATGAGTTGATAATCTCACTTTTTGGGATTTAGCACTCTAGTGATCTTCCAAACTGTATCACTCGAGTGATTTTGTCCTGGCAATGCACAAACATCACATATCACTGGATGGATCACTCGAATGATGTGCTAGTGATCCACTATTCCCATAACTCGAGCGATCACTCGAGTGATCAGTGATGAATCACTAGATGCATCACTCGAGTACTCTATTAGTGATCAATTACTTGATATATCACTCAAGTGCTCCGCTAGTAATATCAAAATATGGGATCACTTGAGTGGTTACTCGAGTGATCTGTACTTAGAAAATTTTCAGTAGTAGCTCACTTTCAGAATTACTCCAGTATTGTACTAGTGATGCTTTTATCTTATCACTCGAGTGGTTACTCGAGTGATCCAAATCCATTACTCAAGTGATCACTCGAGTGATACCTTCCAAAACTTGACAAAGAGTACCACTGAAACAGATTAACTTTTCTTAGTTCATCACTCGAGTGATCACTCGAGTGATGCCTTTGTTAAACTTAGAAAAACTTGTTTGATTGTTCAAAAGTATTTTGTAATATCTTTCCAAACTTTGTTATCATTAAAACATAGGATCTAACACTTTCCCCTATTTTGATGATGACAAAATTTGGTGATTTTTTAACTAAGCATTTTAAAAACAGATTTTTGCATTATTAACATAAACTTGAATTTAAGGACCACAAGATCACATGCAATTTATACATGATCATGATATTAAAAAATAACTACTTTAAATAGACTAAACACTAATATCATACTTCACTTTATATATGACATGGTTTTGTAACAAGTTAGTAAGTAGTCCAAATGCATAAGAAAAACAAAAATAAATAACTTAAATGATCCTAAGAACCCCATACAAACCCCATACACCCAAACTATAACATGTAAGAACAATGTATCTTCACCAATTCACTAACTAGTCATTCTCCCCCTTTTTGGCATCATTAGAAAGGGAAGTCTAAGCAAGAGAGCTGGGTGATGATGATGGGTTTATGCAGTAATAGGAGTGGCAGGGATAAGAGAGGATGCATTATCGTGAGTGTCACCCTAATGTATAGCAAAGGTGGGTGATGTAATATCCTAAATTTTAGTCACATAAATTTCTCTATACCTTAGTGGTATTAAATAAATAAAAATGGTGAATTAAAAAGCATATTAAGAGACACAACAAGGTAATTAAAGGTCACACACAATATAGTTATTTGGTATATAAGATAAGGATGTTGCCGGTAAGTTTTCCTGTGATATTTTTAAAATAGTAAATAATGTTCAAAAATTATGAAAATTTCTAGAATGAAAGTAGACATGATAATATTTAATTTTATAAGTCATATGTACTTTTTGGAGTTGTATACAAGGAGATATGAATTTTTGAATTTTGCCCAGCGAATTTGGCTTTTTTCAGGGGCAGACTCCAAGAATAAAATTTTTGGGAATTTTGAGATTTTAATTGGCTAAAGGTTATATTTTTAATAAAAAAATATACTTAATAAGGGTAACATAACCTTTAGAACCATCCTAATTGGATATCTACACAATTATATATGAATTTTTAAAGTTTGGTGACAAATCTGCAAATTTCTCAAGTATTGCGAAAATTGCAAGGGCAAAATGATCATTTTGACCAAATAAATAAAATCTGGAAATTTTTTATAAATCAATGCAAAAAGGGTGGATAGATGGAGCATGTAAAAATATTACATAATTAAATATGAATTTATATTAGGACATGTGAATTAAATAAAATGAGCACCAAGGACACTAGAGAATTCCAAAAATTTATGCACCTTGGCTTATTTAATGGCCAAGTCGACCAAGAGGGATGGAGAGGAAGGAAATAAAGAGAGCAAGAGAGAAAGAAGAAGAGGAAAAAGAAGAGAAGTCCAAGGCTCAAAATAAGGTAGGTATGCTGAAATCTCCGCTCAATCTTGTGTTATAATTCTAGAAAACTCTCCTTAACCTCCCTATCCTCTTGGATTAGTTATTCAACAAGCAAAAATTCAAGGTAAAAGAGATAAACTTTTGGCCAAGAAGGAGGAAAGAAGAGAAAGCGAGGTAAGTTGCCTCAACTCTAAAATTCTTACTGAAAACTGAGTTGTGACTGTATTCTGACTGGTTATTAGACTGTTTCTGGTGATATTGTAAATTCATATGTCCATTTTCTAAAGGGAAATTCTGCTCAAATTTCCATTGATTATGTTAAAATGGTGATTGAATGAATAAACCAATGGAAACAAGTGTTAACAAGGTGAATTAAGGATTAAAACCAAGGAAAATTCAATTTCCCCAAATTTTCTATAAGTTTCAGCCAAGCATAGAAATAAGGGAAGGAGCTGAAATTTCATGATTCTAATGGTTCCATGATGTTTAGGAGGGAAAGTTGTGTAGGGTTCATGTTGGGTGCAAAGTGTGAAAAGCCCCAGAATGTGAAATGACAATTTTGCCTCTAAAACCCCAAGTATGGGTTGCCAAGGGCAAAACTGTAATTTGGGCTAGAATTAGCATAACCTGAGGTCAAAAATAGATTATACATGTAAAATTATGTAGGATTAGCACGGGTCATAATTTTTGGTAAAGTACAAATATATCGGGTAAAAAAGGAATAAGATCGGGTTCCCCAGGGGCATTTTGGTAAATATGGAATTTTGAGCTAAGATAACCAACTTATAAATTCTAGAATAAAGTATGAATGAGTAGTAACTCATTTGCAATTACTTTGAAAATTTTAGGATTTAATAAGTGCCCGAGTCGGACGGAAAGTTAAGGGATCTATAATAGCTAGGCTTGGAAAATGAGTCCAAGTAGTAACTCTATATCTCATATTCTATGTGAATGTCAATATGCATTATTCTTCCATGTTCTGTACAATGTGTTGTATGTGTGGCAGATGGGCCAATGTGGTAAATTTACCCATAGGATGTAATCACATGTTGTGTGGTTACAATATAGTTGAGTTATTTGGTGGTTAGGAGCTATACTTACCTGTGTGATGTATAGCTGGGCTGTGCTTACCTGTGTGCTGCATGGCCTATGGAGTTATGTGATCACATTATATAGGTGAATTCTGTGGTGAATTCCTATGTACGAGTTATGATTTGTGCAGATCAAGAACGGGCGATCATTTTGATCCGGACAAAATCATCGTCTGGTTCCCAAACATTGTTAGACATGTGTTGGCATTTTGATTGATGTATCATGATAAATGCTATATTACATGTTTATATTTCAAATTTTATATGATTGATATTTTGTTACTACTGAGATTCATATGAATCTCACCCTTTCCATAAATTTTAACATTTATCTCAGCAAGTAGAAATGGTTCAGAGGGCAAAGTAGCGATTATCGGCAGCTAAAGGCCTAGTAAAGATCAAGGTATTTTCTGTTGGTTATCTATTAGTTTCACTCTATAACTAGAAGTAGTATTGTAAATTGTATAAACCCTGTGGGAATATTTTGTAATGTAATCAAGCATTTTATATAGGTAAATTATACTATTTCTGTTTGCCCATTGAACTGCGCGTTAATACTCTAATAAATGTCAAAATATTAAGGGGTTTGACAGGTGAATAATGTGAAGATAGAATAGGCTTAGGAAGGACAAGTGGAGGTACCTATATTGGATCCGTAGGGTTAGAAACATACAGGGGAGTGTGCTGAGGTGGTGGTGAAAGCTAAATAGACAATGAGACCATTAACTCCCCAATGTCATCATAATGATGAGAGTGATGAGAAGGTGACTGAAGCAGTGGCTCTATAGCTGTAGGTGAGGTAGCTGGTATATGCACTGAGCTAGGTTGTACTGTGGTAGGCTCATCCAAGGTGATATGAACCTGTGTGGAAGTATTAGGATCAGCCATGATGAATAAGATGTTGCTCGGTAAAGAGTGAGGAATCTTATATGGAGGGTCAGAGACTGGGATAGATGCAGAGACTGGAGTTGAAGTTAGGATAGATGAACCAGAATGGAGGAGCTTGGAGCCAAGGCATCAACCTTTTCATGTGGATACTTGAGAAGGCTGGTAATCTCTATCAGTGCATTCGTCTGAGCCTCATACTATGCCAACTGTCAAACCCCGCAGAATTTAGACATTTCATATAGCATCATTGTATAGTTCAATCATACAAACAGAATTTATACAAATATACTGATATATGATCATTGATTACAACATAAGATTCTGAAAAAGTTATCAGGTTTTACATATTACAAACCAAAAACTCAAATAGAATACACCGTGGTCAGAGCTGGATTAACCCCATAAACTACTCGCCTCTAATTCTTGTAGTTGACCTTCTCTTTGCCTTTGGAATTGTTATACCTAGCTGGATAAATTTTGTTTTCAGGAAAGGAATGAGATTTGAACGAATCTCAGTAGTAACTAGTAATCAATCATATAAAATATGGAAATAAACATGCAATGCAATATTTATCATGATGTAGCAATCAAAATGTCAAGCACATGTCAGCCAATACTCAGGAATCATATGATGATTTTGTTCGGATCAAAATGATCATTTGTTCCTGATATGCACAATATCATATTATAATGTGATCACAAAAACAACTCGGAGCAAGCCTATACTTATCTGTAATCATCATAACTTGGAGCAGGCCTATACCTGTCCGTACATATCAAGCCACTCAACTGGGTCCACCTGGCCAAATGATACCCTAAAGGTTCCATGGGGAGGTTTAACTCATTACCCACACCCAGAGAGCATCAACACCATAAGCAATATATTGAACAAATCATGGCAAACATTACATATTAACATTCATATAGAATATGAGAGATATAGTTACTACCTGGACTCTTTTCTGTTTCTAAAGTGTCAGTCTTTGATGACCCTGCTAGATAGATATCAAATTCTAAAATTAGCCAAAATAATTACCGATCAACTACTTTTCATGTCCACTTATATCAAAACTTTCAACTTTAAAATCTTTTGTCAAAATCACGTATTTACCAAAATGCCCTTGGGGACCTGATATTTTTTTGTACTTTTTCAAAAATTACAACCCAAGCTTATGTTACATATTTTTGCATGTAGAATCCATTTTTGAACTCAGATTAGGCTAATTCCAACTTAAATTACAATTTCACCCTTAACAGCCCTAACTTGGGGTTTTGTGGGCAAAATTGTCATTTCATAATCTGGGGCTTTTCACACTTCATACCCTTCATGAACTCTACACAATTTTCCCTTTTAAACACCATGAAACCATAAAAATAATGAAATTCGAGTCCTAACCCTTAGTTCTCAATCTGGCCAAAACATAGGAAAATTAAAGGGAAAATGGATTTTCATGCTTTTAATCCTTAAAACACCTCCTTATCACTTGTTTCTACTTATTTAACCTTCCAATTATCGATTTTAACATAATCAATGGAAATTTGAGCATCATTTACCCTTATAAATTATACATCCCAAATTTACAAATTCACCAGAAAACAATCCAATAATCAACCAGAAATTCATTACAACTCAGTTTTCGGTAAGAATCTCAAAGTTTGAGTAACTTGCTTCACTTCTTATTCTTCTTCTCTTCTTGGCCAAAATTTCCCTTCCTTTTACTCTAGATTTGTTTTGCTAAACAACTAATCTAAGAGGATATGGAGGTTAAAGAAGAGGTTTAACAAGTTAGAGAGCAAGATTGAGCAGAGATTTCGACATACTTACCTTGCACCAGCTCCTGAACCCCTACTCTTCCTTCTTTCATCCTTCCCCTTTCAGCTCACTTTCTTTTCCTTTCTCTCTTCCATTGGGCCGACTTGGCCTTAAATAGGCAAAGGAGGATAATTTTGGAAAATTCTAGTGTCTCACATGTGTCTTGTATTCATTGGTTCTTATTCCATTTAACACACATGTCCTAATATAAATATATATTTAATTATGTAACATTTTTATGAGCTCCATCTGTCCATCCCCTCTATATTTGTTCATGAAAATTTTCATATTATATTTATTTAGTTGAAATGACCATTTTGCCTTGCAATTTTTCTCATTTTCGTAATACTTGTGAAAATTGGTAGAATTGTCACAAAAATTTGAAAATTCATATCTAATTGTATAGATATCCAATTGGGGTGGTTCTAAAGGATATGTGACCCTTATTAAGTTTAGTTGTAGGAAAAAATATAACCTTTAGCCAATTGGAAGCTTACCATTCCCATAATGTTTGTTTTTGAATTATGCCACTGAAAAACGCAGGTTTTACTGGGCTAACTTCAAAAATACATATTTCCTTGTGTACAACTCCAAAAATTCTATTTGACCTATCAAATAAAATATTATCATGTCTAATTTAATTCTATAAAGTTTTGTAATTTTTGGACATCATTTATTAATTTAAATATGTCCCACAGTCTGACTGCCTTATTGGAGAACCTACCGACTGTCATGTGTATCAACTACTTTGTTATGTGTAACCTCTATTGACTTTGTTTTGTCACTTTACATGATCTTTTATCATTAAATACCATAATAGTTATATGATACTTAGTGACCAAAATTCAGGACATTACACCAACACTGCCTTATTGTGTTGGTTTATATACTTACACATTTGACCCATCTTATGATTTATATGAGTTATGAGCTTAGCATTAGTGTTATCTATGTCTACATGGAAACCCTGAAACACCTCCTTCAAGTATGTCTGGATTGTGGAACCAGCTGTGGATGTGGCAGGGGCAGAGGATTGTGTATCATCCATCCTATTGGTCTCAGTCTCAGTTGCCTTCTTCTTCTTCAGAGTGGTAAGCAAGGCATGCTTTAGAGGAAACTCAATCCCCAACTTCCCAATTTGGTTTCTTCCTACCTGCAACAACCTCTTAACCGGTTCATCAGGCTCTAAGTACCATATCTTTTTGGCCCTAAAAAATAAGGAGATCAACTGAGGGTATGGCATAGGTGTAGTACGAGTACCGAAGAATCTGTATCTCTTGATCTTAGAAAAGGTCAACTTTCCTAGGTTTTCCTTCTCCTCAACAATATGAAAGCCATAAGCCCGTAGTCTCTATCAATGAAATGCATGAAGTTGTTGGACTTGTTGACTATGGCTCAAGAGTGGATATACCAAAGGAATCTGTGTAGGTCACACATATCCCTAGGATTGAAGATTAGTGGCCCAACTCTCTTACGGGGTCTTAGGATGCTGAAAATTTGATTCGGTGTAAGCTTGGCAGGTGCATCCTTTAGTGGCTTTGTAATTCCTAGCCATTTGTTGATCTAAGAGGTAGAGATAAGGAATTTATTTCCTCTCACTTTAGTCTCAAGCTCTTCTTCTACAACCAAACCACCCTTAGAGAAATCTTTAACTGACTCTAGATAGCAATAAAAGTGCCTAACTACCTTGGAATAATAAGGTAGGTGCACAGATAACCAATGCATATAGTGTTCTAGGTACTTACTCAAATAAAATTTAATGGCCTCAAATAAAACTTTAACATCAACGTAGAACATCTTACACATTTTCCTTCGGCAAAGTACTAGTTGAATTTCTTTGTGTCCTCAAGCTTGTTTGAATTGAAGCCCTTTGGAGGTACTGTTACATCTTCTTCCTTACTATCCTCTTTTTCCTTTTCTTTATTTTGTCCTTCCTCTGACTCCTTTGTTTATGACTTAGTGGGCTTAAAGAGGATCCTTGCTTTGCTCCTTTGGACAATAAGGCCTCTTCCAGCATATTGGTCATAGCCTTAGTAATTTTGGCACCGTACTTTACTTCCTTGGGATCCCTCTCACTCCAAGAAGGAGTGTTAGTATCAGAGTCTGAAGATGGGGGACTTGGAGGAGCTTCAGATTTGCCTTTTCCAGCTTGAGTTGTAGCCTTTGATCTTGTTCTAGTAGTGATTGGCTCTTGAATGACAAATCCTTTGACTTTGGGTTGAGGCTCCCGTGGTGCTTGCTTTAGGACTTTCGGCCGTGAGTGAGACTTGGGTTTCAATGTGGATGATTTCTTATGTTTCTTTAATGGAGGAGGCGGTGGAGACTCTGAAGATTGACCATGAGCAGTTTTGGTTCTAGCCATTTTAAGGTTGATCACCAAATTGAGAGATTGCCCTTTTTTTTCAGTTGTGACAGATGCAGTTTAGGGTATTCGATTTTAAGGATTTTGGGAAGTTTTTGAGTGTGGAAATTAGTGGGTTTTGTGTGGAATTTAATGGGTAAGATTATGTGAAAAGATTTGGCAGAGCACTAGGATAGTCACTAGAAGTGATTTGGTGAAAATAACACTATTCCTGCCAATGTAGCCATTATGCTTGATATCACTTGAGTGGTTACTCGAGTGATCTTAGGGTATCACTCGAGTGATCATACCAAAGAACCAAAAAATTAAGCAAATAGGCCATACCTGACATGAGTAATCTTGTAATCACTCATGAATGATTCCTTATTGTGTGGTAGCCTTTAGATTGTTGGATTAAGTAGGAAATTGGTTGAATTCTTTACTGCATCGATGATCACTTGAGTGGTTACTATATAGGATGACAACTCGCATGTCTCACATGATCATAGCCATTTTTACCTTCTAAGGATTGTATATGGTGCCAGAAGCACATGCAAAATATGTAGATAGGTAATTTTTCACCTTCTCTCTTAAAATAATTATTTAAAATTTATTAAAGTGGGGCTCACAAAACTAGAAATTAATGGATGTTTTCCTTCATTAATGAAGTTGGCTTTTTTGTCCTCCTTTTTTAAAAATCATAGGTATTTTTGCACCTAAGGATTGTATATGGTGCTAGACCCACATGCAGGATATGTAGATGAGTATTTTTACATCTTTGCCATATATGGTAAGTGATAGTTGCTAAGAATATTGAGATAAATAGAGAATTTTGTTTTTCATTAGTGGGCCCTTAATTTAATGAAAGAACACTTAAATAAATTTCTTTATTTTCTAAAAAATGCAGAAGAGTCAATATGACTACAAAGATGGAACATCCTACAACATGAGAAATGACAAGCATTTTGAAGGTGGTTATGCTTGGTAGAGTTTATGTACCCAAGGATCTAAGACCCTTTAGGATTACTAACTTTTATGATGGGAAAAATACTTACATCATAAGGAACATCTTTCTTGTCCTCATCAATGAGTATCAACCTTATATCCCTTGCATATTGTAAAACTAGCTTCTTGATTCACCTTGAAATAGTTGGATCATCAGCAACACAAACAACAATAGTACCAGTAACCTTAATGTAATCAAGTGACCTAGGATAATAGTTCTTGAATTTCAGTGCAAATTGAAAACTAAATTATGTTGGGAAGGTTACTATAAGATATGCTAGTAAACATTACACTCACTAGTTGTACGTTGTTGGTACTAATGATGGTGCTACTAGAATTACTACTACAGATTTGTTTATATTTAACTATTTTTTTACCGATATTTAACTGTTTTCAACTATTAAATATAGAGGCAAGCCTCACCCAAGAGCGGGAGGGGGTGAATTAGGTGATGTAATAAAATTTTTAAACGTTACGATGTTATGGAAATAAATGAAGAGATAGTAGAGATGAGATAATTTGCACATAGAGATATACTGGTTCGGCCCAACCCCAGACCTACGTCCAGTCCTCATAGATCAACACCTCTTGAGATTTTCACTAGTCTTCCAAGATTCAGTAGGCTCTCAGAATGCCGCAGTATAATAACTATCATCGAAAGGACTACGAGAAGAAATGTTCTAATCCTATAACTTTCTCTCCCCCTTACGGTAAGTTTTACAAGTAGAGCAATTCCGAAGACCTTTCTCTCCTTCTCACCTGTATAAGTATTACAAGCAGTAATGCTCTCTCCTGCTTACACCCCTGTAAATCTTATGAGTAGTAACATTCTTTACTGCTTGCACCTTATAAATCTTAAGAGTAGAAAGTCATACCATGAATTCTCTCTACGGCTTCCCTCGTAAAGAAATCAACCCTCTCAAGGTCTCTTTACCTTAAGATCAATTCATAAATACAATTAAAGGTGTTTACAGACTCTCTCACAGAGTCGATATGATAATCAATGAAGTACAATATGAATACAAAGAGAAATATGAAATTAGAGACTCTTGTAAATTTTTCAGTATATGCTCTACATGGTTTCATTTTGTCTCTAATGCTCTGTATTTATAGCCGATCTGAGTTAGCTGTTGTGGAACGGAATGCCTCATTGTGGAGTGTGATGTATACGTTTGAATTTCTAGATAGTCTTTTATGGTAGGTCAATTGTTTATCATGGTAGGTAGCCGATATTCGATGTGTAATGATAATATTCGCCACAATTGACTTTCTTATTTGAATTTGTAATCTGAACATTTAATCTCCTGTTTCACCCTTGAAATACATGTTAGTTAACGTTTAGGTATAGCAACAAGTGAAAGCATAATGAATAAATATCATTTAACCATATTTGGATTGTTCGCTATAATTTTGTAACTGATAAACTTGAGTTCTTGCTGCCAACTCAAGTCCGAAATTGAGTTCCATTATCCAAATCGAGTTCTCTCCAATATTTACACAAACTAAATAGTGATCACTTTAAAGTGCCTCTTTAGAGTGTTTGGAGAATTTTTGGCCCAACTCAAGTTCTCAGGTCCAACTCGAGTTCCCTGCATGAATTTTCAAGTTCTAGCTTTTGTTTCTTTGAACTCGTGAGAGTTACCATGAAGTTCTACAGTAGGGAGAGAATTGTAATATCCTAAATTTTGGGCCTAGAAACTTGAGAATAAGCTTGAATCAAGTAGACTACTAAGCCTAGTTTTGTAAGTAGTCGAATAAAATGTGTCGGTGCAGATGTGCACTGGACATAGATATGGCAGCATTTTATGGTCTGCACAGGCACATGGCGTATTTTTGGAGGTGTAGGCATACATGTGATCAAGTCAGGTGAAATACGTCGGTATAGGTGTGCACGTGGCATTTTCTGGGCAGATACATATGCCTTATATTTTAGAAAAGACTTGGGTATGAGGCGCCATTTGCTGAGGATGTACATGTTAGATCCTATTTGTAGGTCCCATATAGACACTTAGGCTTATACTTGGCAGTTTCCTAAGGCACGTGGCACCGTTTGGAGCATACACTGTAAAAGTAGCTTTATTAAAGTAGCTTTATTAAAGCAACTTTATTAAAGCAACTTTATTAAAGTAGCTTTTTGAAAGTCACTTTGCTACTAGCCAATCACATTACGACATTGTGGATTCTACTTTACGGCTAGCCAATCACGTGTTGACACTTCTTGAAGGAACAATTAACACATGTTGAATTGTTAGAGCAATTCACTGGTTTCTGGTTCGGCCACTTGTTCAACCTGCCTGAACGTCGAGCATAAAAGTTAGAGAAAATCATCAGATCTCCTCTCCCCTGAAATGGAAAGTCTGTTAGGATTCGTACACGCAGTGGAAAAATTAACCGTTTAAAAACCTCGAATCCCAATCACGGATCTATCAAAGACGTCTAAATCGAGTAGTTAGAATAGTACCTTTATGTTTTCGTGCTTTCGATCTCTAGGAGTCAACACCTCTGGTCGCCTCCCTCTACCGGTATCCACACGAACAAGACCCAATGCGGCAGCGTGCTAGCGCCTCCAAGATGCCTCTCTAGGGTTTCTCGCGGCTCTCCGAGTTCTCCGTACGGCCTAGGGTTCTCTAGCCCTTCGAATTTTATTTCTGATGTAGGCCGTATTGGAATCTCAAAATTAATCTTAATTAATTTGAAATTCAAATTAAATCAAATAAATCTGACTTGATTAAATCTGTCAAACAGATTTAATTTATCATATTCATTTAATCTAATTAAAGAGCCAACAGATTTAATTTATCTTCATAAATTAAATCTAAGATATGATATCTGTATTAGTTTTAATTATTTAATTTATCAAATAAATTAAATATAAAACTAACATCTTATAATAATATTATAATCTATATATATTATTATTGTTTTTTACGAATATATATATACATACATATATATATATACATACATACATACATATATATATATAATTCATCCACCCTAGGTCAAATATTGTATTCATTGAATTTTAGACACATCTTAGATTCAATGAATCTGGACATCATAGCTCGTGTTGGGCTATTCTTGTGTGCGACCCTGTAGGCCCACATGAAGTTGACAGTGGGCCAAGAACTATTCTAGCCCACAAGTCGTAAGCGGCCTCTAGCAAGACATTGCGACTACCCAATTCACATGAGGATCGATGATACGATGCAACCTTTTATACAACCATGTCACGTCCCTTTTTGTCACACGATATTTTGGTCAAGGATGAGGCATGGACAACGTCATCCTCCTGTTCCTGACCATCACTTTCCCAATTCCTAAGTAGCCTGAAATTAGAAATGGAAACTCCTTCCCATTACAGTATGGCCATACATTTCTCAGGCTCACTCATCGAGGGGCCCAGTAATATCTCTCACTAATGTGAGGAACAAATTCCATCTTGACCACTCACATTCCTCTTCATGAAAACTCCTAAGCCCGATTGTAGCCTTTATCATCACCTGGTCAAAGGTGACTTTTGACTAGGTCAAAACTTAGCAACTCTCATGCAGGAATCTATGATGATCTCAGGTTAGAGGGCACTGTGACATGATTATATGTATGAGATAAGCTTATGACTTAATCCATGCAACTTTCTCATAGCGGGTCGGTCTAGCACCTTATACTCCTACAGGTGCCTAAGACTTTGATTTGTATCTCTATACCTCATCAAAGTCATACTGGTCTTATTTCATCTTTGTTCCTGCATAGATAATTGACCAGGGACATTTAGGATAATCTTTATAGTTCATTCAAGGATACAATTATCATAATAAACATGCAAATGATATGATAACAATAAGGAGAAATTCTTAAATAACAATAATGTTTAAGGTACAATGATTGGCCCTTAGGGCACAATTTCCAACAAAGTCGTATGAGGGCTTAATAGAGAGAGGAAAGTCGGCCAAGAGGAGGAAGAAAGAGAGAAAGATGGGTGTCAAAAGGAGCATCGGGTACCCTGTGACTTAAACGGAGCACCAAGCACCCTGGGGAAAAAGAGCGTTTGACACCCTAAGACTTTAATACATGACATATGTAATTAAAAGGAGCATCTAACACCCCCAAGTCTTATTTATTCATGCAACCCATGGAAATTGAGAGAAAAATCAAGAGAAAATGAAAGAAGAAAGAAGTTTGAATTTTCTTGACCTCCCGAGCCAAGTTCACCTCCGAATCAATGTTTCTAGCTCCCAATGCCTTCACAAATTTTCTTCTACTCATCGAGGGCTACATTTCTATAGTTTTGGATTCTTGATCAGAGGAGTTTGATGCTGCCTCTATAGTTAGAGTACTGCTGGAATGAAGAACCGATCGTAGAATCGAATAGAGGTAATCATAAGCTTAGATTTGAGTATAGTGTCTTGATGTTTTGATGAATTTTTATGAAGTTATGGACCATGTAGAGTTTAAGCTAAGAGATTAATTTAGAGCTTTTATGGTCATATGATGATGAACATGATGATGTTAGATAGAGTTTTATGATGATAAGTAACATGTCTTGAAGTTGAAATTGCAAGAACATATCTTATGACAATTAGGGTTCAGTTTTGGCTAACCTTGGTTCATAGGGTTGGAGCTAGATTATGGTAAAATTAAGGCTATAAATGGATTCTATGGGCAAAATTATGTAGGAATAGCTTGTGGATATAATCTTTAGATAATTGGTTATAAAACCCTAATTTTGGAACTTAAAGTGTTAAAGTTAGATTCTTCCATATTTGAGTTACATTACTTGTGGGTTGTTTTTAGTGTCAAACCTTATCCAATGATTGTTATATTTTATATAGTATTAGTAGACATCTTAAACTTTCAATTGATATATATAATGCACAATTTGTCTTGATAGATTGTAAGTTATGATTTATTGAATTTAAGGTACAAACACTGAAATGCATTTTATTGCAGTAACATTGGTTAAGAATTATTAAGGTGTTACCCCTATAATTAGTACTAAGTAGTATTTTTTATTTAAAGAGGACTTAAAGAGATTCAAATAGGGACTTGAACCACTCCATTTGGAGTTTGCTAGAATTATTTATGAATTTACAAATTTGACTAATGAAATCTGGCAGACTAAGAAAGACTTGCGAATTTGTAGCTTTCGAAGGAATTTGTGACTAGTGAGATCATGAGTGATGGTTTACCTTCATGGATCTAATGACGTGGTTATCTATCTAAGGCTATGAGATGTTAAGGAAGAGCAAATGGAAGGATTTCATAGCAACTACAATGGTTGGAAAAAAAGGGGGACAAGAGAAGGACTCAAAGACAAAAGGTAATAAACTTAACTAACTTACGTGTATTGATATGTATGCTTGTGTATTGATGTGCATGATTGCTTTTCTTGATTATGTGTAACATATATGAATGATTGAAGCTCTATTTCTATTGATGCTATAGCCATATGTATGAGATGTGAAGTATTGAGCATGCAAATATGTCATTATATGAGCATGAGTTGAGATAAGGCAAGCATGTCATGCACAAAGCATTTATCTTGAATGCATAATGGATATTATTTTCTACTAAGATTCTCCCAAATCTCACCCTCTATCACCCAACCATATAGGTATTTGAGCACAAGAGGTGTGCATGATGATATGCCAGAGGAATTTGTGAAGAAAGAATTGAGGTTTGATGCGCGATAATATGTGATTGTGTAAATTATTGTGTAAAGTGAATAATTGTGTAAACATGTTGAGAGAAATGAAATTTCTAGATATTACATCCATGACATATATAAATACGAATAAGAATGGAAATGGTAAAAGTTATGATTTTCTCGAAATTAAGTTGAGCAATTTGAAAGTACAGTTTTACCAAATGAATAAAGCCCAAAGAAAATAATTTTATAAATTTTAGATGGGAGTTTTAATTATCATTTTCCTAAGCCATAACAAGAACATTAACGCTTCCGTATGTGTACTAAAGGGGAATAAATGAAGGGTGTTATGTTTTTGGTATCAGAGCATAGATTCTGGCTATAGGCTTCTATTCTCTGCTTATGTGGATCATATGTTGATTCCTTGTTAGTAACCCTGTGAGTAGAATAAGTTATGGGTGATAGATGAACCCCAAGAGATAGATCTCCCTGTCTATTGACTGGCAGGCTGGTTATGGAGGAAAGGGTAAAGCTGTGTATATGTAAATAGGCATATTATAGACTCTCTGCCAAAGGAAGAGGCAGAGCTGTGTATAGAGGAAGAAATAGAGCAGTAGTGATGTATACTACGAGGAAAAGGGTAAAGCTGTATATAGGTGAATAGGTTGATTATAGACTCACTATTGGAAAAATGAATTTTTAGACCAGGTAAAAAGGATTTTTTAGACCGATTCTGGATGAGGTATTGAAACAGCCGGTCTAAAAAGTCTGTTACTTTTTAGACTGGTTAAGCAATCAGTCTAAAATGTCATACTTTTTAGACATGTTGTTGAAATAACCGGTCTTAAAAGTTATTACTTGTTAGACCAGTTATTTTGAAAATCGATCTAAAAACTATTATTTAGACCTCATATTTTTAAAACCGGTTTTAAAAATTATGCTTTTTAGACTGGTTATTTTAAAAACTGGTCTAAAAGCTATTTTTTACACCCTACTACACGCGTGACCATTTCTTGAATCTTGAATGGATAGAGACCCCTCAAAGAAAATGAATTTTGACATCTGAGTCTTTACTACAAGCTTTTAAGCTTTACTTTCCTTTAGTCCCCTGTACTCCATCTCCTTTCTATTATTACCCATTAGTCCCAATCTAGCAGTTTCTTCTAAGTTCATCGATGACGAACCCAGCTATCAGACTTCTGGTCTGCCGTCGTAGGCAGGAACTGTGATACCTCATTTCCTATAGCTTCAGTTGAGTACAAAAGAGTAGTGAAATCACGCGGGAGACCAAGATTTGAAGCCGGAACAACCAACTTCCGAAAATGCTTATAAATTCCACAACCTTAACCCATGAGTTGAACCTAGAGTTGAAACGGTGGTAAAATTTTCTCAAAACTCTTTTCACAATTTTCACTAACTTGTTAAGACTCACTGGTTTTCTCTTTATTATTATTCATCAGATTTTACGAGAGTACCTCTGCCGACTTTATATAGTCCATTTCACATACACATTTCGTTAGCAATAGGAAGCAAAACTACTTATTATCTATCGTTCATTCACTAGTTTATCTTTACAACATATACATCATTTACAATTCAAATATCCTAAAACATCCACAAAAGAAATATGGACGAGACAACCATAAACTAAATTCTTCAGCACCTCAGCTTCTAGTCATCGCCGCTTACCTTCTTCTTGCCCCTCGAGCTTTCTCCTTGTACTAAAGGTGGTTTTAAAGAAAAAGGGTGAGAATCGAAGGAATATCAGTAGTAACACAATGTCATTCATACATAAATAATATCACAAAGCATGCTTCACAACATCAAATCATAGAATCATCACAACAATACTCAGTGCAACAAATGTAGTTCATTAACTACTGTAGCACTAGGCATGTTATAGGCCCCGAGGGTTACCTGTGCAAAATAGGCCTCGGGCACCGCTCGTGCATCACTGAACACTATATTGGCTTGAGCGTCCACCCGCGTAAAATAGGCCCCAAGCGACCACTCTGCATAATCTAAATATGTCAGACAACTTGTGATGAGTGAAAACAACACACAATTGCATACTATGACATATGAAAGACATGTTACTACCTGGTTGCTCTTCTTTAGCAACTTTTTCTTGCCTGTTTAAGCTCTGGCAAGTTATGTGTTTCGGACGGTTGTCAAGTCCTGAAATCCTCAAAATATACCATAAATGAGTCATTACTCATTTACATAGAATTCCTTACAACATTGGTAAACTCATTCTACAAGTGATAAATTACCAAAATACCCTTAGAGACTCGGTCTACACCCCTTTTATACTTGATCTCACTTCACTTTACCAAAATTTATGACCTAGGTAAACCCTACAAAAGTTCACGTGTAGAATCCATTTTTAACCTCGAATTGGTCAAAATCAAGCACAAATGACGAAAATGCCCTTGACAACCCTTAGTTAAAGCTTTTAAAGGGTAATTCAGTCATTTCACATTTTGAGGCTTTTCTCACTTCATCATCAACATATACCCTACAAAATTTTTCCTCCTAAACCCAATGGAAGCATCAAAACTATCAAATTCCTACTCCTTTAGCACGTCTAACATAGGGTAGTCCAATAGGATTCCTAGAAAAGTTGTGTCGGTTTCTCATTTTCTTTTGCCTAATCACCTCCTTTCTACTTATAATCATACTATTAGCTATTTAGACATTTATTGGACTTGATTTAGAGAAACTTGACCATTAAGGTCCTTTAGGTTTCATGAGCTATCTTGCACTAAAACAACCAAAACCAAGCCAAGAACAACTCTAATAGCATTAATCAAGAAAGAGGAACAAGTTTGTGAAGTTACCTCTTGATTTTCACCACTTTCTCTCTCTACAAGTTCTGCCTCTCTCTCTCTACAACTCTTGAATCAGCTAGAAATCCATGGTTCTAAAGGTGGATAAGTGAGCAAGAGAGTTGATAGAGGAATTAGGAAGCTTAAGACACAAGGTAACAACTCTTTACCTTGATTTCTTGATGAACCCTAGCTCCTTCCTCTTCTTCACTGTGCAGCTCTCTCTCTCACTCTTCCTGATCAGTTTAGAAGGAGAATGAGAAATGAAAGATGAAGATTGATGATATAATGAAAAATGGTTAATTGGGCTTGACATGTGGTACTTTTTCATTGGTAAAAAATGTCCATTTTCTTTATTTAATTCCATCTCCCTTCTCCCTTCATGTTCAGCTGAATTTGTATGAGAAATAAGGGAGGATATATTAATCTTGCACTATTCTATTGCCATCATGTAAATATGTTGACTTTTGAGTATTTGACCTTTCTTGACAATAATTCACCAAAATTGGTTTATTAATTATCAAGTAGTCATTTTCCTCTTTTTAATTCCCATTTATTTGAAATTATTGGGAATATTAGGGAAAACTAATTATTTCCTATTCTATGAAAAAATTACCATTTTGCCCCTACATTTTATGATTTACCGAAATAAATCATTTTTTGCTTTTTTCTTTGGCTTAGCCCAATTTTAACACTTGAATGAGGCCATTAATTGTACCATTTTATACTCAAATTTTGGTTACAATATTAGGCCATTAATTGTACATTAATTGTCTCTTTGTGTCCTTACTTGGCCGAATTATGTGTAACCGGCAGTTAGAATATTTCCATAAATTCATGCATACTACATTTTACCATTTTATTCCACTAATTAATCTCAAATATACATACAAGGAACATTGGTGAAAAGTGGGATATTACAGGAACTTTATGACTGAAGATTGGTGTCAATCGGAGGTCAAGATCGGTCGTCTAGAGTATGGTAGAGTTATCATATAATCGAGTTTGCCATTGGCAGAGACCTTGTTATCACATCAAAAATTTGAGTTTAGGTCTCGAATCCTCTGATGTCATTACATATGACCTCCCCTTGAGATGCCTCATCCGTAGCTAGAGTCGGGCCATCCAAGCCTACAAGCTCTGGCATGGGCTAAGACACGCTATAGTGCAGCACCGTCTCCACGGTCGCCTAGCATAAGTGCTAGTTTCCTGCCTATAAAAGCCTGACAACTCTGTTCATAGGGTTCACCGTCCGGCCGCACGCTTTGAACAACAAGGACTAAAACAAAGCTATACACATACAACAAACAAGGAAGCATTAGTCAGATTTCAGTAAGAGAACACACATTTCCTTTTCCTTCTTTCTTACATCTCGCATTTGAGAGCAAAGAAGCCAAATTATTAACAAAGTGGAATCAATTACTAGGCCTTTTGTTCGGAGGGACTTTAGAAATGAATGACATAAAGGTGAAAACATAAAATAAAACAAAGAAGACCGAGCTCACGGAGTAATCACTCCAAGAAGAGAGGTTTCAGATTTAATGTGAAAATTAGGCGCGACCAAGAGGAGATTTAAAAATTTAAGGCCAATATTTTTAGACCAGTTATGCTTAAAATGAAGTATAAAAGTTCATCTTAACTTTTATACCGGATCTTTGAAACATCAGGTCTTAAAAGGAATAAATATGTTATTTTTTAATTTTGCATCTTTTAGACTGGTTATAAGAAACAATCGATCTAAAAATTTTTATCTTTTAGACCAGTTATTAGAGACAACTGGTCTAAAAAGTTACAAAATTTTTTATTTTTTAATTATTTTTATCTTTTTAGACCGGTTGTTCTGATATCTGGTTTAAATAATATCTTTTGAACCGTATCTTTTAGGAACCAGTCTCAGAAGTTTTAAATAATTACAAAACTGCCACTGGTCATACTTTTTAGACCTTATCCTCTATAACTAGTCTAAATGTGATGGTTTAAAAGGGCTATTTTATATTAGTGACTTCTTTGCTAAAGGAAGAGGAAGAGTTGTGTATAGAGGAAAAAATAGAGCAGTAGTGATGTATACTACGAGGAAAAGGGTACAAGCTCCAGTGAGATTAATGATCTAGAGATAGATGAGATAGCACAGAATTCGGATTCTATTTCTAACTTTAGAGCTCTGATATTGAATTTGATCCCTACCCGGTATGATGATAATACATAGAGGGGATATGCCAAGAAGTTGGTACAGCTTATGCTTCCCTATATGGACAGTATCTAGCATTTCTGAGAAGGATAATGTGATATACTGGGATCAAAATATATATCAGATATCGATGCCCAATGATATGCCTAGAGATATATGGATCTGGACTACCTTAATGTACCAAATCCCATAAGAACTCTGCAGTTAAGCGTGCTTGGATGAGAGTAGTCCTAGGATGGGTGACCTACTAGGAAGTCCTCATGTTGAAACCTTTAACTAAAGGTTAGAGTGTATAAAGGTTGTATTAAGTTGAGGTCTTATTCTTAGATGATTTAAAGAATGCTTATAAAGCATAGAGATGATGATATAAGTATTGATCTTTAATCTAAAACATTTTTGTTACAGTGAGTGCTGCTTAGAAAAGTTCATTTGATAAGGTTATAGAAACTTGAGGCCTAATGGTTGTTTTGAGGCTTCTCCATGCTAGATGAATTGTGATGCTATGAGGATGTAAGAGTGAATATTACAATCATGATGATTCTTTGTATGCCTGTTAGGTATAATTGAGGAAATGATTTTTTGACTTAGGTGTTGTTGAGGTTCTAGATTGAGTTATGAATTTAGAAGTTAGGTGAATATTCAAAGAGTTATTACCTAGTGAACTGTAACCTAAGAATCAAATTCAATAGTTGAATTGATTATTTAGGAATTTTAAATGGCCTAAGCAATTCGAGGTACTAGAATTTGTTAATGATGTGTATGAGGTTTCTAAAGGTTGCTAGCTACTAACCTAGCACAGGGAAAGATCTTGATCATAGAATATTCCCTTAAAAAGATTGATTGAGAGTTAGTTCCCTGGTGGAACAAAGTGGTAGATGGAACCAGGGTAGCCATGAATTATGGTCTCATGATCGAGGCAGATAACAATAGATATGCTAGTGGCTAAACAATTCCCTAAAAGACGTGGGTAAATTACACCATTGAGGGAAGTTGAATTTGTGATTATGCCTAGAGCTAGACTGATTTCAAAAGTCCATACAGAGTGACCGCAGATGAGATGGTGGAATTAGAGAAAGAGATTGTAGAACTGCTAGAGAAAGAAGGCCTTGGGTTCTCTAAATCTAAACAATTAGTTTTAGGGTCACTACTACAGAGAATAGATACTACTACCCAAAAAGATGTCCCTTTTGAAAAAAAGGGAAGTTAAAAGAAAACGCGGTGGCATTTTTGTAATAAAAGGAGGCAACTTTGAATTTTACATGTCCCAAGAGTGAATAGAGACGCCTAAAGATTACTTTAGGTATCCCTTTTAGTTTTAGGGACGCCTAAAGGGTGACTTTAGGCGTCCTTTATGAAAAAGGACGCCTAAAGCAGGGTTGTTGGCACCAGGGTACAAATTGTTTGTATAAAATTTCATTTCTTGATATGTTTAGTAGTTCATTACAATTTTTGTGAATAATTAATCTATTGATGCAAAAAGCACACATACAGTCAAAGGGAAACAAGTTAGAAAGATGATGCTTTGCCCTACTCCATTTTAAATGGTTGAACAATACTTATATCTTAGCTAGTTTTCCTTCTTTAAGAGAAATATACAGAAATTAAAATTATAAAACATTAATGTAACTCAACTTGATCTACCCTCTCAGCTAGGTAGTTGCTATACAATATTATATGGTGGTAAAAGCCATATAATTCATCTTTCTTGTTTGAGGATCACTATATATATAAAACATCCTGTTTGATTTTTTAAATTTTATTTTGGTTTGCATGCGAATAAGTATATTGTTATGTGTAATATAAAGTAATTTTTTAAACTAGTTCTTAGAAGTTATGTTTTGTTACGTGTAATATTTTGTTGAAATGAATATTTATATAAAAAGATTATGGATTAAGGTGAAAATTTGTAGTTTATACTTGAGAATATTGGGCATTAAGAAGTTTTTTTGGGTTTAATGTGAGCCCAATAGTTTTCAAATTGTAGAAATATCATTCTAGCCATTATACATGTTAAGTTTGATAGTTAGTTCATAAAAAATGTTAAGCTAGCATATCTTGTTTGTTAGTTTTCACTTGAGAGCTTTGGGTATCCAAAATTACTTTTAGGTTCAATGTCTCACTATTGTTGTCCTTGTGTAATCCACTTCATTTTTTTCTAAGTTATAGTTATAAATAAGAAAAAACTTAAGAAAAAAGGCATCCTACCCAAAAGTATTGGAGAATATAGGTGATATAAAAATAAGAAAAATAATAGATTAACCCCAAAATTGTTTGATTTTTTTTTTAAATTTATTTTGGGATACATCTTCAAATTGATGTTGTTATTTGTAATATAAAGTAATTTTTGAACTTGTTTTATAGAAGTTATATTTTGTTGGATTAATAATCTATTTGACTTGATCATCTACTTAACATCTCTCTTTGTTCATTTTCTAATGAAAGTTTAGGTTGATCGTTTTTCCATGGCCCTTTATTTTACTATTTTTTTAAATTATTGTTTTGTCCTAAATTAAATTTTTGATATTGTCCTAAATTGCCTCAGTTAGTTTGTTTTGTTTGAATTAACTTGAACTGGTTTGTTATTCAAATTTAGGGATGTCTTACTTTTAAGGGGAAATGTTGTAGAATTTTTTTAAAAAAAGTGATAAAAGACAATCCCATTATTAACAAATGTTCTAAAGTTGAGTGTTATTGGGCATGGCTTAGGTGATAATAAAATGGATCATAGTTGGATGTATACTTTGAGAACTAGTGAAGAATATGAGAATGGGGTGGAAGAGTTTATTGAATTTGCTAGAAGGAATGCTCCAACAAAAAATGGGAAGTATTTTTGTCCTTCTGTCAATTGTTTAAATGAGAGTCGACGGGATGTTGATATTATAAGGGATCACCTACTTTGTGATGGAATAAATCTCTAATACAAAAAGGTGGATATGGCATAGTAAGGAAGTAAATGATTGTTCGTCGCACAAGAGGGAAGTTGTGGATGTGATAGATGAAGATAGAATGGAGAAAATGATTCATGATGTTGAGGTAAAATCCTTTGCACAATCGTATGAATATGACAGTCTGTGGAGTGATGCAGAGACACCTTTGTACCATGGGAGTAAGTATACACAGCTGATAGGAACATTGCATTTGGTCAACTTGAAGGCAACTTGTGGGTGGACTGATAGTAGTTTCACATTGCTTCTTTTATCGTGACGTTTTACACTTAGGACACTCACTAATTTACTTCCAAACAGTATGTGTGAGGCCAAGAAAATCTTATCTACGATGGGTATGGAGTATAAAAAGATACACGCTTGCCCTAATTTCTGCATATTGTATAGAAAGGAGTATGAAGGTCTTAGTGAGTGTCCTAAGTGTAAAACGTCATGATACAAAGTGAAAAAAGATGGTGGTTGTGGCAAAGGGACAACTAAAAGGAAACCTTTAAAGGTGTTGTGGTATCTTCAAATAATACTGTGATTTAAGCGTTTGTTTATGAGTGTAATAAAAGCGAAGAAATTGAGATGGCATTCTGAGGAGAGAATGTTTGACGGAAAATATTTTCGGCACCCGGCTGACTCTCTATAGTGGAAGAAAATAGATGAAATGTTCCCTCAATTTGGCAACGAGCCGAGAAACCTTCAGCTTGGCCTTTGTACAAATGGAATTAATCTTTATGGAACTCTTACTAGCACACATAGTTCATGGCCAGTTCTACTTGTAATATACAACTTACGTCCCTTGCTATGTATGAAATGCAAGTATGTGATGCTTTTTATGATGATCTCTGGACCAAAACATTCAAGTAATAATATTGATATCTACTTAGCGCTTTTGATTGAGGACTTGAAGAAGTTGTGGGAGGAAGGCGTAGATGTGTTTGATGCATATAAGAAGGAGTCTTTCAAGCTACGTGCAATGATTTTCACCACAATAAACGATTTCCCTGCATATGGAAACTTGTTAGGGTACAATGTGAAGGGGTATAAAGTATGTTCGATCTGTGAAGCAGACACACTTTATCAACTTAAGCATGAAAAAATGGTATATTTTGGTCACAAGAGGTTTCTTCATCGGTTCCACTTGCATCCTAAGTTAAGAAAGCGTTTTAACGGCTTAGTAGAGCATGAAATAGCTTCAAAGGCATTAATCGGGAAATAAGTTTATAGTCGGGTGGAATGCATCAATGTCACCTTTGGTAAAAATCAGAGAACTGTGGGTGAGAAGAACATATGGAAAAAGAGATCCATTTTCTTTGATCTTCTATATTGGCGTAGCCTTGATGTAAGACACAGTATTATGTGATGCATATGGAGAAAAATGTTTGTGATAGTCTTGTCAGTACACTTTTGGACATCCTAGGGAAGTCTAAGGATGGAATGAGTATGAGATTAGACCTTGTTGATATGGGAATAAGAGAATGGTTACATCCACAACTAAGAGATGATGGTAAGAGGGCATATATAGAGCCAACAACGCATACACTATAATTAAGGTGCCATAAAAGTATTCTTCTAATGTGAACAGGTGCGTCTCAATGGACGATTTGAAGTTAGTAGGAATGAAGTCCCATGACTATTTTGTGTTGATGCAACAACTATTACGAGTAGCTATTAGAGGCATTATGAAAGATGAAGTGCGAACCACTATAACAAGATTGTGTGTTTTCTTTAATGCTATCTGTAACAAAGTCATTGACACTAAAAAGTTGGATGAACTGGAAAATGAGGGTTATATTTAGAGCTGGAAATCAGGGTTAGCCTGGCCCTAAAGGGTCGTCCCTTAAAAGGCCAGGGCCTAAAAGGGTCGGTCTTACAAAGCTTGAGGTAAGAAAAATTGCTCCTTTTCAAAGCCCGGCCGAAGAGCATGAGGGCCAGGGCCAGCCCGCAAGGCTGGAAGCTATTTTCACAAGATTTAACTACACGTCTACACGCCTCATGCAATAAAACAAATACAGTTACTAATTCATAATCAAAGCTAAAAAATAATGTCCACAAGTAACTCACAGTCTCGTGCAAACTATAAGATGACAAGAAGCTAAACACTCTAAGCAATATGAGTAAGATGACTATCATTTTCATCTTCTTCGTCACTATCATCAATTTCAAGAAAATTCAATTATGCATCACTTTGAGTAGTAGGGTATGCTTGAGGGGTAAAAATATCAAGAATTTCTTCTCCCACATCATGCATACATCCATAATCTTTATCTGTAACAAATAATAAACCAAAATGATAAATACCTTTATAACAAATATAAAATACAAATAAATTAGTAAATTACCATCATATGTGAAACTTTGGAGTAAATAAGAAATATCTAATGTATTTTTCTTATAAAATAAGAAATATCTTTTATAAATTTTTAATTTTTAGGATTCTTAATACAAGATATTCTTATGAAATTTAATTCTAAAAAGATAATAACAACTAAATATTTGCAACATCATCAACAAAACATAAAAAATCAATAATATTATTATCATGTAAATAATTTTAAAAAATAAAAAATATATATAAGGGCTTAAAGGGTCAGCCATTTTAGGCCCTCGGCCCTACAGGGCTGGCCCTTTTGGGCCCACTTTCAGTTTTGAAGCTAAAATCTTAAGCTCGACCCTTGTAAATTCAAGGCCTAAAAAGGCCGGGCTGACAGGCTCGGTCTGTTTTCCCGGCTCTAGTTATATTATCTTATCCTAAATAGAGATGCATTTTCCTCTTTCATTTTTTGATATAATGGTGCATTTGGTAGTTCATTTAGTAAGGGAGGTAAGGCTCTGCGGTCCAGTTTACTTGAGGTGGATGTACCCTTTTGAGTGATACATGAAGATCTTAAAAAGGTATTCTAAAAATCCTTATCGACATGAAGCCTTAATAGTTGAGCGATATGTAGTTGAAGAGGCTATAGACTTTTGCAAATATTATCTATCTGGGAAGAAGGAATAGTCTCAGCATGAAGAGGGGAGAAGCAAGGGAACACAAGGACTGAAAGTGAAGAATGTGCTTCATGAAGAGGTATTATTGCAAGCACACTTATATATCTTGAATAACATGGAAGAAGTTCAACCATACTTAGATGAACACAAAATGAGTTTGAAGAATATGAATTCAAAGAAAAGTGACATGCAGATAGCTATTGAGAAAAACAAGATATTCATAGAGTGGTTCGAGGAGAAGGTTTCGCATGAGACCGGTGTGTCTGAGATAATTGAGTAGCTAGCTTAGGGGCCTTCATTTTAGGTTATTTCTTGGACTGGTTATGATATAAATAGGTATTCTTTCTACACAAAAGACCAAGATGACAGAAGTACCATGCAAAATAGTAGGGTGATGGTAGAAGTTAAAGGCATGTACTTTTTCTGTTCCAAAGACAAAAACCACATATTAGCATCCATGGCTTATTATGGAGTTATAGAAGAAATATGGGAGATAACCTATAATAAGTTCAAAGTTTCTTTATTCAAATATAAGTAGGTTAGCAATACTGTTGTGGTAATAGATCAATAATTTGGATTTGTCTCAGTTGATCTTTGGAGAGTTGGTTACAGAGATGAGCCCTTCATTCTAGCAAGCCAGGCGAAACAAGTGTTTTATGTCACAGATCCTTCAAATAAAAGAATGTCCATTGTACTTCAAAGTAAAAAGCAGAAGGATGGTGATCCAACTTTCAACCTTGACGATACACCACCTTTCACAACAAATCCACCTAGAGCAAGTAAAGTAAAATTGATAGATGATGAAGAATATGTTGCAAGAAATGATCATCATGAAGGAATATGGGAAACAATATAGAGTAAGATCTTTACTTAGAAAATTGTATTGTGTGCTTAACTTAGAAAATAGTACTATATGCATTTTTCCCTTTATCCTGGTTAGTTTATACATGTACTTGCAATTTATTTACCTCTCTGATAAGGACTTTTGTGTTAATAGGAATATGGATAGTTCTAGTGACTCACACAGCGATAGGGAGCATCAAATAGAAAGAGTTTATCTTGTTGCGAGAAGAACTAGAGGCGTCACAAAGATGCCTGCATTAGCTGCATGTCATCAACATCAATAGGAGAGGCTGCATGTGCACTTCGATGCCAACATGAATCCACTTGGTCTTGACGAAGACCATTTCATTAGCTATTTAGGCTATTTGGGTAGAAGAAAAGTTTGCACCATCTATGATAATTGGAAGTGGGTTCCCCGAAAATGAAAGACATGATTTGGCAATAAATTTTGGTATATAAGTTTTGATACAACTATATTTGGATCTTTATTCCTATTGCTTCAAATATAATTTTCTTTATTCCTATAGCAAACATTTGATGTCCCAGATACCAAGGAGATGTACAAGTACTGGATGGGGGAGGTTCATCTATGTTGGAAAGATTTCAAAAACAAGCTCACACAAAGGTATATTTGAGGGAAAAAGAGAGGTTTGGACCTATGTCAGGAATATTCATATTTGTCTCAAGAGGACTGGAGGTTGTTTGTGGCATCACGGGAAGATCCTTAATTTTTGGTAAATTTTCTTTCATCATAGTATAGAACTTTTTGTTTCAATATACTTGACATCATTGACTCATTTTTCATTGTTTTCCTTTCACAGGAAGTAAGTACAGCAAATACAGATAGGCAAGCAACAAATCAGTATAAGCATTACATGTCTCGTAGTGGTTATTAGAAGCTTGAGCAAAGGATGATGGTAGAAGAGTTGGAGAAAATGAAGGAAACAACTAAATCAGATCCTAGCGTTGTTGTGCAGACCCCAGCTCCTCCTCCGCATCATAAAAATGGAAAGCAGGGAGGATTAAGGGTGGGAAGTTTATAAATCTGACTGTTGCTGAGGTTACCGCGAGGATTGTAAGTAGTTAAAGCATAAGTATTTAATTTCAAAATTTTTTTGTTTTGGTAGTGTTTAATTTTTGTTTACAATAAATTGTATGTATAAGATGAACTCGAAGAGCAGAGCAACCAAGGTTTGTTCACTCTTAATGGATGGATGTATATATTGTCAACAGTGATTAGGAAGGTTGATCACCCCGATCGTGTTAGAGGGGAGCCAAGGGGAGTTGGTGTTGCAAAGTTTTTTGGACGAGCCTTACAAAATTCGTTAAGAATTGAACCCAGTAGAGAGAGCTTGTGGCTAAGCTTCGTGAGCATCTCCGAGTAGAGCTCTGAGAAGAGCTATTGGTAGAGCTACGTGGTGAAATGAAATCCATGTTTGAATTGAAGATGGAAAGTGATGGGCATAGAACCCATGAATGCCCAGCCTTCCCCAGTACCAAAGGAAGTTACAACCCACCGGAGGAACCCTTTAGCCAGCCTTTTCCCTTTAGAACCCCTTGGCTATCCTTCTCCCACTCTAGAGCTAGGAGAACCTTGCATCCTCTATTTAGATGCCCCATTGCTCCGTGCTGTTGTCGATGCTCTCGTTCACACACAAGCTACCACCCACCATCATAATCAAATTCCATAGCAACTATCCGTATCCCTGATGTAGAGGTTTCTACGCTGTGTTAGGCGATAAGAGCTTTCATCCTTTAGCCTTAAAATCTTATTGGCACGTTAACAACCCCTCTAATGGTAGGAACTACCTTTGTATTACTTGACATCTGTTAGCATCCTACTAATAATCGGTTTTTTATATTATGATAATAGGATGAGCAAGGTGGGGTGAAATGACCCCTCTTGGCACAACTACAATAGATTTACAAAGGTATTTGTCAGATTGACTTGCAGATGCCTCCAGGGATTGTGGGCCTAGAATTGATGTATCCCTTCATGATTGACAAAAAAGATCTCAGGGAGTTTATCCATTTGGAGGAGATAGATGTAGGATGAGTGAAACTTGCCATCTGGTTAGTTTTTTTCCTTCAATTAATGTAGTGGTTTTTTGGTTTCATATTTTCAATAATTTTATTTCTATTTTAGGTCCTTCCACACACATGCATCAATATTTAAAGATAGGATTTATATGGATTCTTGTGTTCGGCGAATGCGACAAGGGATAGTAATATTATGCAAAAAAGGACGCATTATATGGGCTACACAATGGGAGATACCAAATTTCGTTGTTATCTACCACTAATTGTTCAAGGGTACGTACTTTAAGTTTGATTTTTTAGGAAGTTTAAGAAATAATTGCCTTGTCATCTAACTTTATTTTAATCTATATGTTGTTGTAGTTACCATTGGAATTTGTGTGTTGTTTGTCCTCGCATCAACCACATCTACTAGTTTGATTCCTTGGATAAAAAGTCATACAATAAAACAAAATCCGTCTTCAACACATAAGTTATTTTGTTTTTATTTTATTGATTCTCGACCTAAATGAATTGTTCTTTTTTTTGTGGTTTTACATTTTAATACTAGTGGGACCCAGACATATAGACTCCTTGGCGGTCATGTGAGGGTAGAATTGTTAGAGACCCAAAGTGGTTTTATCTGAAAGTATGTGGTTTCAATTCAAGTTCTTTCATTGATGGTTGTTTTAGATATGACTTTATTGATTTTTACCAATTTCTTTTGATTTATAGTGCCTTCGACAACCAGGGGCCCTTGAATGCTGCTACTACGTTATCCTTTACATGTATAACATCATTCAGAGCGGTGTTACAAGTGATTTTCAGCAGGTAATCAAATGATAATATATTGGGTATTGTAATTGAATTGCTAATTAATTCTTTCACTTCACTTATTTTGTCTAATCTTATTTTCTAATTTGCAGATTTTTTATAATGAAGCTACCTACTTACATGAAGACATTAATTTGTTCAGAGACTTTTTGGCTGAGCAACTTCTTTAACACATAGATTAGTAAAAGTGTATGTTTATGTTAGTTCAACTTAGTATACTTGTGTAGTAGACAACTTTTTAACAATACTTTGTGGTGGTTCTTGTATATAGATGGTAGTAGGAGTTAATTAGCTATTGCTGGGTGTTTCCTTACCATTGTAAAGAGATTGTGGTTTATTCTTCAATTTTGTTTCTGTAGTTTTCAATTTGTTGGCAGACAAAAATATAAACAATTTTTTTTAAAAAAATTAGTTTTTGCGTCCATAAAGAAAAGAGACGTCTAAAGATACTTTAGACGTCTTTTTTACAACAAAGCGACGCCTAAAGTCTTTACTTTAGGCGTCCCTTTCTTAAAGGATGTTATTTTTGTTGTTTACTACATCGCTCGGATAGGCGTCCCTCCATAAAAGGACGTTAAAAGGCCCAAAAAACAGACGTTAAAAGTCCTTTTTGTAGCAGTGGGTGTGGTTCTCCTAAGGACTTATTCTCATTACAATGATACCATCATTGAGAAACGGCCAACCGGAGAGGGCTACCTACAGAGGGGTTTGACTGAAGGGGCTGACCAGTCAGTGACTAAGTAAAGCATCAAGTAAAGTTACATTGAGTGAAGCTACCGGGACGTTGACTGATAAGTAAAATATTTTCATATTTATTTTCCCTTATATGATGATTTTTTGGATGATATTTAAGATTAATTTAATGAATTTGGGTGTCATTGATAAATAAATAATGATTTGGGCATAAAATAAAATCTATTGAAAAATACTAAATTTTCACTCTGTTTCAGTTTTCAGGCAATATTTGGAGCTCCAGATGTCAGATTAGGGCGTTCTTGATATGGATAAAAAGCTAAGAAAAATTCCTACAACTTTTATTTTGAGGCCAAAACCTAGTTCTGTAACATCCCGCTTTTTAGTCACCAATATTCCTTATATGTAATTGTGGCATTTAAAAGAATAAAATGGTGAATTAAAGAGCACATTAATAGTCCGTTTGGTTCGATTACATAAGAAAGGAATACATGTAATCCTGATGTAATAGTACAATTATAGCGTTTGATTAGACTTATGTAATGTAAAGATGATTACATTTTGTAATCCTGATTACATCATTTGATATAATCAGGATTACATTGCTAGGACTAATTAGTGAGGATGCAGACATCCTGTAATCTAGTGAAAATGACACTATTGCCATTATAATTTTTTAAATTGACTAAAGTGCCCACCCATAAATGTGGTTAAATATTAAATAACTTTAATTACCACCATTAAATATTAAAAAATTAATTAATAATATAGAAATTTAAAAAATATTCCCCCATTCAAAAATTTAAAAAAATTATATTCCACCATTAAAAAAATATTAAAATATCTTATTAAATAATATTCTCATCATTAAATACTAAAAAATTAACATGAATCCAATTTATACACTGTATAATTTTCCACTATTAAATATTAAAAAATTACTATGAACCCACCATGTACAATGCACGTAATGAAAAAAATTATCATGAACCCAACGTTGTAATTACTATATGTGTAGAAAGGGTAATTTTGTCACTTGCTATATTATTTTCATATATTCTCATGTTCAATGTAATTCAACCAAACGTTTTTATGTATACACATAATCTTTCTTTAATGACAAACCAAACAAATCATGAAATCATCATTACATTGCATTGCATTACTTCTAATTCCATCAACCAAACATGCACTAAATGACACAACAAGACAATTAGAGGTCACACACAATATAATTATGTTTGGAACACAAATTGTAAAAACTAGATTTGTTGCGAGTGTGTTTTCCTGTGAGACAGTGTATTTGTATGATATTTTTAAATAGGAAAATGATGTTCAATGCCTAGGAAATTTTCTAGAATAAAAGTAGACTTATTAAGCTTTAATTTGATAGGTCATATAAGTCATTTGGAGCTATACATAAAGAGTTATGTATTTTTGAAATTAGTCAAGTGAAACTGGCAAGTTTATGTGACAACATCCAACAAATAGTTATTTTGGAATTTTGAGTGTCCATTTAGCTAAATGCTATATTTTTACTCAAAATTAGACTTAATAAGGGTCTCATAGCCTTTGAAACCATATCAATTGGATATTTATATAATTAGTTATGAATTTTCCAATATTGAAGAAAATCCTGGCAGATTTGAGTACATGTGCGAAATTATAAAAAATGTAAGGGCAAAATAGTCATTTGGCTAGATAAAAATTAAAAGCCAATATTTTTCCTTCTTTTATGGTGATGGATGTCCAAAAAGAGAGGCAAGAAAGGAATTAAATACTTGGTTCAAATTATGCCAAGAGTTAGAGCATTTTTGGCCAAGTAAATTAAGTTTGTAAATTCAACAAAGCAAAGTTGTAATTAAATAGCTATTACATGGTAAATATAAGACTTGGATGAAGGTAATGGAAGAATCTCATTTGATTATTTTGGAGACTCATTCACTTCACTTTTGGCAAGAGGAGAGAGAAGTGTTTATGTCAAAGTCAACAAGAGATAAAGCCATGTGGAAAGAGATGGATTGATTCATTAGTTGGAAAGTTGGAATTGTGAAAAGCAAGAAGCAATTATTCATTTCTCTTTTCTCTTGATTTTAAGTTAGACAAAGGGAAAGCAAGATAAATAATTTACTTGGTCCATATTAAAAGAAGAAGGAATAAATCATGGCCAAGTAAAATTGCATTTGGTAAAAATAGCTATTAAATAATATTATAACAAAAGCAAAAATAGATATTTTCAAAAGGCATTATCTCTTTTATCCTTCCATATTTCGGTCAAGCAACACAAAATACAGAGAGAAGAGAGCTTTAAGAGACTTGGAAGAGCAAGAAGAGCTTAGGGTTCAAGAAGCAAGAATCAAGGTAAGAGGCTTGAAATCAAGTGTTCTTGCCTTCTAATTCATGTAGAACTACTTCTAATCTCTTCTCCATCTTGAATACCATGTTTAGCAAGAAAAATCTAAGAGGGAAGAGAGAGAGAGAGAGAAAATGGTGCCTAGAGAGAGAGAGTGAGAGAATCAAGAGGTAAGCTCAAGAACCCTAATCCTCTTGCTAAATATGTTGTGGTGGTTATTGTTAGCTTGGGTTTGTTGATTTTGTGAAATTTGGAAGATGAAACCTTAAGATGATATGCTACCAAAATCTCCATGAAACATGTTTATTGAGTGTTGAAATGGTTAATCATGTGATTATAGGTGAAATGGAAGTGGTTAATCAAGTGGAATCAAGAAAACACAACTTTCCTTTTAGGGTTCCAATGCTTCGGCCAAGTGCGGAACCATAGGAAAGAGTTGAAAATTTGTAAATTTGATGGTTCCATTAGATATAGAAGTGAAAATTGTGTAGGAATATATGTGTTCATGATTTCTGGATTATCGTATGCTAATCTGGAATGATTAGAACTTAAAAGGAAATGTTTGATTAATTTCATTGGAGGCAGTTCTGTTGTGGAATGAATTTCATTGGTCAAACCTGGTCCAAAAATTATGAAACTTTATAGTCATAAAATAGACATGTAGAGACTTAATTTGATGGGTATAACATAATTTTTGGGCTAGTAGATTAAAATATATGGATTTTCAAAGTTATCCCCTGTTTCTATAATGTAATATGGAACAGAGGAATTTTAACAAATGTTTGGGAAAATTGTGATAATAGTGGTCAAACTTAAGTATTTTTTCATGAAATTACACTTAATGATATTTACAAAGACTTTAGAACTAGTAAATTTAGATTTTCCTAGAATTAATTGTGATTTTTTAAAGTTGACTGAAAATCTGCCAGTTTTCTTGAAAATAGTGAAACTGTACTGTTTAGAAATTGCTATAACTACATTAGATAATTAGCAGAATATGATTAAAGACAGTAGTAGTGTAAGTAATAACTAGTTACTTGTTCATTATAATTTATAGGAATTTTCATTAGCTTGAGCCGGAAAAAGGATTTTGAATAGACAGTAGGGCTGAAATAGGAATCAGGTAGTAACTCTTTCTTTCATACACTATGTGATTATTTATATGTTTGTGTATGTCATCTTCTGTAATATGAGCATAGTGTCTGGGACACGTATATTAACTTAGTTTTGGTTAGGGACCTAACAGAGGCGTATAGTTAAGCCAGGGTTGCAAACTATTGCTTGGCCTTAAACAATGTGTACACAACATTTTATCATCTTACATGAGATAGTTCGTTGCTTATTTATTCTTACATATTATATGTCTGAAATGCATGTTACTACTGAGATTCACTCCAATCTCACCCTTTTTCAATATTACAAACATTACAGTTAAGGCTAGCGGCTCGAAGGGCAAGGCAGTGGTTACCGGTGAATAGAGTCCTGGTGCAAACTAAAGCTACCACTAGTTATTTAGCCTTGTAATTTAGTTTTCTTTTGAATACTCTGTAGATATTTTCAAACCCTATAGGGAATTCTTGTATTGTAAATAAGTACTTAATATCAGTATGTTTCCGCTATTTCTGTATGCCTTACGAAACTATGCACTTATACTCTGCGAATATCGAAATTTTAAAGGGTTTGATAAGTTCTGCCTTCAAGAGTTTCGAATTTTTCTTAGAAGTTGAGCACATGGATTTGTCATAGTCTGACATTTTCTGACTAATTTGACCATAACTTGAGCTGTAAATGTTGAAATGAGGAGCTCTCATATGCGTTTTCAAGCTTAGATCCATATCTACAACTTTCATGAAGACCAAAATGTGAGATTCTACCATTTTTGACTATCAAAATTTGGCTAAAATCAAGAAGTAAAGTTACCACAAGGTCAACATTGGTGGTTTAAAGTCAAGATTCATGCCTAATAAGTGGATTTTTTTGCACCTCATTCATTTATAAATAGAGCAGTGGAAGACACAAGGAGACACACTATCTAAGAGTTTAATTTCATTCATTATATTGTTTCTTGCATACCTCCTTCTTGGAAGGCTTAGGTAGTCCTCCTTCATGGATGGTATAGGTTGCCACTTATATGGAAGGTTTTACCTTCTATAAGGAAGGCTAGATTTTCCATTTTCATGCATCTTGTAATTGTATCTTTATGTTTTAGAATTTAATAATCAAGTTTTATGCAATGTTTATGAATTTTTCAATTTATTTTGGTTTTGTTTTTAATTTCATTAGAGCTAAATTTTTATTTTCCTAGGGTGATGATGTAGCTTACTAATGACGGATTGAATCTTAACTTATTAAATCTAGTTTTAATTTTTCTTTCATGATTGAGTTTTGATTAATGTTCTTAATGCTTTCAATTGATTAGCCATTTTTTGAATGATTTCAAAATACATGTTGAGATTGGAAGGAGATGCATGTATGTAGATCATATAATTAAAACCATAACTTGCATATGAAATATGAATATATTCATATGGGTTGTGTAGTCTTAATGAGTTCTATAAATCTTAATGCATGATTAATTGTTTTAATTCATATAGGGATATATAGGAGAACTTAGCTTCAATCATGTGGAATAAATTGGACTAGAATAGATAGGTGATTCAATCCAAAATTTCTTAAGTGAAATATAATCCCTAGGGCATTTTTCTCACATTTGTTCTCATATCAATTGCATGTATATTTAATCTTTTTTATTTTGAAAGCTCAATCACCAACTAATCAAGTGACTAAATAGAATTAAGATTACCAATTTTGGTACTCAATGATCAATCCTCGTGGGAACGATACTCTACTCATTTCTTTATAACTTGTTTATGATAGTGTACACTTACACTTTTTAATAAACCATTTGGACTCATAACAAGTTTTTGGCGCCGTTGCCGGGGATTGTTGTCATTAATATCAATACCAAGTAATTTTAATACTAATTTGGTCTTTATATTACATTTTTTCTATTTGGTGTCTTGTGTTTTTTAGGCTTTTGCTTAGTGGATGACCAGATCGAAGGAGACTGAATTACAACCTTTTGATTATGAGATCGAGAAAAATTTTCAAAGAAATCAAAGAGTTCAAAAGCAGTCTACTTCAATCCTAAGCAATCTGATGGCAAATCCCAGAGAAGTAACAGATACCAAAATACTCCGTGACTATGCAATGCCAAAAGTCATAGAGACAACTTCTGGAATTAGAAAACCACCAGTAGCAGCCAATAATTTTGAAATCAAGCCTACAATTATCCAAATGGTGCAAGCAAATCAGTTCGGCAGTTTACCAATAGAAGATCCTAACACATATATAGCCAGCTTCCTAAAAATCCATGACACATTCAAGCAAAATTGTGTTATTGATGATGCCATTAGACTTAGACTTTTCCATTTTTCACTCAGGGATAAGGTTAAGAGCTGGTTACACTCTCCACCAGTGGGATGCATAACTATATAGGATGTCTTGGCACATAAACTATTGGCAAAATACTTTCCTTCAGTAAAAACTACTAAATTGAGGTATGAAATTGCCTCATTTACCTAGCATGAACTAGAGAGCCTCTATGAAGCCTGGGAGAGATACAAGGAGTTACTAAGGAGGTGTCCTCATCATGAGTTACCAAATTGGTGGCAACTGCAAAATTTCTATAATGGGATGACACATACCACCAGAATTCTTGTAGATGTTGCAGCTAGAGGATCTTTAATAGGAAAAAGTCTAGATGATGCCTACAATCTACTTGAGGAGATGGTGGCCAATGCATACCAATATCCTTTTGAACGTAACATTTCAAAGAAAGTACTTGGAGTGTGTAATATCCTAAATTTTGGGACTAAATGCTAGAGAATAAGCCTGGATAAAGTAGACTACTAAGCCCATTTTAGTAAGAGTCCCAGGAATTATGACATATACAAAGACTCTCAAGGACTATGCGATTTGGCCCTATTGGGTAGAGGGCTCGGTATTTGCAGGTAGTATGATTAAAATATCAGTGTAGATTTGTACAAGACACATATATGGTGCCATTGGGTTGGTAGAAAGAAGCCACCCAACTATGACATCATGTAAGGGAATGATTTGTCAGGCGAAATAGGCCGGTGTAGGTGTGCATATGCCATTTTGGGGGCATACATGTGTACGCTACGTCTTAAGAGTGGATGTTGGTATGTGGTACGATACAGGGCCCACGTACACTCCAACCTGGTGTCATTTAACGGGACTCAATATATGTGTTATAGTCTAAAGAAAAACCTGAGTGGAATCCTGGGTAAACATGGAAAAAAATGTGAGTCCCACACAAAGGTGCCCCATGGCGCCATATGAGAGGGAGAAAGCATAAAGTACTTTTAACTTTATGTGTTATTCAAATAGGAGTATGACACTTGTCCCCTCTTAATGATAAAGTCACTCTAGCACCGAGCCAGGGAAATCCACTGGTCTCCGGTTTGGTCACCTGACTAACTTTCTCAGACACTGAGCCCAAGAGCCAGGGAAAATCATTAGACCCCTACTTTTCCTAACATGTTGGACAACTAAAGGCCCGAGAAAAGAGAAGTGACCCACTTTATTAAAGGAAGTGACACATGTCACCGAACCAGTGAAACACCGGATAAATGGCACCAAAAGAGCTTGAAACTTGGCATAATTTTTCTAAGACTCTTCATAGCCATATATTTTCATCCTGATACTCCAAAAATTCAGAAAAATTTTGGAAAATCAAGGAATAAACACCTTGGAAGAAAGAGTGAGATGAATAATAACTTTCAAGAACTTTAATCAGCCGAAACACTACCGAATTGACGTTTTCTCTCAAAGTATACTTCACAAACCTTCTTCTACTCATCCCAAGCTTCATTTCTACAATTTCATATTTTCATTTGGAGGTGTTTGGTACCATCTCGCCAGCCGCAATACAGCTAGAATACCGAACCGACTGTGGAAATGCGTAGAGGTAAGCGTAAGCTTCTTTTTAAATCGATTGATTTATTATTTGGATGAGTTTTTGTGGGGGTTTGGTACTGTTCATTTTCATACAATGGGTGTTTTTGAGGTTTAATCATGCATTTATGGTTAGATTATGATTTATGATGATATTGGACCAAGTTGTTGGACAAAACTCTGTTTTGGTAATTTAGTTAATTAATAGCTCTGTTGGGTCAAAAGGGAAGAGGCTAAAACTTTGGGATTTTGATGATTTTGATCATCCCATTGTGTTCTACACAAAAAATTGTGTGGAAATAGCCTTGGTTATGAATTTTGGATTGTTGGGACACAAGTTATAACTTTGTAAATTTCTTCCTTGTTAAGGTTCCTACATAGCAGTCATTTTATGTGGTGTTTTTTAGTGATTAAATGATGTCCAAATCTTATAAAAATTTTTATTACAAAAGTACACTTATGAAGCTTTTATTTGATAGGTTATTATAGTCAATTGGATTTGTGTGCTAGAGTTCTACATTTTTAAATTTTGGTCATGTAAAATTGGGCAATTCTTGAGAAGTGTCCAATAAAAGGGAACTTTGTACCTCTTTGTGTACATTTAGCTTATGGCTATATTTTCCCCATAAATTAGACTTAAATTGGGTCATGTATAACTTAGAAGCACCTCATTTAGATTTTTGTAGATTTAGTTATGATTTTTACAGATTCGACTAAGAATCAGGAAACAGAAATCTGGATGGCCTGGTTATTGGCTGCGACCAAAAAGTTTCTGACCTGTCTTGGCTGCGGCCAGGGATTTTTGATCGTGGCTAAGACCCCAAGTTCCATCATTTCATATTTTTGAAAGAAATTGACCTATTTAGCCCTTCCTAACTTCTTGGGCCTTAATATACACTTCCAATGACTCACAATCATGGCTCTAATGATGTGATAGGGTATCTAGTGCCATAGAGAAGTCAAGAAAAAGAATGAAAGATTCTTTAAGTAACTCCGATGGTTGGGAGAAGAGGAAACAAATAATGGAAATTGGTCCACAAGATAGTAAACTTTCCTAACTTGCATAACCTCATATGGGTGCTTGTGTATTGATGTATTGATTGGTTTGATGAATTGTATGAAGTATATGTGAATGAGTGAAGCTCTGTTTTGTTTATACTATAGCCATTAGTTTAACATGTTAAACTTTGAGTATGCATATATGTCATTATGTTGGCATAAATTTATGTAGGCAAGCATGTCATACACAAAGCATTTCTTGTATGTATTTGTTAGCACTGTTTACTACTGAGATTCTCTTGAATCTTAGTCTTCCTCACCCAACCATATAGGTATGTTGAGTACAAGTAAAGAATGTTTGGATATATGTAAAAGGGGAAATATGAAGGAGAATTGAAGATTGAAGTGCAATGCAATGATTTGTATTTGATTTAGATACTTTGGTAGCCTTATGTGACTACACATTTTATGTATGTAAATGAATGAGTTAAGTTTAAGCAGATAATAGCCTTTGTTGAATTAAAGGAAAAAGACAAGAATTGATGAGTAGTAACAAAGTTGCGAACTACTAGAGTACGCTTCTGCAAAAGTTTTAAATTTTCATAAAAACCCACTCAACTACAGGTTTGAACCCTGTTTTGAGGTTGGGATTTGAAAAAGTGTTATAAAAGAATAACGCTTAGTGGTTCGAATCTGCTGCGTAAAACTCATCAGATTGATTATGAAAGTAGGGTGTTACATTTTATGGTATCATAGCAGAGATTCTAGCTTTTGGCTAGTATGCTTTGCTGTTGTAAATAGGTATATTGATACCTTGTTAGTAATCCTGTAGCTAGAATGAATTGTGTGTTAGGGATGAACCCAGAGAAATATAATTTTCCCCGACCACTAACTGGGAAAACTGATTTAGAGGATGGGGTAGAGCTATATATAGAGAACGAAACAGAGCAGTAGTGATACATACCTAATAGAGAAGGGTATGAGCCTCGAAGAATCCGATGTCAAGCTGGCTTATGAGTTGGATTCCAGCAGAATTTTGCGATTAAGCGTGCTCAGGCGAGAGCAATCCTAGGATGGGTGACCCCCTGGGAAGTGCCTTGAAAATTTGAAACCACTTGATTTTAGGCCCGAGTGCCTTGAGGTAAGAAATATGGTGATATTTATGGATGCAATGAGAATGTTAGAATGAACATGGGGAAGATAAAGAATAGAATAGAAGGAATGAATTATGATGATCTTAGCATGCTTATTAGGTATGGATGAGGTTCTAGAATTAGGTTGATTAATCTAAAAGTTTGGTAGACATCTATAGGGTTGCTACCAACTTAATTGTAACCTAAGAATCAAGCAATAGTTGAATTGATTCTTTAGGCATTTGGATTGACTTGAATGAATTGAGGTAGAGGTTTTTGAAGGTTGTTAGATGCTAATCTAGCATAGGGAAGGATCTTAATCATATAATATTCCATTAGAAAGAATGAATGAGAATTTGTTCCTTGATAGAACAGAGTAATAGAAAGAATGAGAATAGCCATACATTATGATCTCATAATTGAGATAGAGAATAGAATATGCTAGTGACCAACGGATTTCCTGAAAAATGCGGGTAGATTACCCCGATAAGGGAAGTAGAATTATACCTGGAACTGGACTAATATTTAAAGTCCATATAGAATAACCCCAGAGGAGATAGCAGAATGAGAAAAGGGTTTATGTGACCTAGTAAATCACCATGGGGTGCTTCAGTGCTGTTTGTCAAAAGAAAGACCGAAAAGAGAATAAAGGTAGAACATGCTCGACAGAAAAAGTCAAGTGAACTCTTGCTCTAGTATCGTATGTAATGGTTTTGCATGTATGTATTTACCATCAAGTGTAAATGTATTATGAATATACGATGAGCAGCCATACCTATTCGGCCAGTGTGTCCTTAGGTAGTCAGACCCGAAAAGCATTCAGAACTTGAATGGCCAAAAGGCTGGAAAAGAACGACTGTAAAGTTGAAATAATGGCCATAAGGCTGGAATAGAAGGTACTGCGTGTCCTAATAATTTCCCAACGGACTACGTGTCTTGTGAATGAATATGAATGCTTGAGAGGGGATGGTTTATTTTGCATGCTTCGTGAACATTACATAAAGGTATGAATAGCTTGAATAGCACAGGATGAAGCCTGGAATGTATTTAGAATTGATGACCTTCTAGAACAGTTGTCTGGTTCCTGTATAGTTTTGAAAGTTGAATTTTAAAATGACCAATGCACTTTTTATTTTCATGATTTGTATGAACTGAATTTGTGAACAGAATTTTTGACCAGTTTATAATGGTCATTTTTGAACTATGTTGTCCAAATAGAAGGGATCCTCAGAGGAACCCAAAATAGTGGGAGCAGTATAGAACTGGAAGAGGCTAGAAACTGTTGCAGAAATACTCAGTTTTTTGGATCTTACCAGATTTATTCAGAAATTTTGTTGAACCGCTTTGCCACTCAATTGAAAGAAATAATTACAGAAAGAATTTCTTAAGTGGGATGATGTTTATGAGAGGATTTTATTAAGCTGTAGGAGAGGTTGAAAGTCACACCAGTATTGAATATTCCCAATCCTAGAATGCGACCCTTGTGTGGTTTGCAGTGAAGCAGCCAGTATGGTCTAAAATAGAATGAGAAAGAAAGAAAGGACTCGAAAAAGTCCAGGTAAAGCAAGATGGAATGGTGTCGTGTGCATCTCAATAGTTGAAACCTCACGAGATGAATTACCCCATTTATGAATTTGAGTCGGCAATGATTATGTTTTCTTTGAAAATAGAAAAACACTATTTTTGTATGGTGCAATTGTGAAAATATATTGCGACCACAGAAATGTTAAATATTTGAAAAATCAGAAAAGTGGAATATGAGACGAAGTAGGTGAATGAAAAGTAGTGATGCAATTATCATCACTGATATTTTGAATTGAAAAGCGGTGTAGTTGGCAGTTGTAATGATACAGGAATAGAAACTGATAGAAGGGTCTAGAAATATGAACTGATTAAGTCAGATAGTACTTACTAGCTACAATGCTAGTTAAGAGAAAAGTAGTTTGAGAGATTAGATTGAAGAAGCTCAGAAACAGTATAGACGAATAAGGTCTATAAGAAAAGAATTGAATCAGAAATACTCTAGAATTTGAGGTATCGACATAATGTAGAAAGAAAGAAATGAAACCCTCGCTATAGTGGTCCTTTTGAAGTATTATTAAGAATCGGACCGGTAGCAAATTTCGAGAACGAAATTTATTGAATGGGGGGAGAATTGTGATATCTCAAATTTTGGGACTAACGGCTAGAGAATAAGCTTGAATAAAGTAGACTACCAAACCTATTTTAGTAAGAGTCCCAGGAATTATGACATATACAAAGACTCTCAGGGACTTTGCTATTTGGCCCTATCGGGTAGAGGGCTCGATATTTGTAGGCAGTATGATTAAAGTGTCAGTGTAGATATGTACAAGACACATATATGGTGCCATTGGATTGGTAGAAAGATGCCACCTAACTATGACATGATATAAGGGACCGATTTGTCGAGTGAAGTAGGTCGGTGTAGGTGCTCACATGCCATTTTTGGGGCATATATGTGTACCATGCGTTTTTAGAGTGGATGTTGGTATGTGGCGACATGCGGGGCCCATGTACACACTCCAACCTGGTGTCATTTGACTGACCTTGATATGTGTGATATAATCCAGAGCAAAACTTGTGTGGAATCTCGGGTAAACACGAAAAAAGAATACGGGTCCCACGCAAAGGTGCCACATGGCACCATATGAGAGGGAGAGAGTATAAAGTACTTCTGACTTTATGTATTGTTCAAATAGGAGTATGAAACTTATCCCCTCTTGATGATAAAGTCACTCTTACTTTTGAGTTGTCACCGCCAGAGGGTGCCACCTAGCACCGAGCTGGGGAAATCCACTGGTCTCCGGTCCAGTCACCCAACAAACTTTCCCAGACACTAAGCCTGAGAGCGGGGAAAAATCATTAGACCCCTACTTTGCTTGACATGTTGGACAGCTAAAGGCTCAAGAAAAGAGATGGGACCCACTTTATTAAAAGAAGTGACACGTGTCACCGAACCAGTGGAACATTGGACAAATGGCACCATAAGAGCTTGACACTTGGCATAATTTTTCCAAGACTCTTCCTAGCCATATATTTTTTCCAGCTGCTCCAAAAAGTCAGAAAAATGTTGGAAAATCAAGGACAAAATGTTAGAAGAAAGAGTGAGATGAATAGTAACTTTCAAGAACTTTAATCCACTAAGACACTATCAAATCAGCGTTTTCTCTCAAAGTACCATTCACAAACCTTCTTCTACTCATCTCAAGCTTCATTTCTACTACTTGAGATTTTCATTTAAAGGCGTTTGATGCCATCTCGCCTGCCGGAGTACTGCCATAATTCCAAACTGATTGTGGAAACACGTAGAGGTAAGCGTAAGCTTCCTTTAGAACCGATTGGTTTGTTGTTTGGATGAGTATTTGTGGGGTTTTTTACTGTTCATTTTCATCCAAGGGGGGGTTTTTGAGGTTTAATTATGGTTTTATGGTTAGGTTATGATTTATGATGATATTGGACCAAGCTGTTGGACAAAAATCTGTTTTGGTAATTTTGGTTAATTAATGGCTCTGTTGGGTCAAAAGGGAAGGGGCTGAAACTTTGGAATTTTGATGATTTTGATCATCCCATTGTGTTCCACACACAAAATTTTGTGGAAATAGCCTTGGTTATGAATATTGGAACGTTGGGACACAAGTTGTAACTTTGTAAATTTCTGCCTTGTTAAGTTCCTGCGTGGCAGTCATTTTTTACGGTGTTTTATAGTGATTGAATGATGTCCAAATATTTTGAAACTTTTTAGTACAAAAGTAGACTTATCTAGCTTTAATTTGATAGGGCATAATAGTCAATTTGATTTATGTTATGGGATTTCTACATTTTTAAAGTTTAGTCATGTAAAATTAGGTAATTCTAGAGCAATGTCCAATAAAAGGGAACTCTTTACCTATGTGTGTACATATATCTTATGACTATATTTTTACCTGAAATTAAACTTAAAGAGGGTCATGTAGCACTTAGAACTACCTCATTTGGATTTTTTGTAGATTTAATTATGATATTTATAGTTTCAGCCATGAATTATAAAAGGGAAATTTGGATAGCCAGGTTCTTGGCGGCGGCCAAAAATTTTCTGACCTGTCTTGGCCGCGGCCAAGACCCCAAATTCCAGCATTTCATGTTTCTGAAAGAAATTGACCTATTTAGCCCTTCATAACTTCTTGGGCCTTAATATAAGCTTCTAATGACTCGTAATCATGGCTCTAATGATGTGATTATGTATCTAAGGCCATGGAGAAGTCAAGAAAAAAGAATGGAAGATGCTTCAAATAACTCTAATGGTGGGAAGAAGAGGAAATAAAGAATAGACATTAGTCCACAAAGTAGTAAACTTTCTGAACTTGCATAGCTTGATATGGGTGCTTATTTATTGATGTGTTTATTGCTTTGATGAATTGTATGAATTATATGTGAATGAGTGAAGCTCTGTTTTGTTTATACTATGGCCATTAGTGTAACATGTTAAACATTGAGCATGCATATATGTCATTATGTTGGCATGAATTTATGTAGGCAAGCATATCATGCACAAAACATTTCTTGTATGCATTTGTTAGCACTGTTTACTACTGAGATTTTCTCGAATCTTACTCTTCCTCACCTAACCATATAGGTATATTGAGTACAAGTAAAGAATGCATGGAGGTATGTAAAAGGGGAAATACGAAGGAGAATTGAAGATTGAAGTACAATGCATTGATTTGTTTTTGATTTAGACACTTTGGTAGCCTTATGTGACTACACATTTTATGTATGTAAATGGACGAATTAAGTTTAAGCATAGAATAGCCCTAGTTGAATTAAAGGAAAAAGACAAGAATTGATGAGTAGTAACAAAGTTGCAAACCACTAGAGTACGCTTCTGCAAAATTTTTAAATTTTCAGAAAAGCCTACTCAACTATAGGTTTGAATCCTGTTTTGAGGTTGGGAATTGAAAAGGTGTTATAAAAGAATAAAGCTTAGTAGTTCAAATTTGCTGTGTAAAACTCATCAGAACAATTATGGAAGTAGGGTGTCACAGAATGCATGAGTTGGATGTCGTTACAACTTTGTCCTCTCAAGTTGCATCTATATCCAAGTAAGTGAGCTCATTGGCAAACTAAGTAAATGTAATTAACACTCTTACTAAAACCTGTTATCAATGTGGAGGACCTCATGCGAGCACGCAATGTCAAGAAGGACACCCATGTTGGGATTGGTAGGCACACAGCGGAATAATTAAAATTTAAAATTGTAAAAGTTTACCAATTCCAATTGCGGATCTATCAAAGGAATTTAAATAGAGTTATAAAGAGTCATACCTTATTCATGTTTGTTTGAATGCCCACAATCATCAATGTATCGCGAGTTCTCAAATCTCCATGTTTGGTTGCTCCTGAAATAATTTTCCTGACATTTACATGTCTGCTAATTCTTCTGAGAAGAGAATCAATCTCTATGAGTATGAGATTAAGAATCTCCAAAATCAACATGTCAGCTAGTTCTTCTTGGAGTTTTGCCTTTTTCGATCTTGAGGAGCCAACTACTCAGATCTGCTCCCTCTACTGGTATTCACACGAACAAGACCTAACGCCGACAACATGCTAGCACCTCCAATGCCCCTCTATGGTTTTCTTGTGGCTCTCTATTTTCTCATCATCCGTAGAAAAACCCTAGCTCTCATCTTTTATAACTAGTCAGGGTTATCTATTTTATGATGGATATTGGATTTTTAAAATTAATCTTAATTAATTTCAAAATCCTAATCATATCAATTAACACTTAATTGTTTTCATAAGCTAATTAAATAAATCTGGTTTAATTAAATATGTCCAACAATTTTAATTTAACTCATTTATTTAATTAGAATAAAGAGCCAATCAAATTAGATTTAATTTATCTTTATAAATTAAATATGAGATATTATCATATAATATCTTTATAAATACACAATAATATAATATTATCATATATTTAAAATATATTATCAAATAATATTATATATATGTATATAATATAATATTATCATTTTATCATATATATATAATATATATTATCAAATAATATATATTATGTATGTAAGTATGTATGTATTTCAAAAATACATGTGTATATATAATATTATTAATTTTCTTTTCAAATACACACACACACATATAAATATTTATCAAATAAATATTCACATAACATGTGTATATAATAAATATATATAGATATAAAATTCGTCCACCCTAGATTAAACATTATATTCATTGAATCTTAGACGCATCTTAGATTCAATAAATCTGGACATTATATCTCGTATTGGGCTAATCTTGTGTGTGACCTTGTAGGCCCATACGAAGTTGGCAGTGGGCCAATGACTATACTAACCCATAAGTCGTAAGCGGCCTCTAGCAAGACATTACGATTACCGAATTCATATGAGGATCGACAATACGATGCAACCTGTCGTATAACCATATCACGTCTCTTTTGTCACACGATATTTCGGTCAAGGATGAGGCATGGAGAATGTCATCCTCCTATTCCTGACCATTACTTTCTCGATCCCTGAGTAGTCTGACTATAGAAATGGAAACTCCTTTCCATCGTAGTATGTCCATACATTTCCAGACTCACTTATCGAAGGGCCCAGTAATATCTCTCTACTAATGTGAGGGACAAATTCAATCTTGACCATTCACATTCCTCTGCATGAAACCACTAAGCCCGATTGTAGCCTTTATCATCACCCGGTTAAAGGTAACTTTTGACTAAGTCAAAGCTTAGTGACTCTCATGTAGGAATCCATGATGATCTCAGGTCAAAGGGTATTATGACGTGGTTATACATGAGATAAGCTTATGACTTGATCCATGCAACTTTCTCATAACGGGTCGGTCAAGTACCTTATACTATTACAAGTGTCTAAGACTTTGATTCGTATCTCCATACCTTATCAAAGTCATACTGGTCTTATTTCATCTTTTCTCCTACATAGATGACCGACCAGGGACATTTCGGATAATCATTATGATTTATCCAAGGATACAGTTATCACAGTGAACATGCCAATAATGTGATAAATAAATGGACAAATTCATTGAATAACAATATTCATAGTACAATGATTGTCCCCTAGGGCACAATTTCCAACAACCCATTTATGCCTTTTTAGTCAGAGCAAGCTTATTACATCATAAATCAAAGAAATGACATATTCTCAAACACTTACAATCCAAGTTGGTAAAATCATCCAAACCTGGGTTAGAGGAATAATTAAAATGTGTCCAAGCCGTAAGGGAACCAACAACAAGCTCTTCAACCACTAAATCCATCATAGTAAGGAACAATAGAAGGAGGAAGTACAAAAACCTAAAGAGGATGATGTACTACTATGAAGAATCAGCTTTCCAGATAACTCTCCTCTATATGTACTACGAGTTCCATACCCTCAGATGCTTGTGAAGGCAAAGCTAGACAAACAGTTTGGAAAGTTTATGGAGGTTTTTAAAAAGTTATATATCACCATCCCTTTTGCAATCGCTTTTGCCTAAATGCCCAGTTATGCAAAATTCATAAAGGATATTCTCTCAAATAAGCGTAAACTTGAGGAATTTGAGATAGTTGCACTTACTGAGGAGTGCAGTGCTATTCTACAAAAGAAATTACCACCTAAGTTGAAAGATCCAGGAAGCTTTTACATATCTTGCATTATAGGTCAATATAACTTTGAAAGGGCACTTTGTGACCTAGGAGCAAGTGTAAATCTCATGCCTCTGTCTATCTATAGAAAACTCAGTCTTAGAGAGGTGAAGCCTACCACAGTTTCATTACTTCCAGTTGACAGATCAATAAAACATTCAAAGGGTGTCTTAGAATATATTATAGTGAAGGTAAACAAACTCATATTTCCAGCAGATTTTATCATACTCGACATTAAAGAAGACTAAGAAATTCATATCATTATTGCTAGGCATTCATAGCAACTGGGAGAACTTTAATAGATATGTAGCAGGGAAAGTTAACCTTCTGATTTCAAGATGATCAAGTATCTTTCAACATTTTTAAGGCTTTGTCCTTTCTAAATAAAGGTGATACATGTTACAGAGTAGATACATTGACCAGCTGCACAAAAGACGTGGTGAATGAAATCTGCATATGGATCAACAATTAGCAATAGGAATGGTAGATGTATCAAAATCTACTAATCCTGAAGTCTTGGAGCAGATCAGGTACCTTGATGCAAATTCCCAAATTTTATCAAGAAACCATTTGAAGATTTTAGAGAAAGGCTGAGTAAGCCGGTACCATCAATAGAAAAGTTGTTAGCACTAGAGTTGAAAGCACTACTATCCCACTTAAAGTATGATTACCTGGGAGGAAATTCAACATTATCAGTGATCATCTCTCTCGATAAGGAAGAAAATTTATTAAGAGTTTTAAGGAAGTATAAAACAGCCTTAAGATGGTCGATAGCTGATATAAGAGGAATCAATCCTTCTATTTGTATGTATAAGATCCAAATAGAAGATAACTATAAGCCATCAGTCAAGCACTAGAGAAAGGAGGTGGTGAGAAAGGAGGTAATAAAGTGGCTGGATATTGGTATAATCTACCCAATCTTTGACAGTCAATGGATAAGTCCAGTTCAAGTTGTGCTAAAGAAAGGTGGAATGACAGTGGTGCCTAATGAGAAAAATGAACTGATTCCATAACAAATTGTGACTGGCTGGAGAGTGTGTATTGACTACAAAAAGCTCAATCAAGCTACTAGAAAAGATCAATTCCCTCTACCATTTATAGACCAAATGCTTGACAGACTAGCTGGGAAAGAATATTATTGTTTTCTAGACTCACATAGGATACAATCAAATTACAATTGCATAGGAGGATCAGAGAAAACAACTTTTACATGTCCATATGGTACATTTGTGTTCAGGAAGATGACATTTGGTTTATGTAATGCACTATTAACATTTTAATAGAGTATGATGGCATTCTTTTCAGATATGGTGGAAAAGTTCATTGAGGTGTTCATAGATGATTTCTCAATTTTTGGAGAATCATGTGATTATTGTCTTTCAAATTTGGCAAAAGTCTTACAATGTTGTGTGGAGATAAATTTGGTTCTAAATTTGGAGAAATGCCATTTCATGGTTAAAGCAAGAATCGTGTTAGGTCACAACGTATCTGATCGAGGCACTGAAGTGAACCGAGCCATGATTGAAACAATTGAAAAACTATCACCTCCCTCCTCAATCAAGGGCATTCATAGTTTTTAGGATATGCGGGCTTCTATAAAAGATTCATCAAGGACTTCTCAAAAATCACAAAGCCACTTTGCATGTTGTTGGACAAAAACACTCCCTTTGTGTTTAATGAGGAATGTTTATCAACCTTCTAAACTCTAAAAAGTGCCTTGACTTTTGCACAAGTTACCATAGCTCCAGATTGGAACCTTCCATTCGAAATGATATGTGATGCAAGTGATTATGCAGTTGGAGCTGTTTTAGGCCAAATAGAAGACAAGGTTTTTCATGCCATCTAGTATGCTAGGAGGACACTCTTAGACACACAACTAAATTATGCAACAACAGAAAGGGAGCTTTTAGCAGTAGTGTTTGCATTTGACAAATTCAAAGCCTACTTGATCGGGTCAAAAGTCATTGTCTAGACAGACCACTCAGCAATCAAATACTTGATCGAGAAGAAAGATGCTAAGCCTAGATTAATCAGATGGGTGCTTCTGCTACAATAATTTGACTTGAAAATCAAAGACAAAAAAGGGGCTGAGAATCTAATTGTAGATCATCTTTCTCGGTTAGAGCCATCTGAACAAAAGAAAGAATCACCAATCCAGGAGAATTTCCTAGATGATCACCTTTTTGTCATGCAATCACAACCCACCCCTTGCTAAGCTGATTTTGTAAATTATTTGGCAAGCAGAGTAATGCCTTATGAACTTTCTAAAGTGCAAAAGAATAAGTTTCTAGCTAATGTAAGGAATCACCTTTGGGAGGATCTTTTCTTACAAAAACTGTTAGATATGATTAGTTTTGATGATGTCAAATATTAACAGCAAAAAGTTTGCATAATATACTTATCTCCTTCATTGACTAAGTACTATATTAAATGTTGCATATCTCGTAGATTATTTAAGCAAAGAAAGAAGAAGATTGAAGATATTTAAGAAAATAACGAAGATATCTAATTGGGTTATAGAGTCAAGAAGAACAAGATTGAAGAAAGAAGAACCTGCAAGAACTAATGGGAATATCAAGATTTAAGCTCTTAGAAGTAATTCTGGAGGTTTCTATAGTCAGAAGAGAACTTGAGTTGACACTATAGCAGTTGGCATTGTAGCAATCAAAGCACTATTGACTACTGTAGCAATTCAGTCACTGTAGCATATAGGCACTGTAGTACTCAGTAACTGTAGCAACTCGAGTTCACTGTAGCATTCGAGTTTTTGGAAGAAATAACCTCCTGACGTTGCCCAAGTAAAGAACTCGAGTTTGGAATGAAAAATTGAGTTTGGGTCAAAGAGAACTGAAGCCATCAAAACTTCAAGTTAGCACTACAAAAACTGGAGAGAACTCGAGTTCAGGATGAGAACTCGAGTTCAAATTAAAGAAAGTTGTACTCTGTTCAGCTCTGTTTTATGTTTAGCATGGTAGAGCTTTGGTATTTTGAACATATCTCTCCAAGCATACGTTCGATTGAGTTAAAACTAGTTGCACATGAAATTAAACTTCCAATACGTTAAATAGACAACAAAAATAACATCAAAGGAGCTCAGATGAAAGAGATCTAAGTTTTGGAAGATGACATTTAAATCACAACTGTATTCCATAATAGGTTTGGTATTTTGAATATATCTCCTAAAATACACCTTTAATTGAGTTGAAACTTATGGCATATGAAACTATACTTAAATAGATTTCTATAGATAGGTTATATGTCAAATTTTGTCTTATATTCAAAGTGGTATGACTTTTGGAAGTTGATGCTCAAAAAATCAAACATTGCCTATAATAGTAGACACTCTTTAGATCATAACTAGCAGAATACAATAAGTTTGGAGTTTATTCTTTTTGAATTGGAATGTTGATGGCAAGAGCTTTCCGATGATAGGTCATTTTCCATATTTAGAGTTAAAAGGAATAGATCATGTCTGAAAAGATCTCGAGTTGTCTATTCATACTCTCGCAAGTTTTGCACAGAAACTTATCTAAAAATTGAAGTTGTCACAAGAACTCGAGTTTTGGATGAAAACTCGAGTTATGGTTTAATAGTTATTTCAATTGGGTACATCAATAAAAAATAGATAGGCCCGCACAATTTTATCTCCCTTGCTAGATGAACAATTAGATGTACCATGATGTCAAAAAAAGAAGGAAGAAAAAGCTTCTCAAGCTGGGACAAGATCAGGTATCCTTCATTTTCCAATTCATCCAATCTTTCCATGTCAATGACTTTACTACAAATAGCATTGAAGAAGAAATAAAGTATAGTCAATATGTGTTGAAGATCGTATTCGGCAATGCCTCGAATAGCTATTGGGAGTAGTTGTTGCATTAAGACATGACAGTCATGAGACTTCAGTCCTATTAACTTCAAGTCTTTCATCGACACAAGCTTCTTAAAATTTGAAGAATACCCTGAGGGAACTGTGATGCCCATGTAAGCACTCACAAAAACTTCTTTTCTCATCCTTAGACAAAGTATGAGCAGCTGGAGGACAAAAAGTTCTCTTACCATATGGCCTCGAATGTAAGTCTTCTCGTATTCCCATTTCTTGCAAATCTAATCTTGCCTTAATGCTATCCTTAGAACTACCTTGTATGTTGAGTAGTGTCCAAAAAATACTATCACACACATTTTTCTCCACATGCATGAAATCAATACAGCCACTACTAGAAAAAACACTTTTAACGTCCCTTATTTGGGACTTTTAACGTCCTTTTAGGGGGGACGCGTATGTCAGTGACGTAATAAATTTAGACTTTATACGTCCTTTATAAAGGGACGATTGAAGTCTGGGTTTAGGCGTCCCTTTTAGCAAAAGGGACGCCTAAAGTCCCCGTTTAGAATTTTTTTATTTAAAAATTAGGGACTTTAGGCATCCCTTTTGGCCAAAGGGACGCCTAAAGTCCTGACTTTAGGCGTCCCTTTGGCCAAAAGGGACGCCTAAAGGGTTTTTTTTCCTATACAGTGCCATTTGTATTGTTTCTGGCCATATCATTCTGAAAGAAAACAGCAACGTATACACAAAAAGAAAACATACAGTACACAGTTTATAAGTAACAAAACACAACATCCACCTCTAATGAAACATTAATGCACTACATTGTTGACAGAAATGTTGTCCACTAATATAATAAACAACTACTAAATAAATGTACAGGAAACGATAAACTTCTATAAATCAATGTGTTGAAGAATCCTCCCAGCCAACAAGTCTCTGATCAAATTAATGTCTTCATATAAGTAAGCAGCATCATTATCAAAGATCTACAAATTAGAAAATATGATTATACGAAATCAATGAAATTAAAGGATTGTTTAGCAATTCAATTAAAATACAACCAAAATATTATCATTTGATTACCTGTTAAAAATCACTTGTAACGCCACTTTGAATGATATTATACATGTAAAGTAGAACATAATAGCCACATTCAGTACCACCTGGCTGTTGAGGGCACTATAAATCAAAAGCAATTGGTTAAAATCAATAAAATACATCATTTATAAAAAAACCGTAAATAAAATAACTTAAATTCTATTAGAACCACATACTTTGGGATATAACCACTTTGGGTTGCGAACAACTCTATCCTCACGTGACCCGCCAAGCATTCTATATGTTTGGGTCGCGCTACCATTAAAATGTAAAACATTTTAAGTTAGAACAATTTATTTAAATCAAGCATTTCTTTAATTAATAAAAAAGAAATAACTAACGTGTTGAAGACCGATTTTGTGTCCTTGTCGGGCTTTTTTGTCAAGGAATCAAACCAATAGATTTCATTGAGGCGTGGGAAAATAACACATAGGCTCCAATGGTAACTACAATAATACACAGATTAAAATGAAGTTTAGACTAGAAGAAAATTATTTCTCAAACATCCAAAAATAAAAATTTTTACTACATACCCTTGAACAATTAGCGCTGGATAACATCGCAATTTGGTCGCTAGCATTGTGAAGCCCACATAATGCGTCCTTTGTGCGACATCATTTTTATCCGATGTCGTATTTGCCGGACACAAGAATCCGTATAAATTTGGTCTTTCCATATCAATGCACATGTGGTAGAAGGACCTAAAATAGAAATAAAATGACCAATGAATTATTGAACTTATGAAATCTTGAACTTAGAAAAGAAAAACTAACCAAATGGCAAGTTTGACCCATCCTGCATCTATCTCCTCCAAATGCATAAACTCCTTAAGATCTTTATTGTCGATCGTGTAGGGATACGTCAATTGTGTACCCACAATCCCTGGAGGCATATTGAAGTCGACTTGGGGAATACTTTTGTAAATCTGTTGGAGCCGTGCTAGAAAGGGCCATCTTAGCGCATGTTGCTCCTCCTATAACCATAGAAAACAAAACCAATTATATTACAATGATGCCAATAAATGTCAAGTGATATGAATATAATTCCTACCATTGGTGGGGTTGCCAACTTGCCAATAAGATATTGAGGCCAAAGAATGAAACCTCCAATTGCCTGACCCAGCGTGGCAATCTCAACGTCAGGGATAGGGATGACTGCACCTTCTTCCCCCTCATGAACACGTGTCACTGTCACCCTACGTAAATACTGTGGAATTTGATTATGATGGTGGTGGGTGGTATCTTGTGTGTAAGCGAGAGCATCGACTATAACACAAATCATGGGGGCATCCAAATAGAGGATACACGATTCACCGGACTCCGGAGTGGCAGAAGGCTGGCCTAGTGGTTCTGTTATGTGAGAAGGCTGGCCACAGGGTTCTGTACTATGGGAAGGCTGGACAAGACTATGGAAAGGAGCGGCAACAAGTAGTTCTGGAGTGTGGGAAGGCTGGACAAGGGGTTCTGGATTGTGGAAAGCCTCGGCAACGAGTTGCAGAGTGTGGGAAGGCTGTACAAGGGATTCGTCCGGCGGGTTGTGACTTCCTTTAGTGCTGGGGAAGGCTGGGGATTCCTCGTTTCTAATCCTAGTAGTCTCCATGTGATGAAAATCAAACCACGATTTCATTTCACCACGTAGTTGTGTCATTAGCTCATCTCGGAGCTCTTCTCGGATTTGATCGCGAAGCTTATCCACAAAATCTTGACTGGGTTCAGCTTGTGAAGAATATATCGAGGCTTTACCAAAATACTTTGAAATACCAACTCCCCTCGGCTCCCCTCTAACACGGCCGGGGTATTCAGCCTTCCCAATCACTGTTGCCAATATGTCCCTCTATCCACTTGGAGTGAACAACCCTTGGCTACTCTGCTCTTCGAGTTCGTCCTGTAGCATACAATTCATTATGAACGAAAATTAAATGCTAGAAATGTGAAAGAATTTCACAATTAATTACTTATGCTATTACTACTTACAATCCTTGAGGCAACCTCAGCAATAGTAGGATTTATATATTTGCCACCCTTAATCCTCCCTGCTTTCCATTTTTTGTGACGTGGAGGAGGAGCTGGCGCTTGCACAACAACGGAAGGATCCGATTTCGCAGCTTCCTTCATTTTTTCCAGCTCTTCTGCCATCATCATCCGCTCCAAATTTTTTTCGCAGCCTGCCTTGCTAGAATGAAGGGCTCATCTCTATAACCAACTCTTCGAAGATCGACTGAGACAAATCCAAATTGTGGATCTATTACCACAGCTGCATTGCTAACCCACTTACATTTGAACAAAGCAACTTTGAACTTGTTGTAGGTCATCTCCCATATTTCTTCTATAACTCTATAATAAGCCATTGATGCACATATGGGGTTTTTGACTTTCGAACTGGAAAAGTGCATAGCTTCAGCTTCAACCATCACCCCACTATTTTGCATGGTACTTCTGTCATCTTGCTCTTTTATGTAGAATGAATACCCATTTATGTCATAACCAGTCCAAGTAACAACCTGAAATGAAGGCCCCTAAGCTAGCCAGTTGATTGTCTCCGACACACCGATCTCATGCAAAACCTTCTCCTCAAACCACTTAACAAATGTCTTGTTTTGCTAAATAGCTATTTGCATGTCACTCTTCTTTGGATTCAAGTTCTTCAAAGTCTTTTTGTGCTCATCTATGTATGGCTGAACTTCTTCCATATTATTCAAGATATACAAGTATGCTTGCAACACCTTTTCACGATCCGCAGTCTTCACTTTTAGTCCTCGTGTTCCCTTGCTTCTCCCCTCTTCATGCCGAGACTGTTCCTTTTTACCAGATAGATAATCTTTACAAAAGTCCATAGCCTCTTCAACTACATATCACTCAACTATTGAGGCTTCAGGTCGATAAGGATTTTTAGAATACCCTTTTAAGATCTTCATGTATCGCTCAAAAGGGTACATCCACCTTAAATAAACTAGACCGCAAAGCATTACCTCCCTTACTAAATGAATTACCAAATGCACCATTATATCAAAAAATGGGAGGAAAATGCATCTCTAGTTGGGATAGAATTATATAACCCTCATTTTCTAGTTCATCTAACTTCTCAGTGTCGATGACTTTGTTACAGATAGCATTAAAGAAAACACACAATCTGGTTATAGTAGTTCGCACTTCTTCTTTCATAATGCCTCTAATGGCTACTGGTAACAATTGTTGCATTAACATGTGATAGTCATGGGACTTCATTCCCACTAACTTCAAATCGTCTATTGACACACACCTGCTAACATTAGAAGAGTAGCCTTGTGGGACCTTAATTTCATGCAGACACCCACACAAACTTCTTTTCTCTGCTTTTGATAGCGTATGCGCAGCTGGCTCCATATATGCCCTCCTACCATCATCTCTTAGTTATGGATGCAACCGATCTCTTATTCCCATATCAAGAAGGTCAAGTCTCGCGCTCATTCCATCCTTGGTCTTACCTGGGATGTGCAAAAGCATACTTACAAGGATGTCACACACATTTTTCTCCACATGCATCACATCAATACTGTGTCTTACATCAAGACAATGTGAATACGGAAGATCAAATAAAATTGACCTCTTCTTCCATATGTTCTTCTCACCCTTAGTCCTTTGATTTTTACCAAAGGTCACATTGACACGTTCTACCCGACTATGAACTTCTTCCCTGGTTAAGGCCCTTGGTGCAACTCCATGTTCTGGTAAGCCATCAAAACGCTTTCTCAGCCTACGATATGGGTGGAATCGATGAAGAAACCTCATGTGGCCAAGGTACACTGTTTTTTGCAATGCTTAAGTTGTCGAAAGTGAGTTTCTCCTTCACAGATTAGGCATGCTTTATGACCCTTCACACTATACCCTGACAAATTTTCGTATGCGGGGAAGTTGTTTATCGTGGTAAAAATCATTGCACGCAACTTGAAAGACTATTTCTTATAAGCATCAAACACATCCACACCTTCCTCCCATAACTTCTTCAAGTCCTTAATCAAAGGAGCCAAATACACATTGATGTCATTCCCTGGCTGTTTTGGTCCAGAGATCATCATAGAAAGCATAACGTACTTGCGCTTCATACATAACTAGGGAGGTAAGTTGTATATTACAAGGAGAACTGGCCACGAACTATGTGTACTAGTAAGAGTTCCATACGGATTTATTCCATATGTACAAAGTCCAAGCCGAAGGTTTCTCGGTTCGCTGCCAAATTGAGGGAACATTTCATCTATCTTCTTCCACTGTGGAGAGTCGGCCGGGTGCCGAAGATATTTTCCGTCACAAATTCTCTCATCAAAATGCCATCTCAACTTCTTCGCTTTTGTTGTGGTCGCAAACAAATGCTTAAACCGTGGTATTATTGGAAGATACCATAACACCTTCGAAGGTTGCCTTTTACTTGTTGTCCCTTCTCTACAACCACCTTCTTTCTTCACTTTATATCGCGATGTTTTACAGTTAGGACACTCACTAAGACCTGCATACTCCTTTCTATACAATACACAGTCATTAGGGCAAGCATGTATCTTTTTGTACTTCATACCCATCATAGAAAAGATTTTCTTTGCCTCATACATACGGTTTGGAAGTACATTATCTTCTGGAAACATATCACACAATAATTCCAATAGTAATGTAAAACTACTATCGGTCCATCCACAAGTTTCCTTTAAGTTCACCAAATGCAATGTTCCCGTCAGTCGTGTGTACTTACTCCCAGGGTATAATGGTGTCTCCGCATCACTCCGCAGGCTGTCAAATTAATGTGCCTAGGCGAAGGATTCAACCTCGGCATCATGAATCATTTTCTCCATTCTATCTTGCTCTATAACATCCACTCCTTTCTTCTTGTGCGACGGACAATCAGTTACTTCCTCACCATGCCATATCCACCTTTTGTATTGAAGATTTATTCCATCACAAAGTAGGTGATCCCTTATATCATCAACATCTCGTCGACTCTCGTTTAAACAATTCACACAAGGACAAAAATACTTCCCATTTTTAGTTGGAGCATTCCTTCTAGCAAATTCAATAAAACTCTTCTACCCCATTCTCATATTCTTTACTAGTTCTCAAAGCATTCATCCAACTATGATCCATTGTTTTACCACCTAAACCATTCCCAATAACACTCAAGTTTATAACAATTGTTAACTATGAGATTGCCTTTTATCACTTTTTTCAAAAAACATTTCGGCAACATTTTCCATTAAGTGTAAGATCCCACAATTTTAATAACAAACCATTTCACCTTAATTCAAACAAAACAAAACAAAAATAAAGTAACTGAGGCAATTAAGGACAATATCAACAATTTAAAATATCAATTTTTCTTTAGGGAACTAATATGTTTAAATTAGTACAAATTAAAAGTTCTATGCACCTACACAATATTAAAAGTTCTATACATGTATTCATTATTTCAAACCAATGAAATTAAAATCAATTGGTTAATGTTGAAAATTACTTGTTGATAACTTGTTTTATAAAATAAAACAAGTTCTATGTTTAGATTTTAGACTTAAATTGCATTTAACACTCTAAAATGTGTCTTTTTATATAGCACTCAGCTTCCTAAACATGTTTTATTTTATAATTAAATAAATTATATAACTTATTTAATCTAATAAAATTAGTTAACTAGGTCTTACATTAAAGATATATATGATGAGTAACATTATTGATTAATTTATTTTAGTAAAACATATTGATGAGTGCAAATTTTCTAAATGTTTTATTTTCTAAAAAACTATTATTTTCTAAATTTTTTATAGCTTCCTGAACATGTTTTATTTTTATTTTTGAAAACGTATATAGAATTACCAATAAAGTCATTTCAATTTCAAGAAATAAAAATTAGTAATAAAATTATACAAACAAATATTATTCAGTGCGTAAAATGTCAAACCATATGAAAAAATGAGTAAACATATTTAAAGAGAAAGTTGCTTTATTCACATAAATATAGACATTTTCATTTATTCATAATTAATTTCAATCATGTATGTATGAAATTAAAATAATCAATGTATAAACTCATCTTCCTCATTAAATTAGTAGAAACCAAGTCAACAGGTTTCTGGAATCTCTAGCATACATACATGTACTTATGGCATAATATGAGTGGCTTATAGTTTCTAGCAAAACTACTTTAAATTAAACGGTCATGACATTAACTAAAGTGAAAAAAAAATAAACCAAAAGCAAAAAAAAAAAAAACAAAAAAGCTTACAGCTAGCTTGGAAAATGGCGTGATGAAGAGGTTGGGAGGGAGGAGGCGCGCGCACCACCGTGAGAGAAGGAGCGAGTCCGATGCTGCAACTGTGAGATGATAGAAGGAGGAGATGAGAGAAAATGAAGAAGGAGGGATATGGTGGAAGGGAGACGATGAAAGGGGGCACGGCCGGACTGACCTTGTGGTGGCCTTCTGAATCAGCTGCTCGGTGTTTTTGAGAGAGGGAGGAAGAGTGAACGAAAGGAATGGAGGGAAATGAAGAAAATAAGTGGAGGGAAAATGTTTAGGCATCCCTTCTCCAAGAAGGGACGCCTAAACATATAAATAGGCGTCCCTTCATACAGAAGGGACACCTAATGTGGGCTGCATGCCAGCCATGTGGCTGGCATGCACCCTTTAGGCGTCCCTTCTTGAGAATAAATGAATCGAATTCATAATTGTGGCTCATTCTCTCAATCTCTCAATCTCTCAAGTGTTTTAGGGTAAGTGTTTCGCTCAAATTCACCTGAAAAAATTGCACTACCATAAGCTTGCCAAAAATCTCAATCTCCACTACCTAATTCACATGCATAATTCAAATCCAAAGGACTTATTAAAAGTTGTAATGGGGTTAAAGTAAAAGGAATGTAAAAAGTGATATGAAGGGCTATATTTACTAAGTAAATAGAGCAATTGAAAAATGGGCCATCTTATGAATAAACCTGGCTTATCTCATCCCAACAACCCATAATTTACATTTTTTTTCTTTTTTTTTTCTTTTTACAACTTCTGCACTTTTGTGGTTGATGATATATAGACCCCCACACTTGTCAAAAGCCCATTTCACACAAGAAAGATAATCACTATTGATCATATAGGTGAATATCACACACAAGAAAGATAATCACTATTGATCATATAGGCTCAAAAGCTCACGGTTAGGGACTTTCAAATTCAGCTCATTCAATCTCAAAATTCATCACCAAATTCAACAATCAATTATTCAATCATGCTATAAAATCTCTAAACTCAATTGATCCATGCTTCAAACTTATATACTTCTTAAAATTATTGAAAAGCACTCAATTTTTTATTTTAGATGAAACAGAAAGAAAGAAAAAAAAATTACAACTAATAAGATGCGTCTCAAGAGTTAAGAATAACTCTTTACTCTGCCATCTATGCATACCCCATGCATTTAATGGTTTTACTAACTAACTATCTAATGGAGAAACTATGCGCTTTTTTTTTAATAATCCTCCCCCAACCTAAATCAAACATTGTCCTCAATGTCTTCTAAAGATTAAAGAAAGGTTTTTTTTAACAACCTAAACACACAATAAATTAAACCAAAATGCTAAGAGTAAAACCATAAGATAAAAGAAAGTTACAACCGGAGAGTGGTATCTGGATTCTGCTTCTGACTGCTATCTGAAGATTGCCCACCTTTTTCTTTTACTAATAGATCTGGTTGAGGTTCATAGGTTTGTAGTTTATCTAGTAGTTGATCAGCAGTTGGTGCAGAAATGATGGAATGACGAGTCGCTTGGGGTATGAATCCTGTTTCCACAGCATGATCAAGAAAAGACAACAGGTTATCATAAAAACCATTAACATTTAACAATCCTAATGGTTTTTTTATGAAAGTTCAGTTTAGCCCAATATGCAATGCTAGAGATCCCATCCAACGTTTCAAAACCACCGGGTAGAGCGATAAAAGCATCAGCACGGTAAAACATACGTCCCATTCGTTCAGGCAGACTTGAAACCTCTAACTCTTGGCCTAAGATGAAGAAGTGATGTTCTAACTCCTTTATCCTTACACACAAACCCTTGCTACCATTAATAGTTGCAGGAATAGCCATACTTAACTTCAGGCCCTCGAGACTTCTCCCGTAGACAAAGTTGATTTCCCTAGTGGCTAGTGCACTTCCCAGTTCCTGTGATGCAGGTATAAACTCTCCATCCTTTCCTGAGTCAGTTTCACCAAAAATGCATATAGATTTAAAACTGCATTTTAGAGTGATACCACTCCTCTCTTTTTCTCTCTCAGACATTTTGTGTTTTTTTACAAATGGAAGATTACATATTTATATTACAAAAACAACGACAACAAAATCATGCAAATCACACATTTTTCAAAAAAATTTGAAAAAAATTTCTGACACGAATGACCAGTGGGCCACTGTGCCAAGAAATTAAGTAAAGTGAGTAAAGAAAGTCAAAAGTTACTGAAAGAGATAAGACAGATTAGACAAAAGCAAGATTATGTACAGTAGTTGTGATTGTGGCTCACATCTTCCTCTAGTTTTACGTCCAGTAATGGCTTAAACGCTTTCTATGAATCGAGGATTTGCTTCCCATCCAGTTTTCTTATAAACTGGAAAACAGGGTCTTTTAACGTTAGATTCCCAAGACGGTAGCGCTCTTTTTCTTTGTTGAATATGTCAAATAAATCAAGAAGAACATGATGAACATCGCCACTAGGATGCGTCTCAAGAGTCTGAATGATATCATCCAATGACTCCTTACTCAGTCCATGCTTTATAAATTGAATTTTATCTTCTCGATTTATAGAAACCATACCTTTGCTCCTACTGCGCTGATCACAATTCCACCTTGCACATTTAGGACAAACCTTCATTCTTTTAGCTCTTCTCTTTTTGGAGTAAGAGCTTATTCCCATACTTAGCATAGGTTTAATAAATGAATCATGAATCTCACCTATTAAACGTACCTTAGCTTCAATGATCCAACGGACATCCTCAGGAAGGCCCAAACGCTTGAATGTCTTCATTCTTTCAAGTCGACAGCTATAGATCTTCCTAAGCACATCTTTGGGAAGAGTAGGGAACCTGTTCTTAAGCTTTACAATAATTTCCTCCATGATGAGACTAAAATTTAAGGATGCAGTTTTGTGTGCTTCAATAAGTAAGAAAGAAAAATGAAAGATTAAGGAAAAGAAGTTTTGGGTTGCCTCCCAAATAGCCGCCCTTCTTTAACTTCTTTAGCTAGACAAAGACCAAACCAATAAATTTTTTTTCATTTTATTTTTTTATTTTATTTTTTTAATTATTTTTTTAAAATTAGGACTTACCTGTTGTTTCCTCCAAAGTGATGACAGTTTTCAAAGTGTTGAGTGCACCGTCATTATATTCTTTCAGCCTTTGCTCATTTACTTTGAATTTTCAATCACCATCTTGAATCTCCACAGCTCCATATGGCCATGTTTGAACCACAGTAAAAGGTCCTGACCACCTTGATCTCAACTTTCCCGGAAAGAGCTTTAGCCTTGAGTTATACAACAGCACTTTTTATCCCGGTGTGAACTCTCTCCTCATAATTCTTCTGTCATGCTACATTTTTGTCTTCTCCTTGTATAACTTGGCATTCTCATAAGCTTGTTGTCTGAATTCTTCAAGCTCATTGAGTTGGAGAAGTCTTTTCTCACCAGCCGCTTTTAAGTCAAAATTTAAGGCTTTGATTGCCCAATATGCTCTATGCTCCATTTCTACTGAAAGGTGACATGCTTTTCCGTAGACCAATTGATATGGGGATGTCCCAATTGGTGTCTTAAAAGTAGTTTGATAAGCCCAAAGTGCATCATCCAATTTCCTTGCCCAGTCCTTCCGATTAGAATTCACCGTCTTCTCTAAGATCCATTTCAGTTCTCTATTTGAGATTTCCACTTGCCCGCTAGTTTGTGGATGTTATGGAGTTGCAACCTTATGAGTGACTCCATATTTAGCTAACACAGATTGAAGTTGCTGATTGCAAAAATGCTTCCCTCCATCACTGATAATAGCTCTGGGCACTCCAAATCTTGTGAAAATAGTTTTCCTCAAGAAATTCACAACCACTCGAGAATCATTTGTAGGAAAAGCAGCTGCTTCAACCCACTTGGATACATAATCAACAGCTACTAAAATAAATTGATTATTGAATGAGGATGGAAAAGGCCCCATAAAATCAATCCCCCATACATCAAAAAGCTCAACTTCTAAGATGTTAGTTAGAGGGGCTTCATGTCTCCTTGAGATATTTCCTGTTCTTTGACATCTATCACAGGTTGTCACAATTCTTTGGGCATCCTTAAAGAGTGTAAGCCAGTAAAACCCAGATTGAAGGACTTTAGTAGCTGTTCTATTTACTCCAAAATGACCACCATATGGGGATGAATGGCAGTGATTTAAGATGCTGGCCATTTCTTCCTCATAAACACATCGACTGATAATTCGATCTGGGCATTGTTTATATAAGAAAGGATCTTCCCAAAAATAATGCCTTACATCAGCTAAAAACTTCTTCTTTTGCACTTTAGAAAGTTCATAAGGCATTACTCCGCTTGCCAAATAATTTACAAAATCAGCATACCATGGGGTGAATTGTGATTGTATGGCAAAGAGTTGCTCATCTGGGAAATTCTCCTGGATTGGTGATTCTCTCTTTTGTTCAGATGGCTCTAACCGAGAAAGATGATCTGCAATAAGATTCTCGGTCCCTTTTTTATCTTTGATTTCCAAGTCAAATTCTTGTAACAAAAGTACCCATCTGATCAATCTTGGCTTAGCATCTTTCTTCTCGATCAAGTATTTGATTGATGAATGGTCCGTCCAGACAATGACCTTTGACCCGATCAAGTAGGCTCTGAATTTTTCAAATGCAAATACTACTGCTAACAGCTCCTTTTCTGTTGTTACATAATTCAGCTGTGCGTCTGAGAGTGTCCTGCTAGCATAATAGATGGCATGAAAAACCTTGCCTCTTCTTTGGCCTAAAACAGCTTCGACTGCATAATCACTTGCATCACACATCATTTCAAATGGAAGATTCCAATATGGAGCTATGATAACTGGTGCAGATGTCAAGGCTCTTTTTAGAGTTTTGAAGGCTGATAAACATTCCTCATTAAACACAAAGGGAACATTTTTCTCTAACAGCATACAAAGTGGTTTTGTGATTTTTGAGAAGTCCTTGATGAATCTTCTGTAGAAACCCGCATGTCCTAAGAAGCTCCGAATGCCCTTTATTGAGGAGGGAGGTGGTAGCTTTTCAATTGTTTCAATCTTGGCTCGGTCCACTTCAATGCCTTGATTAGATACCTTGTGACCCAGCACAATTCCTTCTTTCACCATGAAATGACATTTCTCCCAATTTAGAACCAGATTTGTCTCCACACAGCGTTGTAAGACTTTTGCCAGGTTTTCAAGACAGTGATCATATGATTCTCCAAAGATTGAGAAATCATCCATAAATACCTCAATGAATTTCTCCACCATATCAGAGAAGATTGCCATAATACTCCTTTGAAATGTTGCTGGTGCATTACATAGACCAAATGGCATTTTTCTGAAAGCAAATGTGCCATATGGACATGTAAAAGTTGTTTTCTCTTGATCCTCAGGTGCAATTGTAATTTGATTATATCCTGTGTACCCGTCTAGAAAACAATAGTAGGCTTTCCCAGCTAGTCTATCAAGCATTTGGTCTATAAATGACAGCGGGAAGTGGTCTTTTCTAGTGGCTTTGTTGAGCTTTCTGTAGTCAATACATACTCTCCATCCTGTCACCGTTCGTTGTGGAATCAGTTCATTTTTCTCATTAGGCACCACTGTCATTCCACCCTTCTTTGGCACAACTTGAACTGGACTTACCCATTGACTATCAGAGATTGGGTAAATTATACCAGCATCCAGCCACTTTATTACTTCTTTTCTTACCACCTCCTTCATATTCGGATTAAGTCTTCTCTAGTGCTAAACTAATGGCTTGTAATTATTTTCTATTAAGATCTTATGCATACAAATGGAAGGACTGATTCTTCTTATATCAGCTATCGACCATCCAAATGCTGTTTTATACTCCCTTAGAACTCTTAATAACTTTTCTTCTTTTTTTGAAGTAAGAGCTGCAGAGACAATAACTGGTAATGTTGAATTTTCTCCCAGATAAGCATACTTTAAGTGGGATGGTAATGTTTTCAACTCCAGTTCTGGTGGATTTTCAACTGATGGCACCGGCTTACTTGGCCTCTCTCCCAAATCTTCAAATGGTTTCTTGATAAAAATTGGGGAATTTGCATCAAGGTACCTAATCTGCTCCAAGACTTCAGGATTAGTAGATTTTGATACATCTACCATTCCCATTTCTAATGGTTGATTCATGCAGATTTCGTTCACCACGTCTTTTATGCAGCTGGTCAATGTATCTACTCTGTAACAGGAATCACCTTCATTTGGAAAGGATAAAGCCTTAAAAATGTTGAAAGATACTTGATCATCTTGAACTCGCAAGGTTAACTTTCCCTGCTGCACATCTATTAAAGTTCTCCCAGTTGTTAGGAATGGCCTCCCAAGAATGATAGGAATTTGTTGGTCTTCTTCCATGTCGAGAATGATGAAATCAGCTGGGAATATGAGTTTGTCCACCTTTACCAGAACATCTTCTAAGACACACCTTGGATGTTTAATTGATCGATCAGCAAGAAGTAGTGAAACTGTGGTAGGCTTCACCTCTCCAAGACCAAGTTTTCTGTAGACAGATAAGGGCATAAGGTTTACACTTGCTCCTAGGTCACAAAGTGCTCGTTCAAAGTTACATTGACCTATGGTGCAAGGTATGCAAAAGCTTCCTGGATCTTTCAGCTTTGGTGGTAGTTTCTTTTGCAGAATGGCACTACACTCCTCAGTAAGTGCAACTGTCTCAAATTCCTCCAGCTTACGCTTATTTGAGAGAATGTCCTTCATGAATTTTGCATAACTGGGCATTTGGGCAAGAGCGTCTGCAAAAGGGATGTTGCTATGTAACGTTTTGAAAACCTCCAGAAACTTTTTAAACTGCTTGTCTAGCTTTGCCTTCATAAGTCTCTGAGTGTATGGAACTGGTGGTACATATGGAGGAGGGTTATCTAGAAAGCTGATTCTTCCTGGTACCACATCATCTTCTTGAGGTTTCTGTGCTTCCTCCTTCTTTTCTTGTTCACTTTCTTTCTTTTCTCCGTCAGTCTTATGTAGAATTACAAGATCTTTCAATTATTTCCCACTCCTTAATGCAATAACCTTCACATGCTCTCTTGGGTTTTTTCAGTGTCACTTGGAAGAGTACCTGGTTGTCTGGAATTCAGCATATTTGCAATTTGGCCCATTTGGATCTCCAAGTTCTTTATTGAGGCTTCGTGGCTTCTAATTCTTGCATCAGCCCTAGCCATGAATTGAGATGTATTCATGGTTAGTTGAGCTAGTGCATCTTCCACATTCACTTTTCGCTGTGGTGGATTTCGTGGTTGAAGAGCTTGTTGCTGGTAGTTCCCTTGCGGTTTGAACACATTTTGATTATTCCTCCAGCCAAAGTTTGGATGATTCCGCCAACCTGAATTATAAGTGTTTGAGAATGGGTCATTTCTTTGATTTCTGATATAATGAGCTTGCTCCGACTGAGAAGGTATGGATGACTGTCCATCTTGACTTTGTGTACTCATATGAGGTCCTCCATATCGGTCACAGGTTTCATGAGGAGTACTGATTGCATTTTCTTGACTAGTCAATGAGCTCACTTGCTTGGATATAGATGCAACTTGAGAAGATAAAGTTGTAAGGATATCCAGCTCGTGCACTCCAAATACCTTCTTTGAATTATGACGTTCAGAAGGCCATTGATATGCATTTGCTGCCATTTCCTCAAGTAAATTGTAGGCATCATCTATATTTTTCCCATTAAAGATCCTCCAGCTGCAGCATCTACAAGAATTCTGGTGGTATGCGTCATCCCATTGTAGAATGTTTGCAATGTCCACCAATTTGGTAACCCATGATGAGGACATCTCCTTAACAACTCCTTGTATCTTTCCCAGGCTTCATAAAGGCTTTCTAGTTCATGCTGGGAAAAAGAGGTAATTTCGTTCCTCAATTTTGCAGTTTTTCCTGACGAAAAGTATTTCGTCAAAAATTTCTGTGCCAAGGCATCCTATGTGTTATGCTTCCCACTGGTAGAGAATGTAACCAGCTCTTAGCCTTATCCCTGAGTGAGAGAGGGAAAAGTCTAAGTCTAATGGCATCATCAGTAACACCATTATGCTTGAATGTGTCGCATATTTCTAGGAAGCTAGCTATATGTGTGTTGGGATCTTCTGTTGATAAACCACCAAACTGATTGGCTTACACCATCTGGATAATTGCAGGCTTGATTTCAAAATTGTTGGCTGCTACTGTGGTTTTCTGATTCCAAAAGTTGTCTCCATGACTATTGGTGTTGCATAATCATGAAGTGTTTTGGTATCTGTTGCTTCTCCTTCCGGATTTGCCATTAAATTGATTGAAGTAGACTGCTTTCGAACTCTCTGATTTCTTCGACAAGTTCTCTCGATCTCAGAATCACAAGGTTGTAATTCAGTCTTCTTCGATCTGTTCATATACTAATCAAAAACCTGAAAAGAAACAAAAGACACACAAAAAAATGTAATATGAAGACCAAATTAGTATTAAAATTACTTGGTATTGATATTAATGACAATCCCCGGCAACGGCGCCAAAAACTTGTTACGAGTGTAGGATGGTGTATTTAGAAGTACAAGTGTACACTGTCGTAATCAAGTAATATAGAAGTGAGTAGAGTATCGTTCCCACGAGGATTGATCACTAAGTACCAAAATTGGTAATTTTAATTCTATTTAGTCGGTTAATTAGTTGTGATTGAGATTGCAAGATAGAAATGATGAAATATGAATACAAGTGATATAAAGACAAATATGAGAAAAAGCCCTAGGGATTAGATTTCACTTAATAAATTCCGGATTGAATCACTTATCTATTCTAGTCCAATTTATTCCACATGATTGATAGTCGAGTTTCCCTATTTTAATTACTAGCCTTTTCCAAGGTCAAGTAATTTTATAATTAATTGCTACCCCAATATATTCCTATATGAATTTAAGCAATCAATCATGCATTAAGATTTATGGAACTCAATTAAGACTACACAACCCATACGAATATATTCCTATTTCATATGCAAATTATGGTTTTAATTATAGGATCCACACACATGTATCTCCTTCCGGTCTCAACATGCATATTAAAATCATCCAAAAGGTGGCCAATCAATTGTAAGCATTAAGAGCAATAATTAAAACTCAATCATGAAGGAAAAATTAAAACTAGATTTAATAAGTTAAGATTCAATCCGTCATTAGTAAGCTACGTCATCACCCTAGGAAAAAGAAAATTTAGCTCATGATAAAATTAAAAACAAAACCAAAATATATTACAAACATCATAAATATTGCATAAAAATTAATTACAAAAATATAAAAATACAACTACAAGATGCATGAAAATGGAAAATCTAGCCTACCATATAGAAGGTAAAACCATCCATATAGGTGGCAACCTATACCATCCATAAAGGAGGACTACCTAGGCCTTCCATATAGGAGGAAAAACCATCCATGTAGGAGGCATGCAAGAAGTAAAAAAATGCAAGAAATAAATTCTAAAAATAACAACTCTCTCTCTAAAATAGAAATTCTCTCTCTCTCTTCCTTCCTCCTCCTTCCTCTTCATTTTAGGGTGCCAAGAAGCTCTATTTATAGGCTTCATTTTCGGACTGCTACAGTGATTTGCTATAGTGAACCGTACTGCTACAGTGAACCGACCACACCGTCCGCTACAGTAACAGCTACAGTAAAACTGCTACAGTGAACAGTACCCCGCATGAACAGTATATATTGAATAGTACCGCATGAATAGTAACTTCCCTTAAATGCCTTCTTTAATTCTTTTTAATCCGGTACTATCCATGGCTGCAAGAAAATCATTATTTATTTATTAATTACACCCAAATTGATTATATTCAGCTCAAATATAGTCCACAAAATCATCATATAAGGAAAAATGAATATGCAAATATTTTACTTATCAAGCATCATAGTATTAGCGAGGCAGCATATTATCATCTGGAAGCATATCCTTAAAGGCCTCGAACGTTTCTGAAAAACTCTTATTGCTCCATCCATATCGTGCTTTCAAGCTTACCAATTTCAATACTGCTTTCAACAATTAGTATTTTGTGCACCCCGGGAACAGCGGCTTCTCAGCATTATTGCACATATTACCGTATGCATATGATTGCTCAAAAGCCTCTCTCCTACATCACGAATAATATCCTCTATCTGATCATCTAGATCCGTGTCATTATAATTAAAGGTCACTCCCCCTGTTGAGATGAGCTTGGCATTTCTAATCCTTCACCGTGCCATACCCATACTGTATAAGTCTTATAAAATCCTTCATAAATTAAATATGTATATATGTCTGCAACACTTAATCGCTTCTCATTCAAACATTCTACAAAAGGGCAGTAGAACATCCCACTGTCATTATCGGCATTTCTTCTAGCAAATTCTAAAAACCCCCCACCCTATTATCATATTCAATACTCGTTCTTTTAGCATTTACCCAACTATGATCCAGATATTTCAACACCTTTTTTTGTATATTTTTTCCCTTGAAAAAGGCAGGAGTATGATGAGAGAATGAAATCATTACACTCATCAAGCTACCTAGTTTAACTACTACATAATGACCTAATTTTATAATTTTAACCATGTTAAATCAGGTACGAAAGGAGAAAGAGAAATTTATAGAGACAAATAAGCATTAATTTCTTTCTAAAGTAACTTATACTATAGACTAAAAGGAGTACATTGGTCACCAAGGAGTTAATTTCATTTCATATTTATGTTTGAAAAAAAAACCTACTCCACCATTTACAAAGCAACATAAATAACCAGAACCTAAAAAAAAAGATGAGAGATATGATTTGAAGATACAGCTAAGTAAAGAAACAAAGTGATATGTTTGGAAGGGGTTTTTTTGTTGGGGAGGGGTTTGTTTTTGTGTTTAGAAGAGAAGTGTGTGAAGGGGATAATATATAATGGTTCTTTTTGTTTGGCTACATGCAGAAATAATGGTCCCAGAAGAAATGAAGCATCCACTAAGAGTTTAACTAAGATCGCAGGCAAAAAAGATAGTAGCCCTTCTCATCTTTCCCACTTGCAAACCTCGTGATCAAAGAAAGAGTAAAAGAAACAACAACACGTAAAGATGCCCATTTTAAGATTTACAAGTTTCAGAACTAAAAATTTTCTTACTTGGCTAATCATGGTAGCGAAGAATCCATTGGGTACTTGCTACTGATCCATAAAACGTGGTATACAAAAAAGGGGAACTTTCTTTTGAGAGCTCAGAAACTTGTTATATGGATGAAGTTAAACACCAAAGCCATATTCGAGAGGCTTTTGAATATTCACCATGAATTGTCCTCTCAAACCAGCTAGAAGCTCACGGAGGAAGAAACGGGGAGATGATGATGCCTTGTCAGGTGTTATTGCCATGTATTTCTACTTAAAATATTACATGGCAAACAACGTCAGGTTTAACCTTGACTTAACAGCTTAAATAATCAAAATATGAAAGGTTGGGATGTTAATTTTAAACTTTTAATGTCGAGTTGTTGGGGGAGTCACATGCAATTGGCTTAAGGTTTAGGGGGAGTCATATACTTAGGTGCTCTTTCTACTTTAATATGGACAAAAGCATATTTTTAATCATTTAACTTACCTAAGGTATTATTTTCATCTCTTAATTTTATAAGGTGTCTTTTTTATCCTTTAGCCCTAATGTCATTAATTAATTGAAAAAATGCTAATATTGAGATTTTAAATATAGGAAAAAATGTACTTTCCAATGCTAACATATCTTAATCTACAATATAACATTGATTTTTACAAAAAAGATCATCATTTGAAACTCGTCATGATAGGTTAAAGAACTAGAAGCATGACAAATTTGTAACTAATGTTATAAGTAACAATAATGGAGCAGTACATGACAGATTTCTCTATCCTCAAATTCAAAACACTTAGGCATAAGAGAAGTCAAACTAGTAGCTTGTCTAATAAATAAAGGCTACACCCATAGCGACCTTAATTTACAACACCAATATGCCATTAGGAACAAAAAAACAAAACACCAGACATAATTAAGAACATCAACCAAAAAAACAGACATGTGATCATTAGTTGCAGAGAAGCTAACTAATTTAACTAGAAGACTCTTCAAGGTTCAAATTCAGTCTTTATCATTAACTGCCCGTGAAATAATGGTCCCAAAAAGACAAGATGTGAAATCATGAAAGAAAAGGGAGTGAAGGGAAAAATACCTCTTGCAAGAAATTAGGGCTCCAACGACTAAAGCACTGCCAGCAAACAAGGAGAAACATAGAGATTGAACACCAAAAGCAGCTGATGGAAACAAGGGAAGACATAGGAGAAATTTTAGAACAAAAGTGCGGGCTGATGAGTTATGAAGAAATGAGTTGTTTTAACTGGAACTTTAAGATCAGTTATTCAAATAACCGGTCTTAAAGTTCATATCTTTAAGACCGGTTATTTATAAACTAGTCTTAAAGGACATATTTTTAAGACCGGTTATTAAATAATCAGTCTTTAAAATAGAATATTTTTTATAGTTGTTTAGTTATTTTAATTTTTAGACTGTTTCTTATAAAACCACTCTAAATACGTTTTTTAGACCTTATCTGCAATAACTGGTCTAAATGTGTCGGTCTAAAATGCCTTTTTTGCACTAGTGAATGTACTATTCAACTACTTTAAGGAGAATAAAAAGAGGAGGATCTCTCATACACAAAGAAAAATACTCTCAAAGCCTACATCATATGAGAGAGCTTTGCATAATCCTAAAGCCAAAAATGCAAAAATAGAGCTTCAAAGAAACATGCAGTGGGTATGCAAAGGTAATCCTTCAAGAACCTAAGATAAAGGTAAACAATGGTAAAACCTCCTACACTATCATCTTTAATATTTATTGAGGTTTATATCTTGTTACCTTAGGAATAAGGATGGCATATATGTTTTCACAATCTTTAGAAAATGCATTCAAAAAGAATTGCGATGTTCAATAGCTTAACACTATATGTATATACGCATACTTCAAGAGAAAATATTTTTATACATAAAGTCATGTTTAATTCATTATGCTCAATTTCTTCGAATTGACTATATTCTTAGAGCATGTGAATTATGATTCCTACAAGCTAACCATAAGTGGATCCAATTAAACTTGGATACCGAAAGAAGAAACAGATCTATATGCTTTTGTAGGAAGAAGAAATGAATGCTCTGTTTACCATTATTAAAATAGGGATAAGCATATGGTACTTGAACTCTGAGTGAAAACTTAAGTTCATATCAAGTTGAGACACAAAACTCAAGTTCTAAAGGCAAACTTGAGTTCATAACTTGAAGTTTTAATAGGAAATATGAGTTAAGGAAGAATTCATTGGCATGGGTCACTCAAGTGATCTTGGAAGACTTGAGTATAAAGATATAAGGAATTGGGAATTAACTTAGGTGTCTACAAGTTAAAATCAAGTTAGGTACGTAGTATCAGCTTCTGAATTCTTTTGCAGAACTCGAGTTTTCAGGGAAAACTCGAGTTCATATGAACTCGAGTTCTTAGGCAGAACTTGAGTGGCGTGACTTTATATTAGTAGTTTCAAAACTCAACCATCGTACTTATTCTTCCCAAATCAATTTAACTTGTAAATACTTGCTCATTATTGCATACCATTTGTAATCAATCATTTATGGTTTTCAAAATGTTTTCAGATTGCTAGATAGACTGAAAATAGAATTGTGCATAATCTTTTTATGCATTGGAAGTTTGGAATGCACATTTTAAAAACTTGCTTAGATTTCAATCCATCTTAGTGTATACACATGATTTGAAAATTATTCATATTTTGTGTGCATTCAAATCAATTTCAAAATTGGAAGTTAATATATTTGTACTAAGATGTTAGAAATGCTTTAAATCCATCCACTAGAGTTATACCTCATCATTCACATATTATTTCTTGATCATAAACTTGTTACTCCTCTGCCTTACTCTCTAACAAGTTAACCTTTATATCTAACAAGTTGATTATCTATGAGTTTCAAGAAAAGAATTCAATATGTGAAAGCCTTTTGGCTGATGTCAAGAGTCTCATTTGCCTAAGTTATTCCAAGAATTACAGATGTTCATTGATGGGTTAAATGTATTAACCATTACAGTGGAATGACTTATTAATATCTAAGAACTCTAGTCATTTTGACTAATAAGTATATGCTTTATTGTCTACAAATCATTATACTCATTTTGTAGCTCAAATGCACTAGTATTTATCTTCATCCATTTTCGAGTGACTAGAGCCTTATACTTAAAGTCTTGCCTTAAATGCTCATATATTTCATGACATAACTCTAAGAGGTAAGATTATCTCTTGGTCAATAGCAACATTATTATGTTTATTCATTCCTGTTATGCTAAGCCTATTTGGCTAATGCTTTATTCTTATGACTTTTGCTCTCTAGAAAATACTCCAAGATGTTGAATTCAATATTTAACATGCTATCCAAAATTAAAGCTTGCTGGTATATATATAAACATGTATTAACTTCTAATGTTTTCAGCATAAGGATTGATAAAACTTCATAAATAGTTTTCCCCACATTCAAAATCTTAATGTCATAAAGCATATTCATGATTTGTAAGAACATTTGAGATTTTGAAACAAATTGTATATTTCATTTTTGGGAAACTCAATTCCACTCATGATTTATCAATTCATAAAAGTTGGTGATTCTCTACACTTATGTGATCCAACTTACATATATAGATTGCATGAGAATCTTATCAATGACATATTTTCTAGATAAAGGATTTGCAAATTGTCATTGATCATTGAAAATCATTATTCTTGATATCATTTATTTGTTACCCTTTATGATTCAATGGCTTAATTTAATTAGGTAACATTATATTTTGGACTTTGTTGATTATTATATTCTTTGCTCAAATAAAATATGGTTTAATTGAATAAAAGCATACGCGTTGTTATGTCTAATATTGAGGACCCAAGAGAAGTTAGGGACCAAAGAGCATGTATTTATACTTTTGCAGGAGTTAACCAAGATGCTCTGATTTTGGGTACAAAGATCAAAGGCTAATAGAGTAGGCGTGACTGGTAGTGTTGCTGTATAAGCAGAAACATAATATGTGGTATAAGATGCATTAAATTTGATAAGATGAGGTAACTATGAACTGAAACTTCAAAGTGTTATTTTAGCAGCATGAGACAGAGTAAAGGTTAAATCACCCAGAGATGATGAATCAAACTCCTTAAATAAGGGAACTATGTGTTATGGTGAAATAAGAAATTCCAAATAGTGATTGCTAAACAAGAGGCACATACTTAGAGGATGGATGAATATGAAGCCTTACTTCAAGCTCATCGTGATATCCTTAAGTACCCACAGAGATTACATCTTCAGGTCACATAATTAGACAGTGACTATCCTTAAGCTTTGTTTTACGTTCAACATGGTAGAGCTTTGGTATTTTGAACATATCTCTCCAAGCACACGTCCGATTGAGTTGAAACTAGTTGCATATGAAATTAGACTCCCAATGCATCAAATAGACAATAAAAACAACATCAAAGGAGCTTAGATGAAAGAGGTCTAAGTTGTGGAAGATGACATTCAAATCACCGCTGTATTCCATAATAGGTTTGGTATTTTGAATATATCTCCCAAAATACACGTCTAAGGGGGGAGAGCTATAACATCCCATTTTCAATCACCAATATTCATTATATGTAATTAATAAATTTAATGGAATAAGATGGTGGATTTTGATGCACATGAAATGACAGAAACACTCTAATAAGTGGTTACACACAACTTGGCTAAGTTGGGACACAAAGAAGTAATTATTTTCCACTTAAAGGCATAATATTGTAACCTAAATTAAAGCATGAAATGACACAAATCTTGGCCTAATTAATAGGTCAAAAATTCAGCTAAACCAAAAGAAAAAGAGCAAGAGATGATTTATTATAATAAATCATAAAATGTAATGGCAAAATGGTAATTTGCCAACAAAACAAGAAGCAAATTATTTTTCCCTCTCTTCCTAATATTTTCGGCCAGACTAGGAAAATAAGAAGGGGAAATGGTTTGGTAATAAATATCATAAGTTGGAGTATTTTGTTGCCAAGTGAAAATAAATGGAAAAAGTCAAAGTAAATATGACACAAAGTAATTAGTTGGAAAAAGGGAATCAAGGGAAATTCAAGAAGCATATTTTATTCCCTTTTCCCTTGGATATTTCAATTAGCAAGGGGAATAAAAGAGAAAAAGAATTTCCTTGGTTCATATTAAAAGAAGGAAATTTGTGGCCAAGAAAATTCAAGCACATGCTAATTCTCATTAAATAATATTATAGCAAAAAGCAAGGAAAGAGATAATTGGATTAAGTTAATATCTCCTCTCTTCCTTCTTCATTTCGGTCATCAACATCAAAATAGAGAGAGAGAGAGAGAGAGAGAGAGAGAAAGGAGCTTGAAAGGTTTCAAGAACACAAGAGGTCTTAGGGTTTCAAGAAGTAAGGATTTAAGGTAAGAGCTTGAAATCAAGTTGCTTGTGCCTTCTAAACTACTTAGGACCTCCTCTAACATCTTCTTCTTCTTCAAAATTATAGTTAGCAAGCAAAATCTCAAGAAAAGAGAGAGAGGGTTGAGACGTGTAGAGAGAGAAAGTGAGAAGATCAAGAGGTAATCTCCAAAACTTTGATCCTCTTGTTTTATATGATGTTGTATGGTTGTTATTGTTGAATTTGGCTTGGTTTTGCTTAGTTTTGTAAATTTAGGAAGATGAAACCCTAAGGGGAAATGCTGCCAAAATTTCCCTAAAACATGTTTGTTATGTGTTTAAGTAGTTAATTTTGTGATTAGAAGTGAAAAGGAGGGATTAATAAGAGGAATAAAAAAACACACCTTCCCTCTTAAGAACCCAAGTTTCGACCACAGGAAGAACATAAGGGTAGAGCTGGAATTTCAAAATTCTGATGGTTCCATTGGGTTTAGAATGGAAAATTGTGTGGCAATATGTGTTCATGAGTTTTGGGAATTTGTATGCAAATCTGGAATTTTTAGAAGTTCAAAGCAAATGTTGTTTGATTTGCCTCTAGTGAGGCAATCTAATTGTGAAATGAATTTTTTTTGAACAACCATGGTCTAAAAATTATGAAATTTTACAGGATTAAAATAGACATCTAGAGATTTAATTTTTTAGGTAGATCATATTTTTTGGAGTAGTATATTAAAAGATATGGATTTTTGAAGTTGTGCCCTGTTTCTGGAATGTAATATGGGGACAGGGGAGTTTCACGAATTTCTGGGTAAAGTGTTATGACAATGGATAGACTTAAGTATTTTTCCTTAAATGAAAACTTAAATAGCTTCATTTAGGCTTTAAAACCAATCAAATTTTATTTTTCTAGAATTAATCATGAATTTCCAAAATTGACTGATAATCTGCCAGTTTTCTGGAAAACTGTAAAACTACACTGTGCAGAGTTGTACCATCCAGAAATTGTTGAAGTTGCTAAAATTGCATTAGATAACTAGCATAAATTAATTAAAGGCAGTAATAATACAAGTAATAAATAGTTACTTGTAACTTGAATTTTATAGGAATATACAATAGCTTGAGCCAGAATAAGGATTTAGAACAGACCGAGGAACTGAAAAAGGAGTCAGATTTTGATTATACAATCCCACCTCTTTTGAAAGATATTGATTTTTAATTTTGGAAAGCTAGAATGTCTGTTTTATAAAAGCATATGATTTTGATATGTGGAACATTTTTACAAATGCTTTTGATCATAAACCAAGATAAGATTGGACTAAAAAAGAAAAGAAAATGTTTTCATTGAACATTAGAGCAATGAAGTTTCTCTATAATGTTATGACAGAAAACAATTTTGAGAAAATTAGATTTTGCTCTAATGCTAAAGATATCTGGGATACTCTTGATTCTATATATACTTCTAATAAATATGTTGATGGTGTTGATAGTTCATGTGAAACTACAACCTACGCATCTACGGTTCATGAACAATTGGAAGTTGATGATGAAGAAGGAGAAATCATAGAATACTTCCCTATAGTCAACATGGATAGACAAGAAGAAGAGGATTCATAAAAAGAGCTCATTGTACACGGACATGGAAAATCATTCTCTGGAGCTTAAGATGAAGTTTAAGGTAAAAAGTTCCAGTTCCTCATGTGAATTTGATAAAACTGATTTTCAAAGACTACAAAAAGTTGTTTTTCAACCAATTGTTGAGTCTATTTAGAAAAGTAAAAATGCTTTCAAATATGCTTTCAACCAATTGTTGTGAATATTTGAGATTGCCGTTCCTCAAACAACACAATACTTGCATAAAACTTCATAATGCATATCTTCATACAATTTGCAATTATTGTGGCAAATCGGGTCATATTTCTTACACATGCTATGTTAGAAGAAATTCTAGTTGAGAAATAAATATGTTTAGGTTCCAAAAGGTTATATAAAGTCTAATACTAAAAATCAAGGACCCAAGTATATATGGGTACCAAAATGTCCATCTAATGTTTTATGTATGCAAGATGATTTGAAAAGAAATGGACATAAAAGTACTGAAAAGATGAAGAAGAAGTCAAGAGTCTCTCATGGACTAATAAAGAGGTTCATATCATCTAAAAGAGAACTTTTAGAGCAACCATTGCTGGAACTACAAACACTAGTGCAGAAAAGACTTTTTACATGTGACGGAATGGACTTTTTACACTTGACATAAAACAGGTGTAGAAACAATAGGTGTAGAAAATCGAGACTTTCTACATGTGTCATAAACCATGTGTAGAAAGTTCCACTTTCTACACCTGACTTGAGGAGTCACGTGTAGAAAGTCCACACTTTCTACAGGTGACTTTCCTAAATAGGTGTAAAAAGTCAACTTTCTACACTTGACGTGAGTGGTCACATGTAGAAAGTATGGACTTTCTACACGTGACCCCTGAAGTCAGGTGTAGAAAGTGGTATGTTTGGGACTTTCTACACCTGACTTCAGGGGTCACGTGTATAAAGTCCACACTTTCTACACGTGACCACTCACGTCAGGTGTAGAAAGTGGTATATTGGGACTTTCTACACCTAACTTCAGTGGTCACGTGTAGAAAGTGTGGACTTTCTACACGTGACCTGTGAAGTCAGGTGTAGAAAGTGGTATGTTTGGGACTTTCTACACCTGACTTCAGGGGTCACGTGTAGAAAGTCCCACTTTCTACGCCTGATCTGTTAAGTCAGGTGTAGAAACTCATTTTCAGAAAAAAAAAAATTATTTTTGTATAAACTCATTTACATAATAATAAACAACAAAACACCTGATAAAAAAATAATTTGCAACAAAACTAATGTGAAATATCAAATTCTATCCAAAATATTAACAAAGCCATATAAAGGTATACAAACTTGACCTCATTTTTACAACGAAATTTGTACAATTATAGTCAAACCCAATACCAAACAGTGACAATAAAATTCAACATGTATAATACCAAATAGTTATTAACTTTACATATTTAACATTACACTCACAACTTTGTGATCTCTAAAAAATAAGTTGCCCAACGTGTGCGAACGTCATCAATGTCCTCTTCGGAAAATGCATCCGTAATGTCAAACATCTACAGATTTTAAAATAAAAAATCACATCAATTTAATAACTACGAAATGAACTTAATAAAACAAATATAATTAAATACAATTACCTCTTTTGTAAATTCTGTACTACCCAAGAGGATGATGTTTAACATGTGACTCATCACATAATATCCACAAGCCTTATTCCCCGTTTGACGACGGCACTATAGTTGAACATGAATTATATTATATTAATTATATATGTGAACATGATAACTATGTTCATAGAAGGATTGAAACTATTTACCTTTGGTTGTATCCAGATAGTCTCCTTAAGCTCATGTGTATGCTTTTTCTTAACCACTCTTTGGTACGTTTCCATTGCCCTGTAGAAAAATATATAAAAGAGGGTAGGTTATCTAAAAAACTTACATATTGAAAATAAAATGTCATTGTCAAAGTATACTTACGTGTCCATCGTTTTCTTCAAATCCTTTCCTGGATTATAATGTAATGAACATAAAAGAACAACGACATTTTGCTTTGGACATAGAACCACTAACTGCCAATGAGTGCTGCAAAAAGAGGTATGAATTATATATATTCATAAAAACAAGGTATCAATTACAAACTTTTTCTTACTCGTGAACATATGGCGCTAGGTAGCACTCTTTTCCATCTTCACAGAGCCTCTGCCGAAGGTATGACTCTCTTATGGCGGAAGTGTTCCCTTTTTTCTGGATGTGAATCGGGCAAAGGAATCCAAACTTGTCACTGTTCCCTGATAAAGTATAAAGGCGATAGAGGAACCTACAATAGTTAAAGCCTGTCAGAATCAAATGTTGAATACTTAGTAATATTGTTAAAAATATACCCACATCATAAACAAGTGGACGTGCGGTATGGTAATCTGATCCTTCATTAACATCCGCACTACATCCTCCTGCTCGATATGCACGAATATGTCCCTCTTACCTACAATGTCTGGATCCATCGTCAATACTTCAATTGAGAAGGATCCGTCAAACGCCAGCATACACAGACGTTGAAGCGGCTTCACCTGGTTGTGGGTCTGCGGTTGGGGCTGGAGTTGTGGAACCACTTCATTGGATGGGGTAGTTTGCTAAATAAACAAAAATTAATAAGAGTTAGTAATAATTGCAAGTTATAAATTTCTAATATGAAAAAATTGAAACATATCAAAAAGACAAATATTTTCATACTTCAGGACAAACTGCAGCTGGAACAACCCGGACAAGTCTCTTTGGCCACCTAAGGAATGTTTTGAGGGCTACACCCATAATCTTCACCTCATCATTAAGAAATGGAACAGGCGCATCTGGAATTTTTACCTCTCCAATCATCAGTCTCACTTCGTCATCTTGCATTTGCTTGTGGTGGACGATTGGCCCCAAGTTTTGTATTGCGCCAAGTGCTACAAAGCGTCTATCAGGGTCCTCTAAATATAACTCACAAGGTTCACTATTTTTTTGGACTCCAGATTCCTCAGATTTACGCCCAAGAACACAACTCCCATTTATACTTTGAACTACAGGAGAACTTGTCGTATGGATAGTTGTGTCCTGTCGTGAGCTTAGGATGCTCATCATTTCTTCCTTCAGTTGTAACATCTGGGCGGCCGTTTACTTCCTTTCATTATCTAATATTACTTGCATCTGCTTCCTTTCATTCTCTAGCATCAATTCCATCTCTTGCTTAGTGACCATTCCCGGGGAGGCATAACGTGTATGTGCTCCAAAGTAGTCTCTTATGCCTACTCCTCGTCCAATGCCCCTAACATGACCACCATGGTCCGGAGTCCCCGTGGCAACCGTCAAGATATCATCCCTTCCCTGTGAAATGAAGGCTCCCTGGGCACGTTCTAGTTAAAGTTGATCCTGTAATATATAAATAACAAACATAATTAATATGTTACTATACAAGAAAGAAAATAATAAGGATTGATGTTAAATTACTTACAATCCTTTCACCAATCACGCGTGCCTTCTCGCTCGTATACTCTCCAGTCTTCCTTCGACGTGCGGCCCTCCATTTTTCTTCACGAGATATTGGAGATGGTGGAGATATAATGGTAGATGGATCAGACTGAGCCTCTTCTTATCGCCTCTTCTACTTCTCCTTCATCATTACTTCTTCAAGCTTTTCATAACCCCCACGAGACAATCTGTGGGGGCAATCATTCTATCTACCACTCGCTATAGCTTTTTCCCTTTTTATCTTTTAATAAGAAACCAAAAATCATTAATCGATAAAATTAAATGAGAATAAAGTAAGTAACTAATTAAAGTGAATAAAAACTAACCAAGGCTTCTGGTGTAGTCTTTATCCTGTAAAATTCTTTCCATGTAGCTTCGTCAAGAAATGTATACTCCTTACAAGGATTAGGAGGATTCTGACCCTCTGCTACCTCGACATGCACAAATCTTTTAGTTAGAGAGGTCTTGAAGGCCGTCCAACACTCCGTGCAATATGATAACAAATTATCCTTTAAGACTTGACTGGGAGGAACGTCGTAAGTAAGCTGTGAAGTCATTATATTAGTTAGTAACATGAATAAATGTAATAGTTATAAAAGTTCATAGTTGTATAGTGTTATACCGCTATAGTGTTCCAAATCTGATCCTTGATAGATTGATCTACTTCATTCCACTCCTTAATCATTATGCTAGGCTTACTACGTGCTTGGAGGGCAACAAAGCTAATAAACTTGCTCTTGGTAGGCCCGATTGGTCTCCATTGCCCATCAAATTGAATCGGTATCTTCTGGTCATTCGTTCGAATCTTGGTCAACTCTTTTAGTGTCGTGCCACGTCTACCCTTTCTTTTTCCCTGAGCAGACTCACTGCTATGCCCAGAATGTGTATCATCAATCTGTGAGGGATCCTTCTCCATGTTCCTATTTAACAATGAAATAAGGTAAGTAAAGTCTATCAAATAGGAGTAAATATATTCTTACTTTTAATCAACGAACTCTTCTTTTCTTACTTTCAATTAAAGTCTATCAAATAGGAGTAAATATATTCTCCCATATCCCTTCATGGTGCTCAGTTCTTGTGGCATGTATGTCATCTACTTCAACTTCATTTAATTCAGGAAACCCTGACGAGAAACGTGGAGTCTCAGAAATATCATAGTTTAATTCCTTATTATCATCACTGTGAACTATGGTTTTTCCTTGGAGAACAACGGAGTGACTTTTATTTGCTGGATCGATTATATAAAACACTTGTTTTGTGTGGGCTGCTAAAATAAAGGGCTCCTCACTGTACTTTAATTTTTTAAGATCTACTAATGTAAATCTATACTTATCCACTTGAACACTATTATTATCAATCCACTTGCATTTGAAAACTGGAACTCTAAATTTAACATAGTCAACCTCCCAAATCTCTTCAATAACCCAAAAATAAGGCATAGCTGCTAACTTTGGCTTTTTGTCTTTTGAACTGGAAAAATGCATGGATTCAGCCACAACCATAACTCCACTATTTTGAACAGTACTCTTGTCATCCAGGGATTTCGTATAGAAGGAATACCCATTGACATCGTATCCACTCCAACATATGACATTGAAGTTAGGACCCAGTGCCAACCATTTTATAGTTTGAGAAACACTATTATCATTGGCTACTTGTTTTTTGAACCATTATGGGAAAGTCTTGTTATGCTCAAGCAATAACCTTTGCTCAGTCATGCGACTATATTGTGCCCTTATAATTTCTTTGTGAATAGATATATAATCTTGAACTTCATCGGTGTTATTCAAAATATATAAGTGTGCTTGTAACACTGCATCATGATCCATATTAGTTTTCACTGTTACCCCACATGTACCCTTACCTAATAATCTCTCCTCATGATAAGATTTAGGAAGCCCAATAACTTCTTCGTTTGACAAGTAGTCAGAACAGAACTCAATAGCTTCTTCAGAAATATATCTTTCAACCATGGAAGCTTCAGGCCTGTATGGATTCTTCACATACCCTTTAAGGATTTTCATGTATCTCTCAACTGGGTACATCCATCGTAGATAAATAGGGCCACACAACCTGATCTCCCTCACTAAATGAACAATCAAATGTGTCATGATATCAAAAAATGAAGGAAGGAAGAGCATCTCAAGTTGGCACAAGATAATAGCAGCATCCTTTTCTAGTTCATCCAATTTATCGGGGTCAATCACTTTGTTGCATATGGCATGAAAGAAGAAGCATAGTCTAGTTATAGTGTGTCTCAAATCATCTGGCAATATGCCCTGAATAGCCACAGGAAGTAGTTGTTGCATCAAGATGTGGCAATCATGAGACTTTAAGCCCACTAATTTTAAATCTTTCATCAACACAAGCTTTTTAACATTTGAAGAATACCATTGAGGAACTTTGACACCATGTAAACAATCACAAAAGCTTCTTCTCTCAAGCTTAGACAAGGTATGAGAGGCTGGAGGTAGACAAGTTTTCTCACTTTGTGGTTGTGGATGTAACTCATCTCGTATTCCCATTTTCATCAAGTCTAATCTTGCATTGACACCATCCTTAGTCTTGCCCTTTATATTGAGAAGTGTCCCAATAATACTATCACACACATTTTTCTCGACATGTATAACATCAATACAATGCCTCACATCAAGACATTGCCAATATGGAAGATCAAAAAATATAGACTTCTTTTTCCATATATTTTTAACATATGCACTCTTCTGCGTCTTTCCAAAGATAACATTGATGTCTTTCACCCGTTCATAAAATTGCTCTCCAGTCAATGGCACTGGTGCATCTCCATACTCTTGATGGCCATAAAAAGCTTTTTTTAATCTACGATAAGGGTGATTTTGGATGAGAAATCTCTGGTGGCCAAGATAGACCGTCTTCTTTCCATGTTTAAGTTGATGGTGGCATGTGCCTGCTTCACAAATCGGACATGCTTTATGTCCCTTAACACTATACCCAGATAGGTTTCCATATGCAGGGAAGTTGTTTATGGTACAGAAGATCATGGCACGCATGTTGAACACCTCTTTTCGATTCGCGTCAAACACATCCATACCTATCACCCACAACTCTTTCAAGTCTTTAATCAAAGGGGCTAGGTAAACATCAATGTCATTTCCTGGCTTCTTTGGACCCAAAATCACCATAGACAACATAATATACTTGCGTTTCATGCACAGACGAGGAGACAAGTTGTAAATCACTAAGAGAACATGCCATTAACTATGAGTACTACTGAGGCTGCCATAAGGATTCATGCCATCAGTAGACATCCCAAGCCTGAGGTTTCTTGGCTCCTTTCTAAACTCAGGAAACATCTCATCAATTTTCTTCCATTGAGGAGAATCGGCTGAATGGCGAAGCTTCCCATCTGATATTCTCTCATCTGCATGCCATCTTAAGTTCTTTGCATCATTCACATTAGCAAATAATCGCTTGAACCTTGGTTTCACTGGAAGATACCATAACACCTTCGCAGGAGGGCCCTTAGTAGTCTCATCAAAGTCTGTATCGCAATTCCCTTTCAATTTGTACCGTGAAGCACCACATTTTGGACACTTATGCTCCCCTTCGAACTCTTCTCTATATAATATACAATCGTTAGGACATGCATGAATCTTTTTATACTGTAGACCCAAGGGATACAATATTTTCTTTGCCTCATAGTTACAGTTGGGTAATTCATTACCTTCCGGAAGCATGCTTGTCAACAACTCAAGCAATTCTGTAAAGCTCTTGTCACTCCACCCATTCCTTGCTTTCAAGTAGACCAATCTCACCACAGCAGACAGCAACGTGAATTTTGTACATCCTGGGTATAATGGCTTTTCTGTATGACTAGACAAGTTATCATATGCATGTGATTGTTCAAAGGCCTCTTCGCCAATATCACGAATCATGTCCTCTAGTCGATCATCCATGTCCACATCAACTTCCACCTCTTTAGATGCACTCAGGTCTTCTACTAATTCACCATGCCATACCCATCGTGTATAACTCTTCAAGAACCCATCACAAATCAAATGATCTCTTATTTCTTCGACACATAGTCGCCTCAAATTTAAGCAATTTACACAAGGACAATAAAACTTCCCAGATTTATCACCACCAGCATTTCTTATAGCAAATTCTAAAAAATTCTTCACCCCATTATCGTACTCATCACTAGTTCGTCTAGCATAGATCTAGCTACGATCCATATGTGCAAACAAACTTCAACAGAAAATGATACAAGAGAACCTGTTGGACCAGGAAGGTAACTCTTGACGTCATCATCCATATTTGCTGATTTTTTCAGTCTAATGTAAATAGTTTGCTAAAAAATAGATTTTACAGCATTTGCAACAGGCATGTTAAGAATCAATTACAGCATGCCAATTTATTGAAGGATCGAGTCATAAGAGGAACTTTTGGCTTAAAGAGTCAGAAAATGATTACCTAACTTCGTTCCAACTAAAATTATTAGAACACCAGGGGCATAGTGCCTAAGCTTCACAAGGCATGGAGACATAGAACAACCACCTCCCCATAAAAAAACACACAAAACAAGAAAAGGAAGAGGGGGGAGGGGGAAGCCTTAGTGCCAACCCACAGCCTTTCATTAAGGCTCCTATTCTAATAGGGAAGCTGACCCGAGCTATATTATGGGTTTCCAAAAGTCTAACGTCTTATATTGGTTTTCATTAAGGCTTATAACTTTCTTCTTATCCTTCTACAGAATAGAATTTACAAACATAGAACGCAATACATGCTCCCAATTGTATCATATATATCATTTTATCCAGGAGAGTAAAGAATTCATGAGGTTTAGAATTATCAGATGCAGAATCACCAGGCAGCCGATTTGTTAGTTGATTAATAAAAAAAAATTCTACTTTAGCAAGATCTAACATAAGAAACAAATGCTTACTTTCACTCTAGTGCCCAATTCTGCCCGAAACAGCAACCTTTTGTGCCTAAAATCCCGATAAGCGCCAACGCCAGCGAGGGAGAGAGCTATCACGGCAGTGACGGAGAGAGGTATCACGGCAGTGAGGGAGAGATGGCGTGATGCAGATGGTAGTAGTGACGGAGAGAGGACTCTGAACTCAAGTAGGGCAGAGATTGGCGCGCGGCTAAGCGTGAGAGGGAGGGAGGGATGAGAGCTTAAGTGGCGGCAAAATGAAAAGGAGGGAGGGAGGGAAGTCTTAATAATTTTTTATTCAGATTCTACACCGGTTGATGCATCAACCGGTGTAGAAAATAGAGTTTCTACACTGGTTGAGGCACAACCGGTGTAGAATGTAAGTGTTTTCAGTTTTTCTACACCGGTTGGGAATTAACCGGTGTAGAAACTCTAATTTCTACACCGGTTGAGGCCCAACCGGTGTAGAATGTAAGTTTTTCTACACCGGTTAGTCCTCAACCGGTGTAGAAAGTCAGGTCTAAACTTTCTACACCGGTTGGACTTCAACCGGTGTAGAATATCCTTATTTAATAATAAAAAAAAGAGATATCACTTAAGAGTAAATAAGAGAATCATATCTCACTTAATGATATCGCAATGACAACTGATTCAGTATCTGAAAAAGCAATTAATAAGTATGGAGTAGCTTAAAAATCCTCAATCATAGTAGCTAAATGACCTATACTACAGCACTCCTTTGCCATACCTTAGCTTTCTCAGCATCAATTATGGAACTCACTAATGTTACTGCATTTTCAAGCTTCCCTTTAGCATTCACAACTACATAATCAAAATTCTTAAGATGCTTCACTTCCTCTCTAGCCGTAGCAATCCTCACAAGCAGTGATTCACAAAACTACATATTTCACGTTGAAAAGAACATTTACAAAACAAGAATTCAGTAAGAATGTTAAAAGTATTATCCAAAACATATATAATCATTTTTCTAATCATGATCTATTAATAACAATGTAACCCATTATCAGCTTACACAAATTTCTCTTTGTAGATCATTTCAATATAACTAAGTTACAATTTCTAAAATTTTGAAAGGACTCAGCTATAACTGCACGGTTAAGGTCATGAATGATCAAAAGAACTAGTATGAGGTAGTAAATTGGCAAAACACAGATGCTCGCAAAATGAATCTTATTAAAAAAGCCATAAAAATTATGACTTTAGTTGTAAGGATACAAATGAATGACCTAAAGGAACTGGAGAAATTTACAGATCTACAAGCTAATAAACAATTGATAATTAGAGTTCCCCGCCTCTTTCTAAAACTAAAAATGAGAGTTGGTGAACCCTTTGTTTTACTGATAAATAGAGAATTTAAGCATGACCACAATCCTGCATGGTAGTAGAAATCGAACAAGAACGCCCAATTTGTTTAGCACGATATTTTGCAGTTTCCATTACCTCTAATTGTCGTAATGTATCAATCAGAACCCATTTCTTTTGCTTAAGAAACACAATGAACTTAAGTAGGTAAAGATCCAATGTGCGTATATGTTCAACTTCAGATATAAATGAACTTGTCAGCTAAACAAGCCATTAAATAGTGACATTGTTCCAGTTATCACTGCAAAAATTGCAGAGAAAAAACAGAACTACGTGCTTTTCAAGTTTCAACCAAACAATTAAAATTCCACAGAAGTCTCAAGTGATATGTAGTAAACCTAGTGAAAATTAAAAATAAATAAATAAAATCACCACAAGAATCTAGGGAAAAGAAAGAAGAAAAGGGGGAAGAGTAACATTTCTAGAACAAATCATATGGTAAGTGAGAAGTACATAAAAGATGGCTCAAGATCCCTCACGAGACCTGAAAGTTTAGGCAAAATCATAGAGACAGGCGAAGCAGATTCGAGCAGCGAAGGAGTGATTGTTGCAGTACCAGACGCTGATGAATTTGTCGTCTAAGGTTTTGATGGCGACTAGGGCGTCGGCAACGGTAGCAAACAGTGGAAGCGGCTTCAATGCCGGCTTGCCCAAGCAGAGGTCGGACACCGAGATAGCAAATCCAGAAGGTTTTGGCGATGAGTTTTGAGGAAGAAGAAGCAAATGCGAGATTTTTAATTTTTTTTAAGAATAACGCCAACTTTCTACACCGGTTGATGCTCAACCGGTGTAGAAAGTAACTTTCTACACCGGTTGAGACCCAACCGGTGTAGAAAGTTTTATTTATTTTTTTAAAAAATTAAAATTAAAATTAAAGCCATTAATATTAAAGAAAAAATAGTTTAAGTTTACTTTCTACACCTGTTATGAGATATCACGTGTAGAAAATTCATTTATCTTCATATATTTACGAAAATGCCACCGGTCACACTTTCTACACGTGTCATGTTTTGTCAGGTGTAAAAAATAGGTATAAAATCTATATTTTGTACTAGTGAAAGCATAATTTCAAAGTGAAGCAATGGGTAAAGGGAATACGTTCCACCTCAAGAAAAGGCTACTAAAATGTACTATTTAACTACTTTAAGGAGAATAAGAAGAGGATGATCTCTCATACACAAAGAAAAATACTCTCAAAGCCTACATCATATGATAGAGCTTTGCATAATCCTAAAGCCAAATACACAAAAATAGAGCTTCAAAGAAAGATACAGTGGGTATGCAAAGGCAATCTTTTGAGAACCTAAGGTAAAAGTAAACAATGGTAAAACCTCCTACACTATCATCTTTAATATTTATTGAGGTTTATATCTTGTTATCTTAGAATTGAGGATGACATATATGTTTTCACAATCTTTAGGAAATTCATTCAAAAAGAATTGCGATGTTAAATAGCTTAACACTATATGTATATACGCATACTTTAAGAGAAAATATTTTTATACATAAAGTCATGTTTAATTCATTATGCTCAATTTCTTATATTCTTAGAGCATGTGAATTATGATTCCTACAAGCTAACCATAAGTGGATCCAAATAAACTTGGATAGTGAAAGAAGAAAAAGATCTATATGCTTTTGTAGGAAGAAGAAAGGAATGCTCTGTTTACCATCATTAAAACAGGGATAAACAGAGGGTATGTGAACTCTGAGTGAAAACTCAAGTTCATATCAAGTTGAGACACAGAACTCGAGTTCTAGAGGTAAACTTGAGTTTAAACTTGAAGTTTTAATGGGAAATTTGAGTTAAGGAAGAATACTGTAGAAAAGCTTGATTCATAGGCATGGGTTACTCAAGTGATCTTGGAGGACATAAGTATAAAGATATAAGGAATTGGGAATTAACTTGGGTATCTTCAAGTTACATTCAAGCCAGGTATGTAGTATCAGCTTGTGAATTCTTTTGTAGAACTCGAGTTTTTAGGGAAAACTCAAGTTCATATGAACTCGAGTTATTAGGCAGAACTCGAGTGGCGTGACTTTATATTTGTAGTTTCAAAACTCAACCAATGAACTCATTCTTCCCAACTCAATTTGAGTAGTAAATACTTGCTCATTACTACATACCATTAGTAATCAATCATTTATGGTTTTTGAAATGTTTTCAGATTTCTAGATAGACGGAAAATAGAATTGTGCATAATCTTTCTAAGCATTGGAAGTTTGGAATGCATATTTTAAAAACTTGCTTAGATTTCAATCCATCTTGGTACATATACTTGATTTGAAAATTATTCATATTTTATCTGCATTCAAGTCAATTTCAAAATTGGAAGTTAATATATTTGTACTAAGATATTAGAAATGCTTTAAATCCATCCACTAGAGTTATACCTCATCATTCAAATATTATTTCTTGATCATAAACTTGTTACTCCTCTGCCTTACTCTCTAACGAGTTAACCTTTATATCTAACAAGTTGATTATCTATGAGTTTCAAGAAAAGAATTCAATATGTGAAAGCCTTATGGCTGATGTCAAGAGTCTCATTTACCTAAGTTATTCCAAGAATTACAGATGTTCATTGATACGTTAAATGTATTAACCATTACAGTGGAATGACTTATTAATATCATAGAACTATAGTTAGTTAGACTAATGAGTATATGCTTTATCGTCCACAAATCATTATACTCATTTTGTTGCTCAAATGCATTAGTATTTATCTTCATCCATTTTTGAGTGACTAGAGCCTTATACTTAAAGTCTTGCCTTAAATGCTCATATATTTCATGACACAACTCTAAGAGGTAAGATTATCTCTTGGTTAACAACAACATTATTATGTTTATTCATTCTTGCTATGCTAAGCCTGTTTGGCTAATGCTTTATTCTTATGACTTTTGCTATCTAGGAAATACTCCAACATGTTGAATTCAATATTTAACATGCTATCCAAAATTGAAGCTTTCTGGTATATATAAAAACATGTATTGACTTCTAATGTTTTCAGCATAAGGATTGATAAAAAATTCATAAATAGTTTTCCCCACATTCAAAATCTTAATGTCATAATGCATATTCATGATTTGAAAGAACATTTAAGATTTTGAAACAAATTGCATATTTCATTTTTGGGAAACTCAATTCCACTCATGATTTATCAATTCATAAAAGTTGGTGATTCTCTACACTTATTTGATCCAACTTACATAGATTGCATGAAAATCTTATCAATGGAATATTTCCTAGATAAAGTATTTACAAATTTTCATTGATAATTGAAAATGCTTATTCTTGATATAATTTATTTGTTACCCTTTATGATTCAATGGCTTAATTTAATTAGGTAAAATTATATTTTGGACTTTGTTGATTATTATACTCTTTGCTCAAATAAAATATGGTTTAATTGAATAAAAGCATAAGAGTTGTTATGTCTAATATTGAGGACCCAAGAGAAGTTGGGTACCAAAGAGCATGTATTTATACTTTTGCAGGAATTAAACAAGATGCTATTATTTTAGGTACAAAGATCAGAGGCTAATAGAGTAGGCGTGATTGGCAGTGTTGCTATATAAGCAGAAACAAAATATGTGGTATAAGATACATTAAATTTGATAAGATGAGGTAGCTATGAACTTGAACTTCAAAGTTTTATTTTAGCAGCATGAGACAGAGTAAAGGTTAAATCACCCAGAGAGGATGAATCCAACTCCTGAAATAAGGGAGCTATGTGTTATGGTGAAATAAGAATTTCCAAATAGTGATTGCTAAACAAGAGGCACATACTTAGAGGATGGATGAATATGAATCCGTACTTCGAGCTCATCGTGATATCCTTAACTGCCCAAAGAGATTACAACTTTAGATCACATAATTAGACAGTGACTAGCCAACGATGCTCAATGGACTATAGAGGACTATGACTGTGACACCCTATTTCCAATACTCCCAAATGAGTATAAATGACTAGTGAAAACCATTATGGCACTAGGGTTTGAACCCGAACTACCCAACATTCAATAACGTTCATAAATCGTCGCTCTCAACTCAGGAATTGAACCTAGGTTGAGAGGGTTTTTCAAAGGGTAAAAAACTTTAAATACATTTCCATAAACCTCACTATGTCACTAATGACTCATTGGCTCTTAATTTCATTACAATCAGAGTATGCGGCTATTTTTCCTTACCTTTTAATGAAATTAAAGCATTCTCTTTTAATTTAACTAGAGCGGTTCTCTACTAAACTTCATGAATACATTCATATACATACATGAAATGTAAAGCTGTGTAAGGCTACCAAATGTAAATCAATTACATTAATACAAATAGTAGTACTTTGTACTACACTCTTCACTTCACTTTCATATCTCCTCCGTGCATATCTCCCTGCACTCTTCACCTATCTAAATGGTTGGTTGGGAGGAGTGAGATTCGAGAGAATCTCAGTAGCAAACAGTACCAATATATATATATATATATATATATATATATATATATATATATATATGATGCATGACATGCTTGCTATTCATAAAATCATGTCAATCTAATGACATCTTCATGCATGCTCAATGTTACAACATACTCATGTCCATCGTATAACATAACAAAGCTTCAATCAATCAAGCAGCCATATACAACAATGCAAACACAGACATATAAAATACACGCAGGCTAGGTAAGTTCATTACCTCTCAGACTTTGTGTCCTTCCTCAAACCATCGTCTTCGCTCCGGTTCGGGTACCATCCATCGGGTCCTGAATTCCAAATGTACATGTAATGAGTTATTACTCATTCATGTATCATTCTAGACTCATTTTAATGGATAACTTATCCCAATTATGCTAAATTACCAAAATACCCCAGGAGACCCGGCTTACACCACTCTGTACCCGCCCGAACTGCACTATACCAGAAATTATAACTTGGGCTAATTCTACACAATTTCACGTGTAGAATCCATTTCTAATCTCTGATTGGTCAAATTCAGGCCCTAATGATGAAAATACCCTTAGCAGCCCTTACTTAAAGCTTCAAGGGGTAATTTGGTCATTTCACGATCTAGGCCTTTTCTTACTTCATCATCAACATGAACCTTATACAATTTTCCCTTATGAACTCAATGGAATCATCCAATTGATAAAATTCCAACTCTTTTCTCATGCCACACATAAAGAAACCAATTAGAGTTCTCAGAAGAGTTGTGACGATTTCTCATTTTCTCTGGCCTAATCACTTCCTCTTTACTTATAATCATATGATTAGCTATTTAGACATCTATTGAACATTGTTTAGGCCATTAAAACACTATTTGAATGAGACATGAACAGTACCCATCTCCCACTATACTCATCCAAACAACAAACCACTAGGTTTAGAAGGAAGCTTACACTTACCTCTACGTGTTTTTGAATTCGGTTCATAATTCTGGCAACACTCTGGCCTGTGCGATGGCTCCAATCACCTCCAAATGAGAATCCAAAACCGCAGAAATGAATTTTGGTATGAGTAGAAGAAGGTTTTTACAGGGTACTTTGAGAGAAGACGCCGATTCTGTAGCGTTCCGGCAATTGAAGTTTCTCTCTCTTCTCCGCTCTCATTTGCCTGCTATCTCCCTCTCTTTAATCTAATTCTGAATGAGAATCAGGAAAGGAATGGATGAAGATGATGATTTAATAATGGTTAAATGAATTAACCAAGTGGCCATACCCCATTAGTCCACTTCTTTAACTTTCTTGCATGACAATTCATTTCTTTTTATGCTTCTTAATCCACTGAAAATAATGAGATCAAAAGAGAGAAATATTACTCCAAAACTACCCCATTATGCCACCTTACAAGTGGTTGACCAAAACCTTAAGCTTTTCCACTCATTGACTTTCCTTGATAATAATTCACCAAACTAGGCTCATTAATTACCAAGTAGTCATTTTCCCTCATTTTAATTCCCATTCATCTAAAATTATGGGGAATATTAGGAAAAAACCATCATTTCTTGCCCTTACATTTTATGATTTATCGTAATAAACTATTTCTTGCCCCTTTCCTTTATTTCCCTCCACATTTGACTATTTTAGGCATCAATAATAGGGAAATAATGGCTGCTAGCCTTTCATTGGTCAAATGACCAGTTTGTCCTTTTGACAAATGTCATACAAACATGACTGCCATACCGAGAAATTCACGGATAGCAACATTACTTTGTATGTGACTCTCAATTGCATTGTTTTGTTATTCCCCGGGCTCTTTAGCTCATCACAATATTCCATTTTAATGTCCAAGGGTATAAAGGAATTTTGAGAAATAATATCATGGCTCGACATGATATTTACTAAAATGGGGTCTAGTAGTCCCCTTAATCTAGGCTTAATCTCAAGCCTCTTGTCCCAAAATTCAGGATATTACAATGACTCTAGTAATTACGACATTACTCAAGTGAGGTATTGTATTCTTTCTTAATTCAAAGTCTCTGAGTTGCATCACTCGAGTAAACACTCAATGATGGTTGAGTGATATTAGGGTATAACTGTTAAAACCTTTGAATAGCATCATCATTTTTAAAACTTGATTTCTCACCAAATTTTCATACTTTCATGCCCAATTTCTCTACAAAAGTTTTCAATGGTTTTTCAAATCCATGAGAGTTTTTTTAACTCTATCCCCATAATGATTTTTTTAAGCCATGCATTCATTAAGGGGGAGCTTCACATTCACATGTGTTATACATCTTAAAAGCATTTGAAGAAAATCATTATAGTATACTCATCTACATTCACTCTCAATTGAGTAGTTTTAATGATGAGTTACTCGTATATTTTCTTTCCATGATCTTAATTTGCATATACTTTATTGAAAGAAAGTTTTTGATACTTGATTGCACTAACCATTCTCCTTGCAAGAATATTTTTAACTTATCACTACTACAAAAAGAGGGATTAGTAGCGCATCTTTTGTAGTATTTCTTTAAAGAAGTGTTACAGCTTCTTCAAGATTTTTTTAAAATTAAAAAAAACACTTTAGGTGAGGAAGCGCCACAACTTCCTAGTGACTTTAGGTGGTACTTTGTTAAGGAAGGGACACCTAAAGTATTGTTTTAAAAAAATAAAAATTGAAATAGCAGTTGTGGCACCTATTCAAGAAAATGCTACAGCTATTACATACTTTGTGTGGCACTTAGCCTAGCAATCGCTACCCAAAGTATTTTTTTTAAAAAAAAATTCAAACCCTTCTCTCTCCCACAATTTGCTTCCATCACCTTTATCTTCTTAGTCTCCACTCTTTATCCAACACGTGTCATCACCCTTATCCTCTTAGTTCCCATATTTCCTCCTCCTTTTTTTGTCACTCATCACCGTTCCCAATTCGATCTACACTTCCCTCATTTTTTTGTTCCCTCACTTCTCACATTTTCTCCTCTTCCTCTTTTTATTTTCATGGCACTCCTTCCTCATTTCATTTGTTTCATTTCTTAAACCAAACTGACCCCACTCCTTCTCCCTCTTGGTCCCATTTCATCCTCCTTATAGTTTTATTTCATCCTGTAAGTCGTACCCACTCACTTTTTCCTTTTTTTTTATATTTTGAAGCTATGTACAACACATTGTCTTGTTAACCACCATTTTTAAGCATCTATGTAACTGTGTCTTTCTCTTTTTCCTTTATTAATTTTTTTTCAGGTGTTGTGTTTGAGGTTTCAGCTCACTCTATTTAAGCTTCCTCTATACTGTAAGTTTTTTTTTAATTTTTGAGCTTACAAATATAAATTTATTAGTAGTTAATAGTTTAATTTTCTCAATATCTTTTATATTTAATTTATTATGAAATCTGAAAAAAATTATTCTCATTTATATATACCAAAAAATAAATGAGATAAAATTAGATGTTATTATATATAGGTTTGAAGATATGTAGTAATTATAAGTTTTGGTTGTTTTAGTAATTGTTAACATTGATGAGTTGCAAAAATAAAATAATTATTTATTTTTAACACTTGTATTTTATTTAGTAGTGATTTTGTTAATTAGTTATTTGTTAATTTATATCATTTTGGAGTTATTTGATTGTGGTTTACTTTTCTTCATTTTGTTGTAGAGATATGAAAATGTGTTTAAAGTGCTTTATTAACTATAATTATGGGGTTCTAAAAGAAAAATATGATTTTTTTTAAAAAATGAATAGAAGTGCCACCCTAAGTTAGATTTTTTTAAAAAAAAAGTCTAAGGTGACGCTTCCTCAAGAAAGCGTCACCTTAGACCATTTTTCTTAAAAAAATTTTAAGAAATAATTTTTAAAAAAGTCTAGGGTGGCGCTTTCTTGAGAAAGCACCACAAGAAGTTTGAACTTCCTGTGGCCCTTTCTCAAGGAAGCGTCACCCTACGTGGTATTTAAATAAAAAAATATACATGTTGTGGTGCTTGTGGGTAGCGCCATAGCTTCTTTTAGTAGAGTTGGGATATGTGGCGCTTGTCAAGTGCCATGGATAATATTAAAATAAGTGCTACATCTATGTTTATTTGTAGTAGTGTATGGAAGGAGAATTTTCTCTATGCAAGATCATTGCTCAACATACTAAAAAGAGAATATATCAACCTTGAGGACATATGCTTTGATGCTCAATCATGGGAAATATATTGGCTGCAGCATTCAAAACAATAAATGCCTATGCCAATACAAAGAAGCATTAAGCATATTGTGATAAAAATATAGAATAGAAGCTCAACTCAGTAAGAGCTTCCTGGAGACAACATGAAAATACATCAAAGTTGCACAGTAAAAGTATGGTGAACTAGACTTCATGGCTCTATCATCAACTTGACAAAATCCAAATGAGCAGTTCTAAACCCTCTCTCTCTATATTTTATGAATACTTTGCATATCCTTGATTATGAAAACTTTATAGAAAACATCTTCAAGTTGTTCTAAAATTTGAAATTGTAAACCATTTTTTATTTGCATTTCATTAAACAGGAAATTACTTTCAAATAAAGGGAGAGAAAATGTTTTTCTTGACATATTTATTTTAATATGGAGAAAGACATTTCTAATTTGTTGTCATTTTTAATTCTCCACGAGCATTTCTTCCTTAGACTTCAAACTTTTTGCTGATGTCAAATAGGGGGAGAGAGAGACAAGAAAAATATGTTACATTCAATTTGTGTAGTCATATTCACACATATATTTCGTTAAAGGATTTGTCATCATCAAAAAGAGGGAAAATGTTAGATATGATTAGTTTTGATTATGTCAAATATTAACAGCAAAAAGTTTGCATAATATACTTATCTCCTACATTGACTAACTACTATATTTAATGTTGTTTATCTTGTAGATTAGTCAAGCAAAGAAAGAAGAAGATTGAAGATATTCAAGAAAATAAATAAGATATCTAATTGGGTTATGGAGTCAAGCGTTAGTATAAAGAGAACTCAAGTTTGGTTCTTAACTCTCACGAGTTTTATCCAGAGAATTGCTCAAAATCTGACAACACTTAGAGAACTTGAATCTGAAAGCAAAAATCAAGTTCTGGTGAGAAATGAGCTCGAGTGAGATTTGAACTTCCACAAGTTTTCATTTACAGATTTTGTCAAAATAAATAAGTTCCTGGAAAACTCAAGTTTGACGGTAAAACTCGAGTTCTGGACATAAAGTAACTCGAGTTTGGTTTGTCACTCCCACAAGTTTCAACTAGAGACTCTTGCAAAAAAACTTGAAGTACAAGGAGAACTCGAGTGTGTAAAGGCAACTCAAGTTCTAGACAATTTTGTCAAAACCCTCATTATTTTGACATTTATCAAAGTATACACATACAGTTTAATGGGCACGTAGAAATAGTACATTATCTGATACAATATTCTTAATTACATTACAGAAAAATCCCCACATAGTTTATATAGGCTATATTACATATTCAAATATAAATAGGGACTATCAGATAACCAACAAAGAGAATCTTGAACCAGCATCAGACCTTCTTCTGTCAACATCAGCTATTTTTGCCCTCTGAGTCATTTCTGCTTGCAGGATAATTTTAAAATTTCGGAAAGGGTGAGATTCATACAAATCTCAGTAGTAATAAAATATCAATCATATAAAATGAGAAAAGTAAACATGCGATGCAGCAATCAAAATGCTTAAGCCTATCTGACAATGCTCAGGAAACAAATGATGATTTTGTCTGGATCAAAATGATCATCTATTCCAGATCTGCATAATATCATATCATAATGTGATCACAACAACAACTTAGAGCAGGCCTATGCTTGTCCGTACTTATCATAACTTGGAGCAGGTCAATACCTGTCCGTACATATCAAGTCACTCAATTAGGCTCACCTAGCCACATGGTACCCTAAAGGTTCCATGGAGTGGTTTAACTTATCATCCACACCCAGAGAGTTTCAGCACCACAAGCAATACATTGAACATATCATGGAAATCATTGCATATTAACATTCACATGGTATATGAAAGATAAAATTACTACCTAGACTCTTTTCCGAAACCTAGCTTCTACCATTCCTTTAATCTTCGTCTGGCTCGGGAAATTATCAAATCCTAAAATTTCCAAAGTAATTGCAAATAAGTTATTACTCATTCATATTTACAAGTTGGCTATCATAGCCCAAAATCGCATATTTAATAAAATGCCCATAGAGAACCTGATCTAATTCCATTTTTGCCTAGTATTTTGTACTTTTCCAAAAATTATGGCCCGGGATGCTCTTTACATATTTTTGCATGTAGAATCCATTTTTAACCTCAGATTAGGTAAATTCTAGCTCAAATTACAGATTTTCCCTTGGCAACCATAACTTGGGGTTCTAGGGGCAAAATTGTCATTTCACATTTTGGGGCTTTTCACACTTTGCAGTCTATATGAACCCTACACAATTTTCTCTTCTAAACATCATAGAACCATTAAATTTATAAAATTCCAGCTCCTTACCTTGATTTTGGAGCTGGCCAAAACATGGTAAATTTTTTGAAGAATAGGATTTTTCTTGATTTCCTCTTTAAAACACTTCCTTCCTTCTTGATTTCATAGATTTAACCACTTATTCATCAATTTAACATAATCAATGGAAATTTGGGCAGCATCTCCCCTTAAAAATTGAACATCCCAAATTTACAAAATTAACAAAAACAACCAAATAACCAGCCAGAGATCCACCACAATTCAGTTTTATCAAGAATTTTAAAGTTCCAGTAACTCACCTTGCTTCCTTTTTCTTCTTCCCAATTTGGCCGACTTGCTCCTTCTTCTTGCTTGAGTTTTTGCTTATCCAATAGCTATTCCAAGATGATATGAAGACTAAGAAGGGATTTCAAGAACTATAGGGTAAGAATAAGTAGAAATTTCTACCTACTTACCTTGATCTTGCTCCTTGGAACTTAGCTTCTCTTCTTCTCCTCTTCCTCCTTGAACTCTTCCTCTTCCCTTTTCTTTTCTATTTGGACCTGCAATATGCCCCTTTAATAGAGCTATGAGGAGCTCTCTAGAAGTGGTATTATGTGTCCTAAAAGAATATTATTTTATTCAAATTGCATCATATGACAAAATTATATAACTTTTTTATTCTATGATATTTTCCCATGATAATCCATTAGATTCTTTCTTCTTCTTCTTCCTTCATTCCACCCATCAATACCTGCCTAATTTAAAGAAAATTACTGTATTCATTTATGTGGCCAAAATGACCATTTTACCCTTGCATTTTCGCATATGCAGAAAAATTGGCAGATTTTTCATCAAAATTTGAAAATTCATATCTAATTGTATAGATATCCAATTGGGATGGTTACAAAGGTTCTTTGACCCTTATTAAGTCTAGTTATAGGGAAAAATATAAAATTTGGCTAATAGAAAGATCATCATTTCTATAATTTCCATTTTTTGGATGCTGCCACAGAAATTCCCAGTTTTCACTGGACTAACTTCAAAAATTCATATCTCCTTGTGTATAACTCCAAAAATTCCATATGACCTATCAAATTAAAATTTTTATGTCTAATTTTAGTATAAAAAGTTTCACAATTTTTGGGACATCATTTACTATTTTAAAAATATTACACAACATAACTGCCTCACAGGGAAACTTACTGGCAACACCATTATATTGTGTATCAAATAACTATGTTGAGTTTGTCCTCTATTTTCCTTATTGTGTCTTTTAATATGCTCTTTAATTCACCATTTTATTCATTTAATACTACTAAGGTATAGAGAAATTTTGGTATGTAATATCCTGAATTTTGGGACAAAAGGCTTGAGGTTAAGCCTGGATCAAGTGGACTGCTAAGCCCCAGTTTAGCAAATGTCCCTACGAGGCATGTTTAAATTTCCCAAAATTCCTTTATATCCTTGGATATTAAAATGAATTATATTGGTGAGCTAAAGAGCTTGAGGAATAACAAAACGAAGTGATTGGAAGTTATGCACAACATAGTGAAGTGGAACACAATAATTTTGCTACCGGTGAAATTCCCGATATGAGAGTAATGATTGTGTTACACGTTTTGATGAGTAAATGATGGTGAAAAATTATGAAACTTTCTAGAATGAAATTAGACTTATCAAGATTTAATTTTATAGGTTATATAAGTAATTTGGATTTGTACACAAAGAGAAATGAATTTTTGAATTTAGCCCAGCAAAATTAACTATTTTCTAGGGCAGCATCAAAAGATTAAAATTATGAGAAAAGTGAGCTTCCAATTGGCCAAAGGTTATATTTTTTCTTAACACTAGACTCAATAAGGGTTGCATAAACTTTAGAACTACACCAATTAGACTTTTGTACAATTAGATATGAATTTTCAAAATTTAATGAAAATTCTGTTAGATTAAGCATTATGTGCGAAAATTAATTATTTGGGCCAATAGGAGCATGACATGTGGCAAGCCAATTAACACTATTTAATAATCAATTCCTCATCTTCTTCCTCATTTTCCAATGTAGAAACCATAAAAGAGAGAGAGAGAACTGCAGCAAAAATGGAGGGAGAAGAGAGAGAAAATTATATTCACCGAAACTCTACCGTAACGGCGTCCTCTCTCAAAGTGCCCTTCAGGAAACTTCTTCTACTTATCGAGAACTTCATTTCTATTATTTTGGATTCTCATTTGGAGGTGGTTGGGGCTATCTCACTGGCCAGAGTATTGCTAGAATTCTGAACCATTTGCAGAAACAGGTAGAGGTAAGCGTAAGCTTCCTTTTTAACCGATTGGTTTATTGTTTGGATGAGTGTAGAGGAAGTTGGGTACTATTCATGGTTGGTTTTAAATGGATTTTTCAATGGATAAATCATACCTAATGAGTGTTTAAATAGCTAATCATTTGGTTAGAAATAGAAAAGAAGTGATTAAGCCAAGGAAAACAAGAAAATAACATGTTGCACCTAAGAATTTGATTTTCTTCCCTATATTGTGACGTGGTGATGGGTTGAGAATTTCATGATTTTGATGCTTCCATTGGCTTTATAAGGAAAAATTGTGTAGGTATGCAAGTGGTCATGAATTTTGGATACTTGTATATGAATTTTGAAGTTTTAGAAGTTAAAGGGTGCATGTTGTGAAATCTGTCTTCTGGAGGCAGTGTCCTTGTGATATATTTTTGAAGGGCTGAATATTGTCCAATGATAATGAAAATTTCCAGACTTAAATTATACATGATAAGCTTTAACATGATAGGTAATATGAATGATTTGGACAAGTATGCTAGGAGTTATGATTTGTCAAAGTCTGGTTATGTGAATTTAGACAATTCAGGAGCAATGTCTAATAGAATGGATCTATATGATTCTTTGAGTTAATTTAGCTTATGTCCATATTTTTCCCTTAAATTATACTTAAACAGAGTTAAATAGAGCTTTGAACCACTTAATTTGGAGTTTTTTACATTTAGTTATGAGTTTTACAAGTTCGGCCAAGAATCAAGAAGTTCAAATTCTGGAACAGAGGGGTTCTTGGCCGTGGCCAAAATGTTTTTGACCTATTTTTGGCCGCGACCAACACCCCCAAATTCTATTATTTCATGTTTTTTTAAGGAAATTGACTTATTTAGCCCTTCCTAGCCTCTTAGGCCTTATTATACACTTCCAATGACCCAAAATCATGATTCTAATGATATGATTGGGTATCTAGGGCTATGGAGAAGTCAAGAAAGAAGAGGCATGGAATAATTTCTATGGAGGAAGAGGCATGGATGAATTTTCAAAAAGCTCTAAAGGTGGGAGGAAGATGAAACCAAGGAAGGACTACTGTTCACCAGGTAGTGAACTTACCTTTTCTGCATGTATGTGATATGTATGTCTTACATTGATTATGTGATTGCTTTGCCTATTTGTGTGGAACATGTATGATTGGTTGAAGCTTTGTTATATTTGTGCAATGGCCATATGTATGTCATAACATCAAGCATGCAGCATGTCATTGTGTTGACATGAAATAGTGTAGGCAAGCATGTCATGCATTCATATATATCTGGCATGCATAGTGGTAATGTTTGCTACTGGGATTCTCTCGAATCTCACTCTTCTCAACCAAACATTTAGATAGGTGAAGGATGCATGAAGATGCATGGAGGAGATATAAAGTTGAAGTGAAGCTTGAAGCGCAAGGCGCTAGCTTGTATTTGGTTGTATTTATTGGGTGATTATATTTATAAGAAGTGATACATGTATATGTGGATGTATCTATATAAATGAATGTGTTTAGCAGAGAACAACTCTAATGGATAGCTCTTAGTTTATTTTATGTAATCGTTGCACACTTTGATATTGTGAAACTAAGAGCTGATGATGTATTGGTGACGTAGTGAATCTTGTGGGAATGATTGTAAAGTTGCTACCCTTTTGAAAAACCCTCTCGACCTTAGGTTCAAATCCTGAGTTGAGAGTAGAATATTGTGAAAGATTTTAGATGTTGGGTAGTCCGGGTTCAAATCCTGGTTCCACAACGGATTTCACTAGTCACTAATCCCCATTTATGAGTATTGAAAATAAGGTGTCACATGGTGACTAAAATTTGGGATATTACAACTTTTACACTTGTTACTATACTTAAACATCAATTAACACATATTTTAAGTGTCAAAAAGGAGATCAAACGTTCAAATTGCAAATTCTTTTCAAGAAGTCAAATGTAGCAGACATCATGATATGGGCTAGCTGCAATCAAATATCGACTACCTACCATGACAAGTAATCAGCACACCACTATAAGCTTTCTAGAATTCAAATATACACGCTCCACTCCACAACAAGAAATTCCACAATGGATAACTCAGCACAACTATATATATGTAGAGATTCAAAGACAGACAGTACAACGAAGCGGTGAGAACACAACGACGCAAACATGGTTATATCATTAGACATCCTCTTCAGTCTAATAACTCTCAACTCTTCTAAGTTTTCTGTATCATTTATTCTTGAGAGTGAGATTATTTGTATTGTACTTTAGTAAGTATCATATCTACTCTATGAGAGAGTCTGTAACCATTCTCAACTATACATCTGAATTGATCTCAAGGTAGAGAGATGTTAAGAGGGTTGATTTCCTTACAGGGGAAGCTATAGAGAGAATTTTCGGTAAGACTTTCTGCTCGTAAGACTTACAAGGTGCAAGCAGTAGAAAATGTTACTATTCATAAGACGTACAGGGGTGTAAGCAAGAAAGAACATTGCTACTTGTAAGACTTACACAGGTAAGCAGGTGAGAAAGGTCTTCAGGATTACTCTGCTTATAAGACTTGCCGTAAAGGGGAGTGAACTGTATAGTGTGTAAGAGGGAGTAACTCCGTAGTAGGCTACACAAGTGCCCGGCTAAACTTGTGGTTTGTAGAGGCTTTTCTTGAGCCTAGATAAACAAGAAGATAATAGATTAGAAATCTTAGGAGGAGCCTGGGGACTAGATGTAGCTCATCATGGATTGGATCGAACCAGGATAAATCACAATTTGCATATTCTCTTCCCTAAGCTTTTATATTTCCAGCATATATAATTTAAATTATTGCTTATGATTTTATACTTCCTTACATATTGAGTTAATAAAATACAAAAAGGATTTAAAAGATTTTAATTTCTTATCGTACCCCAATTCACCCCCTCTTGGATGTCAGCCAGTTCTAACATAAATAATGCTCAGATCAAATTATAAGGCGATGTGTTCCTGAAGAAGAATTGGCCAGCATCTTAAATCACTGCCATTCATCCCTATATGGTGGTCATTTTAGAGCAAATAGAACAGCTACTAAAGTCCTTCAATATGGGTTTTATTGGCCTACACTCTTCAAGGATGCCTACAGAATTGTGAGAACTTGTGACATATGTCAAAGAATATGAAATATCTCAAAGAGACATGAAGCCCCACTAACTGACATCTTAAAAGTTGAGCTTTTTGATGTATGGATGATTGATTTTATGGGGCCTTTTTCATCCTCATTCAGAAATCAATTTATTTTAGTAGTTGTTGATTATGTCTTTAAGTGGGTTGAAGCAGTTGCTTTCCTTACAAATGATTCTCGAGTGATTGTGAAGTTTTTTAGGAAAAATATTTTTACAAGATTTGGAGTGCCTAGAGCTATTATTAGTAATAGAGGAAGGCATTTTTGCAATCTATAGCTTCAATCAGTGTTAGCTAACTATAGAGTAACTCATAAGGCTTCAACTCCATATCATCCACAAACTAGCGGGCAAGTGGAAATCTCAAAAAGAGAACTGAAATGGATCTTAGAGAAGACGATGAATTTTAATTGGAAGGACTGGACAAAGAAATTAGATGATGCACTTTGGGCTTATAGAACTACCTTCAAGACACCAATTAGTACATCCTCATATCAATTGGTCTATAGAAAAGCATGCCATCTTCCAGTAGAAATTGAGCACAAAGCATAGGTAATAAAAGTCTTAAATTTTGACTTAAAGGCCGCTAGTGAGAAAAGACTTCTCCAACTCAATGACCTTGAAGAATTCAAACAACAAGCTTATGAGAATGCGAAGTTATACAAGGAGAAGACAAAAATGTGCCATGACAAAAGAATTTTGAGGAGAGAGTTCACACCAGGACAAAAAGTGATTTTATATAACTAAAGGTTAAAGCTCTTTCCAAAAAAGCTGAGATCAAGGTGTTTAGGACCTTTTACTGTGGTTCAAGTATGGCTATATGGAACTTGGAGATTCAAGATGGTGATCGATAATTCAAATTGAATGGGCAAAGGCTAAAAGAGTATAATAATGGTGCACTCAATACTTTGAAAAATGTCATCACATTTGAGGAACCAACAAGTTCCAAAAAAAACAAAAAAAAGTCAATTGGTTTGGTTTTTTCTAGCTAAAGACGTTAAAGAAGGGTGGCTACTTGGGAGGCAATCCAAAACTTCTTTTCCTTACTCATTAATCTTTCTTTCATACTCACTGAAACACATTGCGCTACGTTAAAAAAATTGAGTTTTCATCATTTTTATTTTAAGTTAGCATGGAGGAATCACTTACAAAGCTTAAAAACAAGTTCCCCACTGTTCCCAAAGATGTGCTTAGGAAGATCTATAGATGTCGACTTGAAAGGATGAAGATATTCAAGCGTTTGGGCCTTCCTGAGGATGTATGCTGGATCATTGAAGCTAAGGTATATTTAGTAGATGAGATTCATAAGTAATTTATTAAACCTAAGCCAAGAATGGGAAGAAGTTATTACTCCGATAAGAGAAGAACTAAAAGAATTAAGGTCTTCCATAAATGGGCAAGGTGGACATGTGATAAGCTTTGTCGAAGCAAAGGTATGGTTTCTATAAATCGAGAAGATAAAATTCAACTCATAAAGAATGGACTGAAAAAGGAGCCATTGGATTATATTATTCAAACTCTTGAGATGCATCCTACATGAGAGTCCTACATGAGAGTCGCTAAGCCTTGACCTAGTCAAAAGTCAGCTTTGACTGGGTGATGATAAAGGCTACAATCGAGCTTAGTAGTTTTCATGAAGAGGAATGTGAATAGTTAAGATGGAATTTATCCCTCACATTAGTAGAGAGATATTACTGGGCCCCTCGATGAGTGAGTCTGAGAAATGTATGGCCATACTACCATGGAAAGGAGTTTACATTTCTATAGTCAAACTACTCAGGGATCGATAAAGTAATGGTCATGAATAGGAGGATGACATTCTCCATGCCTCATCCTTGACCGAAATATCGTGTGATAAAAGGGACGTGACATGGTTATATGACAAGTTGCATCGTGTTAATGATTCTCATATGAATTGGGTATTCGCAATGTCTTGCTAGAGGCCGCTTGCGACTTGTAGGCTAGTACAGTTATTGGCCCACTGCCAACTTCGTATGGGCCTACAGGGTCGCACACAAGAATAGTTCAACACAAGCTATAATGTCCAGATTCATTGAATATAAGATGCTTCTATGATTCAATGAATACAATGTTTAATCTAGGGTGGACGATATATACATGTTGTGTGAATATTTATTTGATAAATATTTATATGTGTGTATATATATTTACATTGGAAAAGAAAATTAATAATATTATATATATACTTATATGTATTTTTGAAATACATACATTTATATATAATATCTATTATTTGATGATATATATTATATATGATAATATTATGACATTGTGTATATATAGAGATATTATATGATAATATCTCAGATTGAATTTATAAAGATAAATTAAATCTAATTACATTGGCTCTTTATTCTGATTAAATAAATAGGTTAAATTAAAGATGTTAGATAGATTTAATTTAACCAAATTTATTTAATTAGTTTATCAAAACAATTAAGTGTTTATTGAGATGATAAGGATTTTTGAAATTAATTAAGATTAATTTTAGAAATTTAATATCCATCATAAAATAAATGACCATGACTAGTTATAAAAGGGAAGAGCTAGGGTTTTTTACAAATGATAAAAAAATAGAGAGCTGCAAAAAAAAACCCTAGAGGGGCATTGGAGTCACTAGTACGCTGCCGGTGAATCTGTATGGGGTGTAATCCAAATGTATATTTGTATAGGGTGGACTCCCTTCACCGCAAGACTGGTAAGACCAAACATTTTGGTATGGACCAATGGTCCAGTGTTTGTGATTGGGGAATGCACTTAAGACAATTGTTGTGATTGGATAGTTTGTTTAGCATGCTTCGTGAACATTACAAAAAGTATATGAATGACTTGAGTAACAAGAGGTAGAGCCTGTAATGTATTTAGAGTACCTAGTGAACTGTATGTCCTTAGGTTATAGGTCTTGATATGCATTCAATATGGATGTTGGACTATTTGTCCTAAGGCCATAAGACCTATTAGACTGGTATGTCCCTAGGCCAGCTGATTGATGAGCAATCAGATTGTGACTAATAAGTAAAATATTTTTATATTAATTTTCCCTTATATGATAATATTCTTGGATGATATTTGAGCTTAATTTAATGAATTTAGGTGTAATTGATAAATAAATAATGATTTTGGCATAAATAGAATTTATTGAAAAATACTAAATTTTAACCTTGTTTCAGTTTTCAGGCAATATCTAGAGCTCTAGATGTTGGATTAGGATATTTATTATATGGATAAAAAGATAAGAAAAATTTCTATAACTTCTATGTTGAGGCCAAAGCCCATTTTTTCCTTTAAGAGTTTCAAATTTTACTTAGAATTTAAGAACATGTATTTGTCTAAGTCTGACATTTACCCACTAATTTTACCATAACTTGAGCTACAAATGTTGAAATGAGGAGTTCTCATATGCATTTTCAAGCTAAAATTGAGATCTACAACTTTCATGAAGTCAAAATATGAGAATCCACCATTTTTACTATCAAAATTTGGCTGCAATCAAGAAGCATAGTTGACATAAGGTTAACATTGGTTGCTTAAAGTCAAGATTCATACCTAACAAGTGGAAATCTTTACACCCCATTCATCTATCAATAAAGGAATGGAAGACACAAGGAGATATAAAATCTTAGAGTTTAATTTCATGAATTGTATTGTTTCTTGCATGCCTCCTTCTTGGAAGGCTTAGGTAGACCTTCTTCATGGATGGTATAGGTTGCCACCTACATGGAAGGTTTGACCTCCTATAAGGAAGGCTAGCTTCTTCCATTTTCATGCATCTTGTAGTTGTATCTTTATGTTTTAGGATTTAATAATTAAGTTTTATGCAATGTCTACGAAGTTTTCAATTTATTTTGGTTTTGTTTTTAATTTCATCATGAGCTAAATTTTCATTTTCCAAGGGTGATCATGTAGCTTACTAATGATAGATTAAATCTTAACTTATTAAATATAGTTTTAATTTTTCCTTCATAATTGAGTTTTGATTATTATTCTTAATGCTTTCAATTGATTGGCCATCTTTTGAATGATTTCAATATCTATATTGAGATCGGAAGGAGATGCATGTGTGTAGATCCTATAATTAAAACCGTAACTTACATATGAAATATGAATATATTCATATAGGTTGTGTAGTCTTAAAAAGTTCTATAAATCTTAATGCATGATTAACTGTTTTAATTCATATAGGGATATATTGGATTAGCAATTAATTATATAATTGCTTGACCTTGGAAGAGGCTAGTAATTACATTAGGAGAACTCAGCTATCAATCATGTGGAATAAATTGGACTAGAATAGATAGGTGATTCAATCCAAAATTTGTTAAGTGAAATATGATCCCTAAGGTCTTTTTCTCATATTGTTTTCTCATATCAATTGTATGCATATTTAATAATTTTTATTTTGAAAGCTCAATCACCAACTAATCAAGTAACTAAATAGAATTAAGATTACCAATTTTGGTACTTAATGATCAATCCTCATGGGAACAATACTCTACTTTCTTCTATATTACTTCTTTACAACAGTGTATATATGCACTTTTTAATAAAATCATTTGGACTCGTAACATCGATCCATAGGTGGAGCTACCGGGATGTCGACTCTTGAAAGTGGTGCATTGTAATGAGTCTCACATCGGCTGGGTTTCCTTGAAAAAAAATAGTTTATATAACCTAGTGCATCACCATGAGGTGCTCCAGTGCTGTTTCTTGAAAGAAATACATGAGAAGAGATTAAGACAAAACAGGCTCGATGAAATAGAGAAAGTCAAGAAACTTTTGCTCTCATATCTTATCTAATGGTTCTGCATGTATGTTTTTACCATCACGTGTATTAAAATTTGGCTGCAATCAAGAAGCATAGTTGACATAAGGTCAACACTGTTTGCTTAAAGTCAAGATTCATACCTAACAAGTGGAAATCTTTACACCCCATTCATCTATCAATAAACGAATGGAAGACACAAGGAGAGACAAAATCTTAGAGTTTAATTTCATGAATTGTATTGTTTCTTGCATGCCTCCTTCTTGGAAGGCTTAGGTAGACCTTCTTCATGGATGGTATAGGTTGCCACCTACATGGAAGGTTTAACCTCCTATAAGGAAGGCTAGCTTTTTCCATTTTCATGCATCTTGTAATTGTATCTTTATGTTTTAGAATTTAATAATTAAGTTTTATGCAATGCCTATGAAGTTTTCAATTTATTTTGGTTTTGTTTTTAATTTCATCATGAGCTAAATTTTTATTTTCCTAAGGTGATGATGTAGCTTACTAATGATAGATTAAATCTTAACTTATTAAATATAGTTTTAATTTTTCCTTCATAATTGAGTTTTGATTATTATTCTTAATGCTTTCAATTGATTGGCCATCTTTTGAATGATTTCAATATCTATATTGAGATCGGAAGGAGATGCATGTGTGTAGATCCTATAATTAAAACCGTAACTTACATATGAAATATGAATATATTCATATAGGTTGTGTAGTCTTAAAAAGTTCTATAAATCTTAATGCATGATTAACTGTTTTAATTCATATAGGGATATATTGGATTAGCAATTAATTATATAATTGCTTGACCTTGGAAGAGGCTAGTAATTACATTAGGAGAACTCAGCTATCAATCATGTGGAATAAATTGGACTAGAATAGATAGGTGATTCAATCCAAAATTTGTTAAGTGAAATATGATCCCTAAGGTCTTTTTCTCATATTGTTTTCTCATATCAATTGTATGCATATTTAATAATTTTTATTTTGAAAGCTCAATCACCAACTAATCAAGTAACTAAATAGAATTAAGATTACCAATTTTGGTACTTAATGATCAATCCTCATGGGAACAATACTCTACTTTCTTCTATATTACTTCTTTACAACAGTGTATATATGCACTTTTTAATAAAATCATTTGGACTCGTAACATCGATCCATAGGTGGAGCTACCGGGATGTCGACTCTTGAAAGTGGTGCATTGTAATGAGTCTCACATCGGCTGGGTTTCCTTGAAAAAAAATAGTTTATATAACCTAGTGCATCACCATGAGGTGCTCCAGTGCTGTTTCTTGAAAGAAATACATGAGAAGAGATTAAGACAAAACAGGCTCGATGAAATAGAGAAAGTCAAGAAACTTTTGCTCTCATATCTTATCTAATGGTTCTGCATGTATGTTTTTACCATCACGTGTATTAAAATTTGGCTGCAATCAAGAAGCATAGTTGACATAAGGTCAACACTGTTTGCTTAAAGTCAAGATTCATACCTAACAAGTGGAAATCTTTACACCCCATTCATCTATCAATAAACGAATGGAAGACACAAGGAGAGACAAAATCTTAGAGTTTAATTTCATGAATTGTATTGTTTCTTGCATGCCTCCTTCTTGGAAGGCTTAGGTAGACCTTCTTCATGGATGGTATAGGTTGCCACCTACATGGAAGGTTTAACCTCCTATAAGGAAGGCTAGCTTTTTCCATTTTCATGCATCTTGTAATTGTATCTTTATGTTTTAGAATTTAATAATTAAGTTTTATGCAATGCCTATGAAGTTTTCAATTTATTTTGGTTTTGTTTTTAATTTCATCATGAGCTAAATTTTTATTTTCCTAAGGTGATGATGTAGCTTACTAATGATAGATTAAATCTTAACTTATTAAATATAGTTTTAATTTTTCCTTCATAATTGAGTTTTGATTATTATTCTTAATGCTTTCAATTGATTGGCCATCTTTTGAATGATTTCAATATCTATATTGAGATCGGAAGGAGATGCATGTGTGTAGATCCTATAATTAAAACCGTAACTTACATATGAAATATGAATATATTCATATAGGTTGTGTAGTCTTAAAAAGTTCTATAAATCTTAATGCATGATTAACTGTTTTAATTCATATAGGGATATATTGGATTAGCAATTAATTATATAATTGCTTGACCTTGGAAGAGGCTAGTAATTACATTAGGAGAACTCAGCTATCAATCATGTGGAATAAATTGGACTAGAATAGATAGGTGATTCAATCCAAAATTTGTTAAGTGAAATATGATCCCTAAGGTCTTTTTCTCATATTGTTTTCTCATATCAATTGTATGCATATTTAATAATTTTTATTTTGAAAGCTCAATCACCAACTAATCAAGTAACTAAATAGAATTAAGATTACCAATTTTGGTACTTAATGATCAATCCTCATGGGAACAATACTCTACTTTCTTCTATATTACTTCTTTACAACAGTGTATATATGCACTTTTTAATAAAATCATTTGGACTCGTAACATCGATCCATAGGTGGAGCTACCGGGATGTCGACTCTTGAAAGTGGTGCATTGTAATGAGTCTCACATCGGCTGGGTTTCCTTGAAAAAAAATAGTTTATATAACCTAGTGCATCACCATGAGGTGCTCCAGTGCTGTTTCTTGAAAGAAATACATGAGAAGAGATTAAGACAAAACAGGCTCGATGAAATAGAGAAAGTCAAGAAACTTTTGCTCTCATATCTTATCTAATGGTTCTGCATGTATGTTTTTACCATCACGTGTATTAAAATTTGGCTGCAATCAAGAAGCATAGTTGACATAAGGTCAACACTGTTTGCTTAAAGTCAAGATTCATACCTAACAAGTGGAAATCTTTACACCCCATTCATCTATCAATAAACGAATGGAAGACACAAGGAGAGACAAAATCTTAGAGTTTAATTTCATGAATTGTATTGTTTCTTGCATGCCTCCTTCTTGGAAGGCTTAGGTAGACCTTCTTCATGGATGGTATAGGTTGCCACCTACATGGAAGGTTTAACCTCCTATAAGGAAGGCTAGCTTTTTCCATTTTCATGCATCTTGTAATTGTATCTTTATGTTTTAGAATTTAATAATTAAGTTTTATGCAATGCCTATGAAGTTTTCAATTTATTTTGGTTTTGTTTTTAATTTCATCATGAGCTAAATTTTTATTTTCCTAAGGTGATGATGTAGCTTACTAATGATAGATTAAATCTTAACTTATTAAATATAGTTTTAATTTTTCCTTCATAATTGAGTTTTGATTATTATTCTTAATGCTTTCAATTGATTGGCCATCTTTTGAATGATTTCAATATCTATATTGAGATCGGAAGGAGATGCATGTGTGTAGATCCTATAATTAAAACCGTAACTTACATATGAAATATGAATATATTCATATAGGTTGTGTAGTCTTAAAAAGTTCTATAAATCTTAATGCATGATTAACTGTTTTAATTCATATAGGGATATATTGGATTAGCAATTAATTATATAATTGCTTGACCTTGGAAGAGGCTAGTAATTACATTAGGAGAACTCAGCTATCAATCATGTGGAATAAATTGGACTAGAATAGATAGGTGATTCAATCCAAAATTTGTTAAGTGAAATATGATCCCTAAGGTCTTTTTCTCATATTGTTTTCTCATATCAATTGTATGCATATTTAATAATTTTTATTTTGAAAGCTCAATCACCAACTAATCAAGTAACTAAATAGAATTAAGATTACCAATTTTGGTACTTAATGATCAATCCTCATGGGAACAATACTCTACTTTCTTCTATATTACTTCTTTACAACAGTGTATATATGCACTTTTTAATAAAATCATTTGGACTCGTAACATCGATCCATAGGTGGAGCTACCGGGATGTCGACTCTTGAAAGTGGTGCATTGTAATGAGTCTCACATCGGCTGGGTTTCCTTGAAAAAAAATAGTTTATATAACCTAGTGCATCACCATGAGGTGCTCCAGTGCTGTTTCTTGAAAGAAATACATGAGAAGAGATTAAGACAAAACAGGCTCGATGAAATAGAGAAAGTCAAGAAACTTTTGCTCTCATATCTTATCTAATGGTTCTGCATGTATGTTTTTACCATCACGTGTATTAAAATTTGGCTGCAATCAAGAAGCATAGTTGACATAAGGTCAACACTGTTTGCTTAAAGTCAAGATTCATACCTAACAAGTGGAAATCTTTACACCCCATTCATCTATCAATAAACGAATGGAAGACACAAGGAGAGACAAAATCTTAGAGTTTAATTTCATGAATTGTATTGTTTCTTGCATGCCTCCTTCTTGGAAGGCTTAGGTAGACCTTCTTCATGGATGGTATAGGTTGCCACCTACATGGAAGGTTTAACCTCCTATAAGGAAGGCTAGCTTTTTCCATTTTCATGCATCTTGTAATTGTATCTTTATGTTTTAGAATTTAATAATTAAGTTTTATGCAATGCCTATGAAGTTTTCAATTTATTTTGGTTTTGTTTTTAATTTCATCATGAGCTAAATTTTTATTTTCCTAAGGTGATGATGTAGCTTACTAATGATAGATTAAATCTTAACTTATTAAATATAGTTTTAATTTTTCCTTCATAATTGAGTTTTGATTATTATTCTTAATGCTTTCAATTGATTGGCCATCTTTTGAATGATTTCAATATCTATATTGAGATCGGAAGGAGATGCATGTGTGTAGATCCTATAATTAAAACCGTAACTTACATATGAAATATGAATATATTCATATAGGTTGTGTAGTCTTAAAAAGTTCTATAAATCTTAATGCATGATTAACTGTTTTAATTCATATAGGGATATATTGGATTAGCAATTAATTATATAATTGCTTGACCTTGGAAGAGGCTAGTAATTACATTAGGAGAACTCAGCTATCAATCATGTGGAATAAATTGGACTAGAATAGATAGGTGATTCAATCCAAAATTTGTTAAGTGAAATATGATCCCTAAGGTCTTTTTCTCATATTGTTTTCTCATATCAATTGTATGCATATTTAATAATTTTTATTTTGAAAGCTCAATCACCAACTAATCAAGTAACTAAATAGAATTAAGATTACCAATTTTGGTACTTAATGATCAATCCTCATGGGAACAATACTCTACTTTCTTCTATATTACTTCTTTACAACAGTGTATATATGCACTTTTTAATAAAATCATTTGGACTCGTAACATCGATCCATAGGTGGAGCTACCGGGATGTCGACTCTTGAAAGTGGTGCATTGTAATGAGTCTCACATCGGCTGGGTTTCCTTGAAAAAAAATAGTTTATATAACCTAGTGCATCACCATGAGGTGCTCCAGTGCTGTTTCTTGAAAGAAATACATGAGAAGAGATTAAGACAAAACAGGCTCGATGAAATAGAGAAAGTCAAGAAACTTTTGCTCTCATATCTTATCTAATGGTTCTGCATGTATGTTTTTACCATCACGTGTATTAAAATTTGGCTGCAATCAAGAAGCATAGTTGACATAAGGTCAACACTGTTTGCTTAAAGTCAAGATTCATACCTAACAAGTGGAAATCTTTACACCCCATTCATCTATCAATAAACGAATGGAAGACACAAGGAGAGACAAAATCTTAGAGTTTAATTTCATGAATTGTATTGTTTCTTGCATGCCTCCTTCTTGGAAGGCTTAGGTAGACCTTCTTCATGGATGGTATAGGTTGCCACCTACATGGAAGGTTTAACCTCCTATAAGGAAGGCTAGCTTTTTCCATTTTCATGCATCTTGTACTTGTATCTTTATGTTTTAGAATTTAATAATTAAGTTTTATGCAATGCCTATGAAGTTTTCAATTTATTTTGGTTTTGTTTTTAATTTCATCATGAGCTAAATTTTTATTTTCCTAAGGTGATGATGTAGCTTACTAATGATAGATTAAATCTTAACTTATTAAATATAGTTTTAATTTTTCCTTCATAATTGAGTTTTGATTATTATTCTTAATGCTTTCAATTGATTGGCCATCTTTTGAATGATTTCAATATCTATATTGAGATCGGAAGGAGATGCATGTGTGTAGATCCTATAATTAAAACCGTAACTTACATATGAAATATGAATATATTCATATAGGTTGTGTAGTCTTAAAAAGTTCTATAAATCTTAATGCATGATTAACTGTTTTAATTCATATAGGGATATATTGGATTAGCAATTAATTATATAATTGCTTGACCTTGGAAGAGGCTAGTAATTACATTAGGAGAACTCAGCTATCAATCATGTGGAATAAATTGGACTAGAATAGATAGGTGATTCAATCCAAAATTTGTTAAGTGAAATATGATCCCTAAGGTCTTTTTCTCATATTGTTTTCTCATATCAATTGTATGCATATTTAATAATTTTTATTTTGAAAGCTCAATCACCAACTAATCAAGTAACTAAATAGAATTAAGATTACCAATTTTGGTACTTAATGATCAATCCTCATGGGAACAATACTCTACTTTCTTCTATATTACTTCTTTACAACAGTGTATATATGCACTTTTTAATAAAATCATTTGGACTCGTAACATCGATCCATAGGTGGAGCTACCGGGATGTCGACTCTTGAAAGTGGTGCATTGTAATGAGTCTCACATCGGCTGGGTTTCCTTGAAAAAAAATAGTTTATATAACCTAGTGCATCACCATGAGGTGCTCCAGTGCTGTTTCTTGAAAGAAATACATGAGAAGAGATTAAGACAAAACAGGCTCGATGAAATAGAGAAAGTCAAGAAACTTTTGCTCTCATATCTTATCTAATGGTTCTGCATGTATGTTTTTACCATCACGTGTATTAAAATTTGGCTGCAATCAAGAAGCATAGTTGACATAAGGTCAACACTGTTTGCTTAAAGTCAAGATTCATACCTAACAAGTGGAAATCTTTACACCCCATTCATCTATCAATAAACGAATGGAAGACACAAGGAGAGACAAAATCTTAGAGTTTAATTTCATGAATTGTATTGTTTCTTGCATGCCTCCTTCTTGGAAGGCTTAGGTAGACCTTCTTCATAGATGGTATAGGTTGCCACCTACATGGAAGGTTTAACCTCCTATAAGGAAGGCTAGCTTTTTCCATTTTCATGTATCTTGTAATTGTATCTTTATGTTTTAGAATTTAATAATTAAGTTTTATGCAATGCCTATGAAGTTTTCAATTTATTTTGGTTTTGTTTTTAATTTCATCATGAGCTAAATTTTTATTTTCCTAAGGTGATGATGTAGCTTACTAATGATAGATTAAATCTTAACTTATTAAATATAGTTTTAATTTTTATTTTGAAAGCTCAATCACCAACTAATCAAGTAACTAAATAGAATTAAGATTACCAATTTTGGTATTTGGTGATCAATCCTCGTGGGAATGATACTCTACTAACTTCTATATTACTTGTTTGCGACAGCGTACACTTGCACTTTTAATAAACCATTTACACTCGTAACAAGCTTTTGGCGTCATTGCTTGAGATTGTTGTCATTAAATTAATACCAAGTAATTTTAATACTAATTTGGTCTCACTACTATAAAAAAACATAATTGTGGCGCTTATTTTAATATTATCTGTGGCACTTGACAAGCAACACATATCCCAATGCTACTAAAAGAAGTTGTGGTACTACCCATAAGCACTACAGCATGTATATATATATATTTATTTAAATACAACCTAGGGTGGCACTTCCTTGAGGAAGGGCCATCAGAAGTTAAACTTCCTGTGGTACTTCCTCAAGGAAGCACCACCCTAGACCTGTTTTTTTAATTCATACCTCATGTGGCCCTTCCTTAGAGAAGCACCACATGATATATATTTTTTAAATATATACGTCGTATTTTTCATTCAGACCCATTATAATGACAGTGGAAACACAAATTTCTATAATTGATACAAATAGATAACTAATTAACAAAATCAAAACTTAATATATTTACTCAATTGTGAATATAAGACAGTAAATTCAGCTACATAAATACATATAACAACAATAGACAAATAAACAACCTAGCACCTTATATAGTAGCTAGCTAGAACATTGCCTAAACACATATTCACACCATTCCTCGATGACTTCATTGAGTTGATGGTCAATCAAGCTGTTACAACATTGATCTTGATAATACTACATAGATACAATCATGCAGACAATGAATTAAAATCACTAAATATTAATTATCCGGCGCTAGTCAATTAAATTTAAAACACAATATGAATTGTACTAAAATGATTTACTCTTGGTGGAACATGAGGCTGATAATGGGTAATTACATTCTTCATGAATTTCATGACGTAATACATGTAAACATCGTTATTGGGCTGGAAAGGACTGATAATTGAATATTTATTACACTTATTTGTATCTGTTGATTAATAAATTTAGATTTTTTAGTTAATAAATAATAGGCTTTTATGCTTATTTGGGCTTTGGGTGTTTTATTGGATTTTAATGATAAAAATTCCAGATTTACAACCCTTCTCTATTTTGATCATAACTCTTGAACCATATATTCGACTAATCTCATTCTTGTCTCATTTTTTAGATGATTCAGAGAGCAACAATTGATATGAAGACTTGAAAGGCAGATTCGGACAAGAGGATAGTCAAAATTGTAGTTAACGTTATATGTATTTTTCTGGATTTTTATTGGGCCTGAATTTTGTAATGGAGCACCATTTATTAGTTATTATCGTTTTGGGCTGAACTGGTGGGCTCTGATCCATTTGTCAATTAGGTTTTTACTTTAGTTAGCTGAAACAATGGGGGAGAGGACGTATTAGACAATTTTTGGATTGAAATCAGAAGTTAAGAATTCTCTGAAAAATGTTCTTCATGTTCTTCGCGTTCTTCGTTCATTCTTCGGATTTTCCATCCATGTTCGGCTAAGCTTCTGTGATTGACTTATGGATTGAGGATTCACGTTTCCAATCAAAGGACATGCTTAAACTGGTAACGTAACTCATTTCTATTTACTCTAATCGGATTCAATTACTGGAAATAGTTTGAATGTTTGTTTTAATGTTCAGATTGGTACATCCCAAGGACACAGTTCGAATCGGGTTACAGTGATACTGTGTGATCACACAGTAGCACGCCACACATATGAACAAAACCTAGACGATCGTTTAGTCAAGGGATTCTCTGGATGAATGTAGAGATTTCGGTTCGTCTAGAACTAGTCACGAGTTTGATTATAAATTCTTCGTCCGATGATGGTAGGAAACTATGAAATCCCAATTCTAGGTCAGTCGTTTTAATCTATTTGGTCCAAGTCATTTTTTATTTATGTCTTTAATCCAAGTTTATTGTTCATTAATAGTTTAATTAAAAAAACCCCCAATCGATAATTGTTCAACTGTTTTAGACCACATGTGAATTCTATGGGAAACTCGACAATTCTCGACCAAGGACACTGCAACAAAATAATAAAATAGTTAACTAAATTCTTGAATAAAATTTGGTTAAAATCAAAATACAAGTAAATTCCTATATTAGTACCCATATCTTCTTCCAGGTATAGCTACTGACAGGGTCTGCAGATTTAGAGTAGCTTAAGGAGACAAAGGTTCTATATGCAGTTAATGCACTAAGAAAACAAATAGAAATTTTTTACTTTAGTTATTCAGTGATAGACACAAATATATATTTACACACATATACACACGTATATATACTTACCTATTGAACAACCACAACATATCAGGACGGTTTTTTGGAACACCTCCAATTAGAGGATCCATATAGTAAATACGAGGGCTAGAAGGTGCCGCTGCATTGATAACAATCATGATCCAATGTGCCCTAAAATATTTTGTAAGTTTTTCTTCAACCATGCATGTTATGGTAAAAGTTAAACTAAAAAAATATAAAGTGAAATACTACTACAAATAATAACTTAATTACTCCGCATTGTATGGTACTAGAAATAACATATTTGGTTTTGCTCTCTTTCTAAAATAATATTTAGATCATTGGATTGATCATCGAGATCTACTCTGCCCCCATATTGTCCAATAAGATAAGGGTTGACAAATGAGAACTGGACCTTGTGTGTGTCTAGCATGATGTCATGATACAAGTGCCTTTACAGAGAACAAAAAATGTGATTACAACAAAAAAATTGAAAGATAAATAATAATAACAACTATAAATGATGATAATAAAGTACCTAATCCAGATGTTGAAGATCGAAGCACCAAGCCATCCATGATTCAAATTTTCACCTAACACATCAGCAGTAATTTGTTCAGCTATGCCCTGAACACCATAGATGTGTCTATCAAATGGTAATGACAGACTTCCTTCACTTATCAACCTAGGTGCAATGGGATCCAATTGATCACGATATGAGATCATTTGTCTTTTGCTCTGTTGGCTAGCTGAGGCTTTAGAATTCAGCTGTGTTGTCGAACACTTTGAGATCTTGACATGCTGTTAAATTTCTTTTTCCTTTAGAATATTCAAATTGTAAAAATAATGAAATTAAATGATGTAGTTATAGATGGAAGTTTATAGGAAAAGTAGAAGGAGTTGTAAATAAACTACCTTCTGACATAGCTCTATCAAATCTATTGGTCAAGCAATATAGCAGCCTATAACATCTTTAACCATTGTCTCGTCATCCCGAGAAGGGATCGGTAATAGCGCATCTTCATTCGTGCAGACGTCGACCCTTACTGGGATTGTGTTATCTAGAAATGGTGAATTATGGAGGGTATCATTATCTTTGTTATAGGCAACACCCACCGCAACTGCATGCTTTCCAGAATGTTCCATATATAACTTGCACGTTGACTCGCCCTATGAAAAATAGATTAGTTAAGGATGGTAATTTATACACTAATAGATAATGTAACAAAAATTAAAGTTGATTATATTAGAGAAGAAATTAATTACTAAAGGGAGATGGACTTTAGGAATGGAAGTGCAACTGTCTCTCACACTTGGGCTATCACAAGTGAGAACATTTGGTATTGCCTTAGATTGTACTAAGTGATCAATGAGCGCCCTAAGCTACACATTTTATTTTTGCAACAAACACATTTATGCTTCAAATTGTTCTTGCATTTGATGTTTAAAGCAGTTCATCTCCTTGCACAGTTGCAAAAAGTCACTCTTGTTCAAGTGCTTCTAGCATTCGAAGTATGCTATGTGTGTCACTCTAAAACCAGTACCTCGAACACGACCATCATACTCAAGTACACCCAGTGATCTGCTTAGCATATCATCATGACCAATATAAGTTGCCAACTTTGGCACATCTTGTGTCATTCATTGCTATCACAAAAAGAATTACAACATATTAGTTATTATAAACCAGAATCATTTAAGGAGTGTTAATTCTTTATTGTACGTACTCATATATTTCAATACTTACACAATATTCTGTAACTCTTCTTGCTTCTTCACTTCGAATTTCACCTTTTTTATTTATGCAACTGGTTAACCACAAGTCATGTCGTGGAACCTGTGTAATATCTGAATTTGATTCTTTTATCTACATATGAAAGTTAGTTGAAGTTAAAAGTTAGTCATACAAATTATAGAAATAATCAGTAGTTCTTACAATTTTTTACTCCAACTTTCTATATGATACAGGTCCTTATGTGTAGTAGTATGATATATTGATTGCATTCGAGAAATTCTTCTCACTTAGCTCCTATTTAGATCCAAATGATTCATATTAATAAATATTAATTACAAACATATTACAAGTAGTTTGTAAAGTATAATATTACATCACCTGAAATTCTTGGCTTGTATGTGTTCTCACAACCTCATCCCATATTTCTTAATTGATGATCCCTTCGTATAATTCCGGTAGTGTTAGAATGATATTCTCATTATCATCCCTCAAGAAATATTTCACAAGATTGGAACTAAACTTTCGCATGAGTTTACCGGCTTTTCTAAGCACGAAGTTCTCATGATGATGATCATCATCAATAACAAAATAAGACTGTAACATAAAACCAAAGATAATTTGTTAGATTGTATTTATATGAAACAAAACAACCTGAATAATAAAGTAATTAATGTCTTACCTGGACTTCACCCCATATTTCATTCTCATATTGTTTCTTTACTCATCTTTAATCTTGAATTGTAATAGGAACTCTGTCTCGAACTATAGTCCCAATAAAATTATTGAAGGAGCTATTGTCTAGTCCAATTGGATTCCCCTTTTCATTCCATTAAAGTTCTAATTTAATGCCCTTGCTTCTCATTTTGAACAACCTCACCATTATGGTCCTGCTATGGGTGACACACTCAACAAATCTTTCTCTACCAACATGTGTGGGAACATTATCATCTTCACGTGATGAATCCATTTTCCTACAAGTTAAACAAGCAAAACAAAATATAAGTGCCCAATGGAAATCATGTCAATGAAAGTAAATGAATTCGACATATATGAAAACCTGCAAAACATACAAGTAAACAAGTCAAGCACTTATTATCTTTTCCTCTTTCTTGTTTGATTTAAAATTTTCTTCTTAATCATTCTTGTTAAATTGACAATTGTGTATCCCTTAAGTCTCCTAGTATATGGAATTGAAAGATTGACCCAAGTCCCCTCTTCATGATTATGTCTCATATATAGGGTTCATCTTCATCTTCATCTTTATCTACACTAATATCTTCTGACCCTAAAATCTCAAAGAAGGATCATCCTCAACAATATTCAAATATTCATTACTTTCAATATCATCTTGTTCTTGACGATTCTTGATTCATGGGAGTACAATGGACCAATTCTTCTTAGCATGATCCAGAATGAAAAACACTTGTTATACTTGTGATGCTAAAATAAAAGGATAATCTTTATACCAAACTTTAGAAAGGTCCACTTGAACAAAGCCAAACTCATCTGTCCGTAATCCGTTGTTGTTGTTAACCCACTTACATCTGAAGACAAGGACCCTCAACATAGAGTAATCTAACTCCCATATATGTTCAATAACACCAAAGTATGACATTAGTGTGTAGATAGGATGTATGTGTTTATCACTAGATCTATGCCAAGAATCAGCAACAAGTATTACCCCACTATTCTACATCGTACTCCGTGTATCATGTTCTTGTGTATATAATGTGTAACTATTGATTGCATAACTATTGTAAGATAATACTTTTAAGCTCACTCCCTTATACAGCCATATCAATTTTTTAGAAACTAAATCAAGATTAATCTCTATCTCATTATTAATGCACTTTTTCAACCAACTTGAAAAATATTGATTGTGTTCTTTTGTTATTAAATTTTCATTTCTATTGCCATATAATTGTCGAAGAGCTTCCTTGTGTTTATCAATAAATGGTTCAACCTCATCAGTGTTATATAGCACATATAGGTGAGCTTGCTCCCATTCAGTCACTACTATCCTAATTACATCCCGCTCACTTGTTCCTTTCCCTGATCTTTGGCCATCATGACTAGACTTCAAGATTCCCATAGGGTCAATATTTGATAGAAAATCAGCACAAAAGTCACTTGCTTCTTCAACCATGTACCGTTCAACCAGACAAGCCTCTGGTCAATATCTATTTTTCACATACCCTTTTAAAATTTTCATAAATCATTCATTCGGGTACATCTATCTCAAGTAGACTGGACCATACAATTGAACCTCTTACACGAAGTGTACAGTTAACCAGACCATAATGTCAAAAAATGAAGCTGGAAAATATATTTCAAGTTCACACAGGGTACAAACAATTGGCCTTTGTAAATTTCGCAACTATGTTGAATCTACCACTTTACTACATATCAACTTGAAAAACATGCAGAGTTTAGTGATGGTCTTTCTTACATTTTTTGGTAAGATGGACCATATACCAATCGGTAAGAAATTCTGCATGAGCATATGACAGTCATGAGATTTAAGGTTATTTAACTTCAACTCTTTTACTGATACAAGGTTCTTGATATTTGAAGAGTACCCCTCTGGAACCTTAATTCCTTGTAGAAACTCACAAATCTTTTTTTTTTCTCTTTTCTCGACAGAGTATAGGCCGCTGGAGATAGATAAGTACGGTACCCTTTCTCAACTGGTGCCAACTCTTCTCTTATTCCCAAATTCACCAAATCGAACCTCGTATTGACATCGTCCTTACTTTTTCCTTGCATATTGAGCAACATGCCAATTATGCTATCACATATAATTTTTTCAATAAGCATCACATCAAGATAATGCCTAACATATAAGGACTTCCAATATGGAAGTTCAACATAAATAGACTTCTTCTTCCAACTACTTGTCCCGATTTGATTTGTATAAGTCTTTCCAAAATTGTTATCTAGCTCTTTTACCTTTTCAAAAACCTGAGTACCGGTCAACATCTTTAGTGAGCTACCTTCTTTTGAGTCACTATTGAAAGCCTTTTTCCACTTCCTCTAAAGATGTTTTGATGGTAATAATCTCCGATGTCCCATATAGATATTTTTCTTACAATTATCTATTCGCACTAAATGAGTATCATCTTCACATATAGGGCACACACAATATCCTTTAACACTGTATTCGAAAAAATTACCATAAGCTGGGAAATCATTAATTGTGCCACACAACATGGCTTTCAAAGTAAAACTTTGTTCCCTATACCCATCATACACATTAATGCCATCTTCCCAAAGTAGCTTCAAGTCATCAATTAAATGAGCCAAGTATATATCTATATTATTCCCAAGCTACCTTGGCCCATAAATTAACATTGACATCATCATAAACTTATGTTTCATGATCAAGTGTGGAGGAAGGTTATTGTAATACCCTGAATTTTGGGATTAAAGGCTTGAGGTTAAGCCTAGATTAGGTGGACTGCTAGACCCCGGTTTGGCAAATGTTCAAGTGAGAAATGTTATTTATCCCAAAAATTCCTTAATATCTTTGGATATTAAAAGAAATAAAAGGTAAGGGAAAAATGGTAATTTTGCCCAAAAGATGAGAAACGATTGTTTTTCCCTAATATTCCATATGATTTGAGTTGGATGGGAATTAAAAGGAGGGAAATGACTACTTGATAATTAATAAGCCAAGCGGGTGAATTATTATCAAGCAAAGTCAATAAGCGGAGAAGCTTAAGGCTTCGGTTGACCACTTGAGGTAGTGTAATGAGATAATTTGAGAATGAATTATACTCTCTTATCTCTGATTAATATTAATGGATGAAGAAGCATGAAAAGAGATGGATTGTCATGCAAGAAAGTTAAAGAAGTGGACTAATGTTGTGTGGCCACTTAGATGACTCATTAAAGTCATTATTCTTCATCCTTTAATCTCTCATTCTCAGTTTAAAATAGGAAAGAGAAATAGATCAGAATGAGAAATCAAAGAGAACGAGAATGAGATGGAAAGAACGAGAACGAAGGCGGTAGAGAGAGAGAAAACTATGATTCACCGAACTCTACCGAAACGACATTTTCTCTCCAAGTACCCAATACAAACATTCTTTTACTCATCTCGATCTTCGATTCTATAGTTTCAAATTCTCTTTTGGAGATGGTTGGTACCGTCTCACCGGCCAGAGCGTCGTCAGAATTTTGAACCGAATTCAGAAAAGCGTAGAGGTAAGCATAAGCTTCCTTTCTACCATTTCGGTTTGTCGTTTGGATGAGTATTTTGAGAGTAGGGTACTGTTCATCTCTCATTCTATTAGTGTTTTGGAGGCTGAAACGATATCCAATATATTTCTAAACGGCTAATCATGTAATAAGGAGTAGAAAGGAGGGTATTAAGCCTAAGAAAGGGAGAAACCGACACAACTCTTCTGAGAACTCTATATTGGCTGTCATTCGTGGGGTGTGAGCCATGAGTTGGAATTTCATCAATTAGATGATTCCATTGAGTTTAGAAGGGAAAATTGTGTAGGGTTTATGTTGAAGGGAAAGTGAGAAAAGGCCTAGAGTGTGAAATGACAAAATTACCCTTATAACTCTAAATAGGGGCTGCTAAGGGGTATTTTCATCATTCAGGTGTGAAGTTGATTGATATGAAGTCATAAATGGATTCTACACATGAAATTGTGCAAGATTGGCCCATGTTGTAATTTCTGTAAAAGTACAGTTGGGCTGAGCTTCCGAGGGCATTTTAGTAATTTAGTGTAATTGGGCTAAGTTATAAACTGAAAATGAGTCTAGAATGTTATATGGATAAGTAGGGACCCATTTATCCTGTTTGGACTTCTAGAACTCGATGGACGGACGTGCCCGAACCAGAGGAAAGATGAAGGTTTAAGGAAGGACATGAAGTCCGATAGGTAGTGAACTTACCTTTCCTGCATGTGTGTGATATGTATGTTTATGTATTGATTATATGACTGTTTTGCCTATTTGTGTGGAACATATTTGATTGATTGAAGCTCTGTTATATTTGTACATTGGCCATTGGTATGTCATAACATCGAGCACGCAACATGTCATTATGTTGGCATGAAATAGTATAGGCAAGCATGTAATGCATTCATATATATCTGTCATGCATAGTGGTAATGATCACTACTGAGATTCTCTCGAATCTCACTCCTCCTAACCAACCATTTTAGACAGGTTGAAGAGTGCCTGGAGAAGTTCACGGAGGAGATATGAAGATGAATGAAGCTTGAAGCACGAGGTGCTAGCTTGTATTTGGTGTATTTATATCGTGATTGTATCAACAGGAAGTTATACATATATGTGTGTATATGGGATGTATTTCTATATGTATGGATGTTGTATAAGCAGAGGATTGCTCTAGTGTAAATAAAGAGAATGGCTTTTAGTTTATTTAAATTATCGCTCGCTTACTCTGATATTGTGAAACTAAGACCCAGAGAGGAATTAAAAGGGAGGTGTAACAATTATAAATCATCAATATCACTGGCCATGTGTTGTATGTATTACTTTGAATGTTGTGTGGATTGATTCTGTCAGTTGATAGTGTAAGGCGTAGGTTCCTTACCTCGTTCACAAAGTTAGGGTACTCATGATCAATTTTTTTCCATTGAGGGTCATCTGTAGGGTGCCTAAGCTTTGTGTCTTCAATCCTTTCATCTGCATGCCATGTCAACTGCTTAAAGATCTCTGCATTATTGTACAAATGCTTGAATCTCAGAATAATGGGTAAATACCATAGAACCTTCAAGGGACTTTTTCCTTTCTTCTTCCCATATCGAGATACATTGCATTTAGGGCACTTCTCTAATATTGCATATTGTTTCCAAAATAATATGCAATTGTTAGAGCATACATGTATCTTCTCATATCCCATACCAGTTACAGAGCAAAGAATTCACTTTTCCTCATATGTCTTCGTAGGAAGTATATATTTTTTTGGAAGCATATCTTGTAAAAGTTTAAGCAATGCGGTGAAACCCGAATCACTCAACCCATAATGCGCTTTAAAGTTGTACAATGTCAACATTACTAGCAATCTTATGTATTTTGTATAATGACATATAAGGGTTTCTCTGCATCACCTTTCAAATTCTCAAATTCTTTAGGATAGTTATGTTGGAAATTGTGCCCTAGGGGCCAATCATTGTACTTTGAATATTGTCATTCAATGAATTTCTCCATTTGGTTATCACATTATTCGCATGTTCACTGTGATAATTGTATCCTTGGATAAATCATAATGATTGTCCTAAATGTCCCTGGTCGGTCATCTATGTGGGAGCAAAGATGAAATAAGACCAGTATGACTTTGATAAGGTATGGGGATACTAATCAAAGTCTTAGGCACTTGTAGGAGTACAAGGTGCTGGACCGACCCGCTATGAGAAAGCTGCATGGATCAAGTCATAAGCTTATCTCATGTATAACCACGTCACAATGCCCTTTGACCTGAGATCATCATGGATTCCTACATGGGAGTTACTAAGCTTTGACTTAGTCAAAAGTCACCTTTAACCGGGTGATGATAAAGGCTACAATCGGGTTTAGTGGTTTTCATGCAGAGGAATGTGAATGGTCAAGATGGAATTTGTCCCTCACATTAGTAGAGAGATATTACTGGGCCCCTCGATGAGTGAGTCTGAGAAATGTATGGCCATACTACGATGGAAAGGAGTTTCCATTTCTATAGTCAGACTACTCAGGGATCGAGAAAGTAATGGTCAGGAATAGGAGGATGACATTCTCCATGCCTCATCCTTGATCGAAATATCGTGTGACAAAAGGGACGTGATATGGTTATATGACAGGTTATATCGTATTGTCAATCCTCATATGAATTGGGTAGTCGTAATGTCTTGCTAGAGGCCGCTTACGACTTGTGGGTTAGTATAGTCATTGGCCCACTGCCAACTTCGTTTGGGCCTATAGGGTCGCACACAAGAATAGCCCAACACGAGCTATAATGTCCAGATTCATTGAATCTAAGATGCGTCTAAGATTCAATGAATACAATGTTTAATCTAGGGTGAATGAATTTTAAATATATATTTATTATATACACATGTTGTGTGAATATTTATTTGATAAATATTTATATGTGTTATATATATATTTATATTTGGAAAGGAATATTAATAATATTATATACACATATGTATTTTTGAAATACATAAATACATATATAATATATATTATTTGATAATTTATATTATATATATATGATAGTATTATATTATATGATCATATGATAATATTATATTATATATATATAATATATATTATTTGATAATATATATTGAATATATGATAATATTATATTATATGATGATATTATTATATTGTGTATATATAAAGATATTATATGATAATATCTCATATTTAATTTATGAAGATAAATTAAATTCCATTGGCTCTTTATTCTAATTAAATAAATAGGTTAAATTAAAACTGTTGGACAGATTTAATTAAACCAGGTTTATTTAATTAGCTTATTAAAACAATTAAATGTTAATTGATATGATAAGGATTTTGAAATTAATTAAGATTAATTTTAAAAATCCAATATCCATCATAAAATAGATAACCCTGCTAGTTATAAAATATGAGAGCTAGGGTTTTCTACAGATGATGAAAAACTAGAGAGCCACAAGAAAACCCTAGAAGGATATTAGAGGCGCTAGCACGCTGCCGGTGTTGGGGTCCTATTCGTATGGATACCAGTAGAGGGAGCTGATATGAGTAGTTAGCTCCTCAAGATTGAAAAAGGCAAAACTCCAAGAAGAACTAGTTGACATGTTGATGTTGGGGATGGTTAATCTCATACTCATAGAGATTGACTCTCTTTTAAGAAGAATTAGCGGACATGTAGATGCCGGGGAAATTATTTCAGGAGCAACCAAACATGGAGATTTGTGAACTCGTAATACGTTGATGATTGTGGGAATTCAAACAAACATGAATAAGGTACGACTCTTTCTAACTTGATTTAAATGCCGTTGATAGATCCGCAATTGGGATTGGTAAACTTTTGCAATTTTAATTTTTTTTTATTCTTCCGCTGTGTGCCTACCAATCCTAACAAGTTATGAAGTACATCTTCCACTGTATTTAGCATTTCTTCAAGACCATCATCTTCATCACACATGCTTCGGTCAAACTCATTCGAAGCACCACCCATGGTATGCACCTGATCACTATAGGGTCGTTTGTCTCACCATTCCTTGTCTATCGTGTATATGTTTGATCAATCTAATGACACACTAAATGATCTAGCAAATCAAGTGGACTAATTCACTTTCCATAACAATAAGATAAGTAGGGATACAAGATTTTGTTAGGATCTTTTGTATGCTATCAATTCCAAATCTAATAAAATCTTTCACCCCATCTATATATTCCCTTGAACACTGATCAAATGACATCCATTTTCGATCCATCTATACCTTCAACCTATTTTTAAATAGTGGTTAGTTGCTAGAATACTGCATGTACTAATTACTTTTATCTTCTTTGATTTATTTGAAAATAACATCGGCAACATAACATCTTAAAAATAATACCTTAATTATAATAGCTAAGGGTGGGGTTTGCATCATTAGTCATAAACAAATAAGTGATTAAATTGATGATCAAGAGGAAGAAGAACCATGTTCGGATTGCTCTCTGTAACTGTGTAATTCATTATGCTTCAGTAAATGATAAACTCGAGTTCTTACTGCAAACTCAAGTCCAAACTTGAGTTCTCAAGGAACACTCAATTTTTATTCTGAGCATAACTCGAGTTCAGGTATCAAACTCAAGTTTTAAGGTTTGTCACATTAGTATCACATGTCTCTACAAAAAACTCGAGGAAGTTAGCTTTGCAAACTCGAGTCCTCTTCACTTCAAAACTCGAGTTTTAACCCAAAAATTGAGTTCACCAAAACATGGATTTACAACCCGAGTACTTTCATGGAGGTACTCAAGTACTTCCCTAGGTATGTATGAGTGTGTGTGCATAGAGCATGGAGTATAACAATTAAAAAACAAGAAAAAGGGCATACCCAAAAGTATAGGTTCTTAATAAAATTAAAAAAAGATAAACGGATGTATTACTTACAGATTTGCATTGGGGACCAAATGTGACTTGGAGACTTGAGTGAGGACCAAAAGACAAGGAGACTGTGAGCTGGATAGAGCTAGTGAGGGCCAAGAAATACTGTGTTGGGGGTGAGAGTGATGGAGCTTGCGAGGAGGGAGTGAATATGGTAAATGGAGGGAAGGGAAAAAGATAAAGGTTGGGGTAGGGTTGTGATTGGCGGGGAGTAGATTTTTATCCACTTCCAGCCAATGGCTTTGGGTGGTGCTTTCTAAGGAAAGGGCCACCTAAAGTTGGGTATCGGGTGGTGCTTGTTCGAACAAGCGCCACCTAATACCCGTATTATTTTAAAAAAATGTATGATAAAAGCAAATTAAAAAAATAGTACAGACAAGTGGGTATTGGGTAGCGCTTGATTGACCAAGCGCCACCTAATCAAGAGTAAAATAAAAAAAATTTATAAAAAAGAAAATGTAAAAAAAAAAATTTATAAGAAAAACGTTTTGAAGTGCAAACTCGAGTTCTTACCCATAACTCAAGTTACTAGTATGATTTTTCAAAGTCCCAACTTGAGTTCCTATAAAAAAACTCAAGTCATACTGTTGCCAACACCACTTAGTGCATCTCTGCTAAAAACTCGCGAGAGTTAAGTATCCAAATTCCAGTTTTGCTATGAGCATAACTAGAATTTAGGTATCAAACTCGAGTTTTAAGCTTTATCACCTTAGTATCACATGTCTCTGCTAAAAAATCACGACAGTTAGCTTTACAAACTTGAGTTCTCTTCACTCCAAAACTCACGTTTTAACCCAAAACTTGAGTTCATCAAAACATAGATTAATACCACGTGGGTTTTGGGTTTGGGTGGTGCTTAATTGACTAAGCGTCACCCAATCAAAAGCAAATTAAAATAGTATAGACATGTGGGTATTGGGCGGCACTTGATTGACCAAGCGCCACCCAATCAAAAGAAGAATAAAAAAATGAAAATTTATAAAAAGGAAACTGAAAAAAAAGGAAATTTATAAAAGAAAGACTGTAGGAGCCACGTAGGTATTGGGTGGGACTTATTTAAATAAGTGCCACCCAATAGCAACATGTAGATGTGGCCCTTCTTTTGGGAAGCGCCACACTGTAGCATAATTTTTTATTTTAAAAAACTTATTCAGTGGCACTTGTTTAATAAAATGTCACCCAATCCCATATACAGTTGTGGCCCTTTCTTAGGAAGCGCCACAGCTGTATTAATTTTTTTAAAACAAAATTGACTACAAGCTTTGGCACTTCTTTACAAAATGTGCGCCTGAAATCCACATTTTTATAGTAGTGTCTTCTTATTACATTTTTTTTTCTTTTTGGTGTCTTGTGTTTCTTTTCAGGCTTTTTCTTAGTGCATGACCAGATCGAAGAAGACTGAATTACAACCTTTTTATTACGAGATCAAGAGAACTTGTTGAAGAAATCAAAGAGTCTGAAAGCAGTCTACTTCAATCCTAAGCAATTTGATGGAAAATTCGGGAGAAGAAGCAACAGATACCAAAACACTCTGTGATTATGCAATACCAGTAGTCATGGAGACAACTTCTGGAATAAAAAAAACAACCAATAGTAGCCAATAATTTTGAAATCAAGCCAGCAATTATCTATATGGTGTAACCAAATTAGTTTGGTGGTTTACAAACATAAGATCCTAACACACATATAGTTAGCTTTCTAGAAATCTGTGACACATTCAAGCATAATTGTGTTACTGATGATGCCATTAGACTTAGACTTTTCCCTTTTTTCACTCAGGGATAAGGCTAAGAGTAGGTTACACTCTTTACTAGTGGGAAGCATAACTACATAAGATGTCTTGGCACATAAATTTTTGACAAAATACTTGCCTTCAGGAAAAACTGCTAAATTGAGGTATGAAATTACCTCATTTACCCATCATGAACTAGAGAGACTCTATGAGGCCTAGGAGAGATACAAGGAGTTGCTAAGGAGATGTCTTTATTATGGCTTACCAGATTGGTGGCAACTACAAACTTTCTATAATGAGATGACGTATACCTCCAGAATTCTTGTAGATGTTGTAGCTGGGGGATCTTTAATAGGAAAAAGTCTAGATGATGCCTACAATCTACTTGAGGAGATGGCAGCCAATGCATACCAATGGCTTTTTGAATGTAACATTTCAAAGAAAGTCCTTGGAGTGCACGAGTTGGATATCCTTACAACTTTGTCCTCTCAAGTTGCATCTATATGCAAGTAAGTGAGCTCATTGAAAAACCAAAAAAATGTAATTAGCACTCTTACTGAAACCTGTGATCGATGTCAAGGAGCTCATGTAAGCACACAATGTCAAGAAGGACACCTATTCAAGCCTTCTTAGTCAGAGCAAGCTCATTACATCAAAAATCAAAGAAATGACTCATTCTTAAACGCTTACAATCTAGGTTGGTGAAATAATCCAAACTTGGGTTAGAGGAATAATCAAATGTGTTCAAGCTGCAAGGGAACTACCAGCAACAAGCTCTTCAACCACCAAATCCATCACAGTAGAAAGTGAATGTGGAAGATGCATTGGCTCAACTAACCATGAATACATCTCAATTCATGGCTAAGACTGACGCAAGACTCAAAATCCAAGAAGCCTCAATAGAGAACTTGGAGATCCAAATGGGCCAAATTGCAAATATACTAAATTCCAAACAACCAGGTACTATACTAAGTGACACTGAAAGAAACCTAAGAGAGCATGTGAAGGCCGTTGTATTAAGGAGTTAGAAAGAATTGAAAGATCCTATAATTAAAAAGAAGAATGATGGAGAAAAGAAAGAAGCGAAGAAGAACAGAAGGAGGAAGCACAATAACCTAGAGAGGATTACGTGCTACTAGGAAGAATTAGCTTTCCAGATAACCCTCCTCTATATATACCACCAGTTCCATACCCTTAGAGACTTGTGAAGGCAAAGCTGGACAAGCAATTTGAAATGTTTTTGGAGGTTTTCAAAAAGTTACATATCAACATCACATTTGCAGATGCTTTTGCCCAAAAACTTAGTTATGCAAAATTCATGAAGGATATTCTCTCAAATAAGCGTAAACTTGAGGAATTTGAGACAGTTGCACTTACTGAGGGGTATAGCACTGTTCTACAAAAGAAATTACCACCAAAGTTGAAAGATCTAGGAAGCTTTTGCATACCTTACACCATAAGTCAATGTAACTTTGAAAGAGCACTTTGTGACCTAGGAGCAAGTGTAAATCTTATGCCTCTATCTGTCTATAGAAAACTTGGTCTTGGAGAGGTGAAACCTACCATAGTTTCATTACTTATAGCTAACCGATCAATAAAATATCTGAGGGGTGTCATAGAAGATGTTTTGGTGAAGGTGGAAAAACTCATATTTCTAGCTGATTTCATAATACTCGACATAGAAGAATACCAAAAAATTCCTATCATTTATGGGAGGCCATTCCTAGCAACTAGGAGAAGTTTAATAGATGTACAATAGGGAAAGTTAAGCTTGTGAGTTCAAGATTATTAAGCATCTTTCAACATTTTTAAGGTTTTATTCTTTCCAAATGAAGGTGACACATGTTACAGAGTAGATACATTGACTAGCTACACAAAAGACGTGGTAAACAAAATCTGCATGGATAAACCATTAGCAATAGAAATGGTAAATGTATCAAAATCTACTAATCCTAAAGTCTTAGAGTAAATGAGGTACCTTGAAGCAAATTCCCCAATTTTTATCAAGAAACCATTTGAAGATTTGGGAGAAAGGTCGAGTAAGCCGTTACCATCAATAGTAAAGCCACTAGGATTGGAGTTGAAAACACTGTAATCCCACTTAAAGTATGCTTACCTGGGAGGAAATTCAACATTACCAGTAAAATTCTCTATAGCTCTAACTCCTGATAAAGAAGAAAAGTTATTAAGAGTTCTAAGGGAGTATAAAATAGCATTTGGATGGTCAATAGCTGATATAAGAGGAATCAGTCGTTCAATTTATATGCATAAGATCCTAATGAAAGATAACTACAAGCCATCAGTCGAGCACCAGAGAAGACTTAAGCCAAATACAAAGGAGGTAGTAGAAAGGAGGTAATAAAGTGGCTGGATGCTGGTATAATCTACCCAATCTCTGATAATCAATGGATAAGTCCAGTTCAAGTTGTGCCAAAGAAAGGTGGAATGACAGTGGTGCCTAATAAGAAAAATGAATTGATTCCACAATGACAGTAACTGGCTGGAGAGTGTGTATTGACTACAAAAAGCTCAATAAAGCTACTAGAAAAGATCACTTCCCTCTACTATTTATAGACCAATTGCTTGACAGACTAGATGAGAAAGCCTATTATTTTTTTAGACCAGTACTCAGGATATAATCAAATTATAATTGCATTAGATGATCAAGAGAAAACAACTTTTACATGTCTATATGATACATTTTCTTTCAGAAAGATGCCATTTGGTTTATGTAATGTACCAGCAACATTTCAAAGGAGTATGGTGGCGATATTTTTAGATATGGTGGAAAAGTTCATTAAGGTATTATTCATGGATGATTTCTCAATTTTTGGAGAATCATATGATCATGATCTTTCAAATCTAGCGAAAGTATTACAACGTTGTATAGAGACAAATTTGGTTCTAAATTTGGAGAAATGCCATTTCATAGTGAAAGAAGGAATCGTGCTGGGTCACAAGGTATATGATTAAGGAATTGAAGTGGACCGAGCCATGATTGAAACGATTGAAAAGCTACCACCTCCCTCCTCAATCAAGGGTATTCAGATTTTTTTAGGACATGCATGCTTCTATAAAAGATTTATCAAGGACTTTTAAAAAATCATAAAGCCACTTTGCACGCTATTAGAGAAAGACACTCCCTTTGTGTTTAATGAGGAATGTTTATTAACCTTCCAAACCAAAAAAAGGGCCTTGACTTCTGTTCCCAGATTGGAACCTTCCATTCAAAATGATGTGTGATGTAAGTGATTATGCAGTTAGAGCTATTTTAGTCCAAAGAAGAGATAAGGTTTTTCATGCCATCTATTATGCTAGCAAGATACTCTCAGACGCACAACTAACTTATGACACAACAGAAAGAGAGCTTTTAACAGTAGTATTTGCATTCGATAAATTCAAAGCCTACTTGATCGGGTCAAAAGTCATTGTCTAGACGGACTACTTAGCAATCAAATACTTGACTAAAAAGAAGGATGCTAAGCTTAGATTGATCATATGGGTGCTTCTGCTACAAGAATTTGACTTGAAAATCAAAGATAAAAAGTAGACTAATAATCTCATTACAAATCTTCTTTCTCGATTAAAGCCATATGAACAACAGATAGAATTACTAATCAAGGAGAATTTTCCAGATGAGCAACTTTTTGTCATGCAATCACAATCCACCCCTTGGTATGCTGATTTTGTAAATTATTTGGTAAGCGAAGTAATGCCTTATGAACTTTCTAAAGTACAAAAGAAGGAGTTTCTAGCTGACGTAAGGAATTACATTTGGGAGGATCCTTTCTTATATAAACAATGCCCAGATTAAATTATCAGGCGATGTGTTCCTCATGAAGAAATGGCCAGCGTCTTAAATCATTGCCATTCATCCCCATATGGTGGTCATTTTGGAGTAAATAGAATAGCTACTAAAGTCCTTCAATATGGGTCTTACTGGCCTACACTCTTCAAGGATGCCCACATAATTGTGACAACCTATGATAGATGTCAAAGAACTGGAAATATGTCAAAGAGACATGAAGCCCCTTTAACTAACATCTTAGAAGTTAAGCTTTTTGATATATAGGGGATTAATTTTATATGGCCTTTTCCATCCTCATTCAGCAATCAGTTTATTTTAGTAGCTGTTGATTATGTCTCCAAGTGGGTTGGAGCAGCTATTTTCCCTATAATAAGTCATTTATTAAATCTATGCTAGGAATAGGAAGAAGTTCTCACTCCAAAAAGAGAAGAGCTAAAAGAGTGAAGGTTTGCCGTAAATGTGTAAGGTGGACATGTGATAAGCACTTTAGGAGCAATGGAATGGTTTCTATAAATCGAGAAGATAAAATTTAATTCATAAATGATGGACTGAGTAAAGAGCCATTGGATAATATTATTTAAACTCTTGAGATGCATCCTAGTGGTAATGTTCATGGTATTCTTCTTGATTTAATGAACTTATTTAACAAAGAAAAAGAGCACTACTATCTGAGGAATCTGATATTAAAAGACCATGTTTGCTAGTTTATAAGAAAGCTAGATGGGAAGCAAATCATCAGTTTATAGAAAGCGTTTAAGCCATTACTAGACGTAAAACCAGAGGAAGATGGGGCCCATAATCACAACTAATGTTCATAATCATGCTTTTGTCTAATTTGTCTTATCTTTTAGGTGACTTTTAACTTTATTTACTCATTTTGTTTAATTTCTTCACGCAACATTATACCAATCATTTGTGTCAAAAAAAAAATTTTAAAACTGCTTTGAAAAATGCATGATTTGCATGATCTTGTTGTCACTATTTTAGTAGTATAAATATAAACTCTTCCATTTGTAAACACAAATTATTTGAGAGTGAAGAAGAGAAAAAGGGTATCACACTAAAATGTAGATTTAAATTTATCTGCATTTTTTGTGAAACTGATTTAGTAAAGGATGGAGAGTTTCTAATTACAACAAAAGAACTTGGAAATGCATTAGCTGCTAGAAAGATCAACTTTGTATACGGGGGGGGAGGCATCCAGGGCCAAATGGGAAGTATGGCCATTTCTGTAACAATTAAAGGAAGCAAGTGTTTGAGTGTTTATGTGAAAGAGTTGGATGGTCACATCTTTTTCATAGGACAAGAGTTACAGGTTTCAAGCTTGCCTAAATGTTTGGGACGTATGTTCTACCATGCTGAAGCATTTATCGCTCTACCCGGTGGTTTGGAAATGTTGAATGGAATTTCTAGTGTTGCATATTGAGCTAAACTAAACTTTAACAAAAAGCTATTAGGATTTCTAAATGTTCATGGTTTTTATGATGGTATGTTGTCTTTTTTTTATCATGTTGTGGAAATGGGATTCATACCCTAAGTGACTTGTCATACCATAATTTTTACACCAATTGCTGATCAGCTAATTGATCAACTTTAAATCTATGATCCCAAACCAAATCTATTAGTCAAGAAAATAGGTAGGCGATATTCAGACATCAGTTAGAAGTAGAATCCAGATGCCACTCTTCGATTGTAACTTTCCTTAATCTTATGGTTTAACTCTAAGCATTTTGGTTTACTTTATTATGTGTTTTGGTTTTTAGATAAAAACTTTCCTTAATATCGAGAAGACATTGAGAACAATGTTTGAGTTAGGTTGGGGGAGGAGTATTGAAAAAAACATAATTTCTCAATTAGATAGTTGGTTAGTAAAACCATTAGGTTCTTGAGGGTGCGCAAAAATGGTAGAGTAAAGAGTTATTCTTAACTCTTGAGACACATTTCATTAGTTGCATGTTTTTATTTCATCTTATTAAAAAAATCCTGTTTAGGTGTTTTTCAATGATTTTAAGAAGTATATAAGTTTTAAGTATGGATTAATTGAATTTAGAGATTTCATAGCATGATTGAACAACTGATTGTTAGGATTGGTGATGAATTTTGAGATTGAATGAGCTGAGTTTGAAAGCCTCTGACTATGAGCTTTTAAGCCTATTTGATCAATAATGATTATCTTTCTTGTGTGGGATATTCACCTATTAAGTTGCCACTCTAGAACTAGCTTTAAATTTGGTTGAGACTACATTTCACATGCACATTCAAAAATGATAAAGACATCCATTTTCTTCCTTTAGCCAGAGCCAAATAGCCAACATTGCAATTATATCTTTGATAAGCCCCTTTGAGCTTAACTGATTGTTTCTTTGTTCCCAACCCAGTAACATATGTTTTAAGGATATATCAAGTGCTTTTACATAATTCGAAAGATTAGCAAAGTATTTGAAATTTTTGTGAAATGGGCTTTTGACAAGTGTGGGGGTATTTATATCATCAACTTTAGAGTTTCAGAAGTTTGTAAAAAAAGAAAAGAAAAAGAAAAGATATTGAGTATTCGAATTAAAATTGTGGGTTGTTGTGATGAGATAAATTTATTCATAAGTTGACCTATTTTTCAATTGCTCTATTAATTCCTTAAATGTAGCCCTCATATCACGTTTTATATTCATTTTACAATAACCCCATCACAACCCTCAATAAATCATTTTGATTTGAATTATCCATGTAAATTAGGTAGTAGAGATTGAGATTTTTAGCATGCTTATGGTAGTGTAATTTTTTCGGTTGAATTTAAGCGAAACACTTACCCTTAAACACTTGAGAGATTAAGAGAATGAGTCAAAATTACGAATTCGGTTCATTCATTTTCAAATAAAGTTAACAGTTTATATTTTTATTGATTAGTGAATGCTATGATCTCTTTATTCTTCAATTATGTTCTTACTTATAACTTTACACTTCTGATTTTGTTGGAATCATAGTAAGAACTTATTAGTCACTCCTTGTTGTCCGAGGAGGTCCAAAAGCTAAGTGTGGGGGAATTTGATAAATAAAATATTTGCATATTTATTTTCCCTAATATGATGATTTTTTGGATGATATTTGAGTTTATTTTAATGAATTTGGGTGTAATTGATAAATAACTAATGATTTTGGCATAAAATAGAATTTATCAAAAAAATACTAAATTTTAACCTTGTTTCAGTTTTCAAGAAATATCTAGAGCTCTAGGTATCAAATTGGGATGTTCTTTATATGGATAAAAAGATAAGAAAATTTCCTACAACTTCTATGTTAAGTCCAAAACCCAGTTCTACCTTCAAGAGTTTCAAATTTTGCTTAGAAGTTAAGAATATGGATTTGTCTAAGTCTGACCTTAGCCCAATAATTTGACCATAACTTGAGCTGAAAATGTTGAAATGAGGAGGTCTTACATGTGTTTTCAAGCTAAGATCTAGATCTACAACTTTCATGCAGACAAAATTATAGGAATCCACCATTTTTACTATCAAAATTTGGCTGCAATCAAGAAGCATGATTGCCACAAGGTCAACATTAGTGGAAATCTTTGCACCCCACTCATTAATAAATAGAGGAGTGGAAGACACATGGAGAGATATAATCTTAGAGTTTAATTTCATGAATTGTATTGTTTCTTGCATGCCTCTTTCTTGGAAGGCTTAAGTAGACCTGCTTTATGGATGGTATAGGTTGCCACATACATGGAAGGTTTTACCTCCTATAAGGAAGGTTAGCTTTTTTCCTTTTTCATGCATCATGTAGTTGTATCTTTATTTTTTAGAATTTAATAATTAAGTTTTATGCAATGTTTATGAAGTTTTCAATTTATTTTGCTTTTGTTTTCAATTTCACCATGAGCTAAATTTTTATTTTCCCAGGATGATGATAACGGTTACTAATGACGGATTGAATTGTAACTTATTAAATCTAGTTTTAATTTTTTCTTCATGATTGAGTTTTGACTATTGTTCTTAATTCTTTCAGTTGATTGGTCATCTTTTGAATGATTTCAATAAGTATGTTATGACTAGAAGGAGATGCATATGTGTAGATCCTATAATTAAAACCAAAACTTACATATGAAAATAGTAATATATTCATATGGGTTGCGTAGTCTTAATGAAATCTATAAATCTTAATGCATGATTAATTGTTTTAATTCATATAGGGATATATTGGATTAGTAGTTAATTATAGAATTGCTTGACCTTGGAAGAGGCTAGTGATTAAATTAAGGAAACTCGGCTATCAAACATGTGGAATAAATTAGACTAGAATGATAGGTGATTCATTCTGAAATTTGCTAAGTGAAATCTGATCCCTAGGGCTTTTTCTCATATTTGTTTTCATATCAATTGCATTCATATTTAATCATTTTTATTTTGTAATCTCAATTACCAACTAATCAATGGAATAAATAGAATTAAGATTATCAATTTTGGTGCTTAGTGATCAATCCTCGTGGGAACGATGCTCTACTCACTTCTATATTACTTATTTACTACAGTGTACACTTGCACTTTTTCATAAAATCATTTACATTCATCACAATGACTAGATCGACTTAAGGCGGTTTAACCTGGTATGCAAGTTTGCATAGGGCAGAAGAAGCCTTGGGCTACCGGACGGTAGTAAGACCCGACGTGCATCTTGTATAGGGCAAAGGCCCTGGACCGTGAGACCTGTGTGCCTAGCACTTGGTTGTTGCCAAGCACTATAATATTGGACTAGTGAGTCTAGAAAATGCATTGTGAAGATTGCTGAATGCTATCTGGGATCTTTGTTGATGATATGATTATTTGTGTGCATTCTCTGTGAGCTTGCATACAAAAGAGATAGACTAAGTAATGAAAGAGATAGAATAAGTGATAAGAAGAGATTCCTTAAGGTATAGTTAAATCTATATGATGTTCAAAATTTTGAGGACGAAATCTAATGAACGGGGGGAGAATTGTAATATCCCAAATTTAGAGCCTAGAAGCTTGAGAATAAGCCTGAATCAAGTAGACTACTAAGCCTAGTTTTGTAAGTAGCTGGATAAAATATGTTAGTATAGATGTGCATATGACACAGATATGGTGCCATTTTATGGCCTGTACAGGCACATGGTACATTTTGGAGGTGTAGGCATACATGCGATCAATTAGTCAAGTGAAATATGCCGGTATAGGTGTATACATGGCATTTTCTATGCAGACACGTATGCCCTACATTTGTAGAAAAGACCTAGGTATGAGGCACATTTTCTGAGGAATGCATAGGCTAGGTCCCATTTGTGGGTCCCACACAAACACTCAAGCTCATACTTGCAGTTCCATGGGACACGTGGCGTCGTCTGGAGCGTACACCACAAAAGTAGCTTTATTAAAGTAGCCTTTTGAAAGTCACTTTACTGCTAGCCAATCATGTTACAACATCATGAATTATACTTTACGACTAGCTAATCACGTGTTAGCACCTCTTAAAGGAATAATTAACACTAGTTGGATTGCCGGAGTAATTCACCAGTTTTCGGTCTGGCCACTTGTTCAACTTGCGTGAACACCAAACAAGGAAGTTAGAGGAAATCATCATATCTTCTCTCCCCTGATATCTAAAGCCAGTTGAGGGCCTAAGAGAGATGGGGTAGTCTGCCAAGAGCGGGAAGAAAGAGAGAAAGACGAGTGTCAAAAGGAGCATCGGGTACCCTATAACTAAAACGGAGCACCGAGCACCCAGGGGAAAAAGAGCATCTGGCACCCTAAGAGTTTAATACATGATACATGTCATTAAAAGGAGCATCCAACACCCCCAAGTATTACTAATTTGTGAAGCCCATGGAAAGTAAAAGAAAAATAGAGAAAATCAAGAGAAAATGAAAGCATAGAGAAGTTTAAGTGTTCTTGACCTCCCAAGCCGATTTCACCTCCGAATCAATGTTTCTAGCTCCTGATGCCTTCATGAATCTTCTTCTACTCATCAAGGGCTACATTTTTATAGTTTTGGATTCTTGATCAGAGGATTTTTTTCCACCTCTACATTCAGAGTACTGTCAAAATCAAGAACCGATCGTAGAATTGAACAGAGGTAATTGTAAGCTTTGATTTGAGTATAGTGTCTTGATGTTTTGATGAATTTTTATGAAGTTATGGACCCTATAGGGTTTGATAGAAGAGATTAATTTAAATTTTTGATGGTTATATGATGATGAATCTGATGTTAGATTGAGTTTTATGATGATACGTAACATGTCTTGAAGTTGAAATTGCAAGAACATATCTTATGCCAATAAGGGTTCAGTTTCGGCCACCCTTGGTTCATAAGGTTGGACCTGGATTTTAGTAAAATTGAGGCTACAAATGGATTATATGGGAAAAATTATGTAGGAATAGCTTGTGGATATGATCTTTGAATGATTGATTATAAAACCCTAATTTTGGAACTTAAAGTATTAAAGTTAGATTCTGCCATATTCGAGTTATGTTACTTGTCGATTGGTTTTAAGTGTCAAACCTTATCCAATTATTGTGATATTTTATATGGTATTATTAGACATCTTAATCTTTCAATTGATATATAGAATGTACAATTTGGCTTGATAGATTATAAGTTATGATCTGTTGAATTTGAGGTACAAATACTGGAATGCATTTTGTGGTAGTAAGGTTGGTTGAGAATTCTTGAGGTGTTACCCCTGTAATTAGCACTGAGTAATTTTTTTACTTTATATAGGCCTTAAAGAGATTTGAATAAGGACTTGAAACACTCTATTTTATGTTCCCTAGAGTTAGTAATGAATTTACAAAGTTGACAGATGAAATCTGCTAGACTAGGCAAGACTTGCAAATTTATAGCTTTGGAAGGAAATTGTGACTAGTGAGATCATGAGTGATGGTTTTCCTTCATGGCTATAATAATATGGTTATCTATCTAGAGCCATGAGATGTTAAGGAAGAGAAAATGAAAGGATTTCCAAGCAACTACAATGGTTGGAAGAAAAGGGGGACAAGAGAATGACTCGAAGACAAAAGGTAGTAAACTTACCTAACTTGTGTGTATCGATGTGCATGATTCCTTTGCTTGATTATGTGTTGTTAGAATCCATATTTTGATGATAAAAAATAATAATGAATTGTTTTTCAAAGGAATGATCAAGTTTAATCTACAACAATGAGTTAAAATTGATAGATAAAAGCATTGCATAAATTAACATTGTTATGATCTACAAAATGCTAATGCACTCGAGTTTAGCAAGGGCACTCAAGTTTTGAGTGAATATGAACTCGAGTTTGGTAGTTACACTCTTGTTCTGTAAGTAAAATTCAATATAACTCTTGCAATTTTTATCTAATGCTTGAGTTGTGTGCATCGCAAGAAGTGATCTTAAGCAAATGTACTCAAGGTCTAACCTGAATTGAACTCAAGTCCTGAAAGTTATGCTTTGAGAGTTTCTTCCCGAGAGTTTTGTATTATAAAGACCAAGTAGTATACTCAAGTTTTCATGTTTCACTTGAGTTATGAACTAAAATGCACTCAAATTTGGATGTCGACTCTCGCAAGTTTGTTCCAGAAACTTGAGCAGAATCTGAATGTTGTAATGTGCACTCAAGTTTGAATAAGGAACTCGAATTCTTAAGCAAAATGCACTCGAGTTTTCTATTACACTCTTGTGAGTTTATTCTATAGACTTAAGTAGAAATCAGAAGAATGAGGAGAACTTGAGTTTGTGTGTCACACTCAAGTTTTGGTGCAATATGCACTCGATTCTAAATCTTAACTTCCATAAGTTCTCAGTCAAAAATCATGTTAGAAAGTTAAAGTTCTGGGAGAACTTGAGTTTGGCTTGAGAACTTGAGTTCTGGAGATAAAGTAACTCAAGTTTAAATATGCACTTCCATAGGTTTTATCCAGAGAAATAATCAGAATCAGTGAAAAGCTATAGAACTTGAGTTTGGGATTGAAAACTTGAGTTCTGGTGTCATCAACACTTGAGTCCAGAAATGCACTCCTGCAAGTTTCAATTAGAAAACTATGAAGATAACCTGAATTAAAGGGAGAACTTGAGTCTAATGAGAGAACTTGAGTTCTGGGGACTTTTGCACTTGAGTGTGAAAGTGAACTCTTGCGAGTTCCTAACAAAAACAACATGGAGATATGATAACAAAACACTATAAACTCCAGTTTCATAGAGAGAACTTGAGTTTGTCAGTTTCGGAAACAGAATGAATTGCAAAGATCAATTTGAATATACTTAAATATTATTTATTCATTATGTTTCCACTTGTTACTATATCTAAATGTCAACTAACATATATTTCTAGTGTGAAACAGGATATTGAACATTCGGATTAGAGAGTCACTTGTGGCAAACATCGTCACTCAAAGTGATGAGTCCCAGAATGCAGAAATTTAGTCTCTGATTATCGATCCAATGTATTCATGGCTAATACTTTATTGTATCAATGGTTAAAGTATTTTTCCAGATTAACAATGAAGAATTCATGGGAAGAGAAAAAAAGTTGTTTTATGGAAGTAGAGCGTCCACCCATGTAATGGCTATTTTTTCAAAATGTGCTTAACAGTCAAACGAAGCAACGAGACTCTAATGGACGAATGCTTGCAATGGTTATCTACCACTACTCAACTATATATATGGAAGCATTCAAAGAAGAGATTGAGACAAGAAAATGCATGCTTATATCATGAGTCATCCTCTTTAGTCTAACCACTCTCTATTCTTATCTGTTTTTTGTATCATTTATCGTTGAGAGTGATATTATTTGTATTTTACTTTCAGTGAGCATCTTATCTACTATGTGAGAGAGTCTGTAAACGTTCTCAAATATATTTCTAAGTTGATCTCAAGATAGAGGGACCTTGAGAGGATAGATTTCCTTATAGGGAAGCTATAGAGAGAATTATCGGTAAGAATTTCTGCTCGTAAGACTTATAAGGTGTAAGCAGTAGAGAACATTGCTACTCATAAAACTTATAGGTGTGTAAGCAGGAGAGAACGTTGTTGCTCATAAGACTTGTACAGGTAAGTAGGAGAGAAAGGTCTTCAGGATTGCTCTGCTAGTAAGACTTGCAGTAAAGGGGAGTGAACATTACAGTGTGCAAGGGGGAGTAACTCCGTAGTAGGCTTCACAAGTGCCCCGCTAAACTTGTGGGTTGTAAAGGCTTTCCTTGTGCCCTATTAAACAAGGACATAGTGGTTTGTAAATCTCAAGAGGAGCCTAGGGACTGGACGTAGGTCATCGTGGATTGGACCGAACTAGCATAAATCACAGTTTGCATATTCTCTTCCATAATCTCTTATATTTCCAGCATATATGATTTACATGATTTCTTGTGATTTTATACTTCCACACTCATTGATTTAATAAGTTGCAAAAAGATTTTAAGAGATCTTAAATTCTTATTATACACCCAATTCACCCTCTCTTGGGTGTCAACCAGTTCTTACAGTTGGTATTAGAGCTCAGGCTCTTGTTTAAAAAACTTAATCATCTCAAGAGTTATCAGGAATTATCAATGGCTGATTTTGGGTGTTGTATGCTTTCAAAAGATTTTGATTATACAGTTCCACCTTTTTTGAAAGATACTGATTTTTGGTTTTAGAAAGCTAGAATGACTTGTTTTATAAAAGCATTTGATTATGATATACATGTTTTTGTATTGATGTGCATGATTGATTTGCTTGATTATGAGTAACATATATGAATGATTGAAGCTCTGTTTCTATTAATTCTATGACCATATGTATAAGATGTGAAGCATTGAGCATGCAAATATGTCATTATGTGATCATGAATTGAGATAAGGCAAGCATGTCATACACAAAGCATTTATTTTGCATGCATAATGGGTATTGTTTGCTGCTGAGATTCTCTTAAATCTCACCCTCCCTCACCCAACCATATAGGTGTTTGAGCACAAGAGGTGTGCATGATGATATGCCAGAGGAATTTGTGAAGAAAGAATTGAGGTTTGATGCGCGATAGTATTGATTGTGTAAATTATTGTGTAAACATGTTGAGAGAAATGAAATTTCCAGATATGACATCCGTGACATATATAAATACGAATAAGAATGGAAATGGTAAAAGTTATGATTTTCTCAAAATTAAGTTGAGCAATTTGAAAGTACAGTTTTCCAAATGAATAGTGCCAAGGAAAATAATTGAATAAATTTTAGCTAGGAGTTTTAATTATCATTTTCCTAAGTCATAACAAGAACATTAGTGCTTTTGTATGTGTACTAAAGGGGCATAAATGGAGGGTGTTACAACCGAAGCTGTCAAACCCCTTATTTATTCTGACATTTATCATCATAACAATGCGTAGTTCAGCGGGCACACATGAATAACATAAATATACTAATAATAAGTACATGATTACATTACAGGAATCCCCACATGATTTTGTGTATAATATTTATATACTGTAAAATAATAATAAGACTGCAAATAACCAACTACTTCTCCTGAACTAGACCGGAACCTTCAAATTCCGGTATTTATGACTTTGCCCTTCGAGCCGCTTCCTTTAACTGGATAAACTATGTATTATGGAAAGGGGTGAGATTCGGAAGAATCTTATTAGTAACAGTCTATCAATCATATAAAACATGATAAACAAATATGAAATGCACCATATATTGTAAAATAATAACAACACTGTAAACATGTGTCTACACACTGTTCAGGGCAAAATGACTGTTTGGACCCCTACTTATCTGTGTACCTTAACTAAGTCCCAGACCACAACTAGGTAATGTGTGTAACACCCCAAATTTTAAGATAAGGAAATTGAGAATAAGTCTAATTCAAGTAAACTACTAGGCCCTGGTTTGGCTAGTGTCACAAATGGGCACGAGTAATTCTCACCAATAATGCAAGGGCAAAATGGTAATTTTGCCAATAAAGCAAGAAATGTGTATTTTTCTCTATGATTGTAATGAGATGGGAACTAAAAAGGAAGGGAAATGATTTCTAAGTAAATTAATTCCAAAGAAAAGACAAAGAGCCATTAAGCTAAGGCTACGATTAACCACATGAAGGTGGTACAATAGGTACAATGAGATAGTTTGAGAATAATAATTCTCTCTATATATCTCACTATTTTATTGGATAAAGAAACATGACAAAGGAGATGAATTCTCATGCAAGAAAGTTAAAGATGTGGACTAATGATTATAGCCACATAAGAGTCATTTTTAATGACTCATCATCCTTTCTCATTAAATCATTTCCTGCATGCCATTTGGAATCAGATAAGAACGCAGAATGAACGAGAAATCGAGACAGAATGAGAAAATGAAAGAACGCGGAGATGGAACGAGAACGCGGAGGAGAGAGAGAAGAGAGAGAAATCTTTGGAGCTCCGAATCGCTATCAAAACGGTGTCTTCTCTCCAAGTACCCTTCTCTAACATTCTTCTACTCATCACGAGCTTCAATTCTATGGATTCAGATTCTTGATTGGTGACTGTTGGTGTCGTCTCGCCAGTTAGAGTGTCACCGAAATTCCGAACCGAATTCATAAACAAGTTAAGGTAAGCGTATGCTTCCTTTCTACCATTTCGGTATGTTGATTGGATGAGTATAGGAGAAGTTGGGTACTATTCACCTCTCATTCAATTATGCATTTTAATGGTTAAAACGATATCCAATGCTTGCCTAACTAGTCAATCATGTGATTAGAAGTAAAAAGGATTTGTTTAGGCAAGACAGAACGAGAAACCGACATAACTCGTCTGAGAACTCATAATTGCTACTAATTGTGTGGCACAAAGATGGAGTTGGAATTTCATCAATTGGATGATTCCATTGAGTTCAGAAGAGCGAAATAAGTAAGTTTCATGTTGATGTTGGAGTGAGAAAAGGACTGGTGTGGGAAATGACTGAATTGCCCTTTAAGCGCTAAGAAATGTCTGTCAAGGGGTATTTTTGTCATTTAGAGCCTGAATTTGAGTAAACCGAGGTCACCAATGGATTCTACACGTGAAATTGTATAGGATCACCTTAAGTCAATAATTGGGTACAAATGGGCATACGCTAAGTCTTAGATGTATTTTGGTAATTCTACAACTATGAGCTATGATAACCAACACTATGAGTCTAGAATGAGTTACGAGTAATCAATAACTCACTTATCCTAAATGTGTAATTTTAGGATATATTGATAGACGAGCCGGAATCGAAGCTGGACCAAGGACGAGCTGAAAAGGTCATATTCCAGGTAGTAACTTCCTTCTTACATATACTATGTGATAACTATTATGAATGTCATCCATTGTAGCATGAACTAATGTTCTAAACAACCATTTGCCATGTTACGGTCGGGGACCCAACAGGGGCTCTAAGTCGACCAAGGTGCGGACGTATAGTTTCGCCTTGGGCAAGTGTACACACGAACATATGATCATCTTACATGCCATGACATTGCATATCTATTTCACATTCTATTTGTATGTAAGCATGTTACTACTGAGATTCTCTCGAATCTCACCCTTTCCATACAAAGTGTAAGTTTCCAGCAGTTGTCGATGGCTCGATAAGCGAGGAGGATAATTTCCTCAACTGGAGGTTGCGGACTAGAGCAAGAAGAGGATGTTGGTTATCTGAAGGCCGTGTATGATTTTAAGGTCTGTAAATAGTTGTAAACCCCTATTATTTAAACTATGTAGCATTATCAAGCATTATTATCATTATTATTGTTGTTGTAATAATATCAGTGTAGTTATTCTATTTGTATGTGCCCTCTGTTGTGTAATCGCGCCTCTGAGTAATATAATTGATGGGATGAGAGTCCCTACAATTCTTCCGCATTATGCTACTCTGAGCACTATCCCATGATTGGACAAGTGCGTTGAGCAATTTATGCTCATATGTGAAGGTCGTTACAATGTGCCCCAGGCATTATGTATATCATATCACAAAATATAGCAACATACAACATATAAACTATCACATAGTATATGAGATATAGAGTTGCTATTTGAATGTCCCTTCCCTACTCTACTTTCTGTCCAATACCTTTAATTCAGCTTGGGCTATTGATATGTCCTAAATTTGCAAATATAAAATAAATGAGTCATTACTCATTCATGTATTATTCTAGACTCATTTTGTTAGTTATCTAACACAGTCATATAACTTTTTGTAATAAAATTCTTTACCCTAAGTGTCAAACCCCTTAATATTTTGACATTTATCAGAGTATCCACGCGTAATTCAATGAGCATACAGAAATAGTACAATACACTGATATAAAATTATTGATTACATTATAGAAAATCCCCTACAGGGTTTGTACAGGATACATAATAAATTCTAAATATAACGAACGACAGATAGATAACCAACAGAAAATGTTCTGATCATCATCGGACCCTTAATTGCTACCACTGCAGCTTTACCCTTTTAGTTGTTTCCTCTAGCTGAATTAATTTTTGAATTATGGAAAGAGTGAGATTCATATGAATCTCAGTAGCAACATACTATCACTCATATAAAATGTGAAAAGTAAACATGCATAGCTGTATTTATCATGATGCAAACAACATATGTTCAAGATTAAAGCAATGATTTTTCCTGGGATCAAAATGATCGCCTAATAACTATGTTCACACAACAAGTCATATGGTAATCATCCTGCAAACAACATATTTATTATCATATCCACTATATTGTAATCACCCTGCACACATCATATTATTGTGATTACACCTAATAGGTACCAATGCCACATAGGCTCATAATACCACAATGCAACACATTATACAGAACATGGCAAACAATGCATATTGACATTCACATTGAATACGAGAGATAGAGTTACTACCTCGACTCCTTTGCAAAGCCTAGCTACTATCAGTCCTTTAACTCTTCATCTGGCTGGGGCAATTATCAAATCCTAAAATTCCCAAATTAATTGCAAATGAGTTATTACTCATTTATACTTCTTATTAGAATTTATAAGTTGGTTATCTTATCCCTTAATTGTATATTTACCAAAATGCCCCTAGTGAATCTCTGATACCTCATTTCCCAACACTACGTTATAGTACCCATTTAGCTAATACTCACCGAATATAAATGTCAGAGTGCCAAAATGCTAGAACTTTATACAATACCTCTGCTGGATATAAATATTCACATATAAGCACAATCATACACAATTCATTTTACAATACTTATATCTTCTCACTACTCCACTTCATATACAAACCCAAAAATATTAAAAGTCCTAAAATACATAACAGGAATTGACAACCTAAGCTAAGCTCTTTCGCCGCTCGGCCTCAGCTCATCATCATTTACCTTCTATTTGCCCCGCAAGCTTCCTCCCTGTACTGGAGATTTGTTTTTTGGGAAAAAATGAGATTCACAGGAATCTCAATAGTAACGCAATCAAGCATATAAGATAACACACACAAGCATGCTTTACTCACACAATCATCAACAAAATCATCATAACATCATTTACTGCAATACATGCAATTCATAATCTGACATCACGCTAGACAAGTTCTCTTGGCCCTGAGGGGTACTCGCGTAAATATAGGCCCCGGGCACCGCTCGTGCATTTATGAACATTTCACCTGAGTTTCAGCCCAACCTCTAAAAGGCCCCGGGTGATCACTTCGCTCAATCTAAACATGCTAGACATTTTGATGATGATACAAACAATACATATGCATGTCATGTCATATGAAGAAGGTTACTACCTGGTTGCTCCTCTATGCAACTTTCCCACTCGATTCAAGCTCTGACAACTACTGAGGCCAGACTGGTTATCAAGTCCTGAAATCTTTAAATACCGTAAATGAGTTATTACTCATCCATACATCCTTCCAAACTCATAACATTGGTAAATTTAGGCTAATGGTGCCAAAATACCCATTAGGTCCTGATTATTAGCATTTTCCTTAAAATCGTGATTTAGGCCATTCCTACACATTTTCATGTGTAGAATCCATTTCTAGCCTCAAATTGGCCAAATTCAAGCTCAAATTACAAAAATACCCTTGACAGCCCCCAAATAAGGCTTAATACTGGTAATTTTGTCATTTCACTTTCTGTGGCTTTTTCTCACTTCGGGGTCAACATAGACACTACACAATTTGGCCTCCTAAATCTAATGGAAGCATCAGAATTATCAAATTCCTATCCATTTTCCACGTCCAACACAGGGAAGGGAAAATAAATTCCCAGAAAAGTTGTGTCGGATTCTCATTTTCTTTGGCCTAATCACCTCCTTTCTACTTATAACCAATATATTAACCAGTTAGACACTCATTTGACTTGATTAGAGACATTTACATATTATGTTCTCTTTGGTTTTCTTCAATTATCTTATACTAAATGAACCACAATCAAGCCCAAAAAAACTCTACTAACCTTAATTAAGCAAGAGGAACAAGTTTATGAAGTTACCTCTTGATTTCTTGGACTTTCTCTCTCCTGCACATTTTCTCTCTCTCCTTTCAGCGTTTGAATCAGCTGAAATACCATGGCTCTAATGGTAAGGAAATGAATAGAAGAGATCATGGAGGAGATATATAGCTTAAATCACAAGATATAAGCTCATCACCTTAATCTTGGATGAACCCTAGCTTCCTTCTTCTGTTCAGTTCTTGTTCTCCAGCTCTCTCACACTCTTACTGGATCAGTTTGATAGGGATAATGAAGCTGAAGAGATGAGGGAATAATAATATAATGAAGGGTTAATTAAGTGTGACAAGTGTCACCCTTTCATTGGCCCATAATTGCATTATTCCTTAATTAATCACATTTCACTTTTCTCTTCCTCATTCCAGCTGAAATTTACATGAGAAATAGGAGACAAATCTGAATCTCCAATATCTCATTGTGCCTTCTCATAACTTGTTGACCAAGTCATTGACTTTTTGACTATTTGCCCATAATTTACGAAAATTGATTTATTTATGATCAAGTAGTCATTTTACTCTTTTTAATTCCAATTTAACTTAATTTAGTGGGAATACTGGGGAAAATAACTATTTTCCATTTTATAGAAAAATTACCGTTTTACCCCTGTATTTTATAATTACCGAAAGAAATCATTCTCCGCCTATTTCTTCGGCTTAACTCCATTTTGGCACGTAAATGAGGCTATTATTCATATCACTTAATTTCTTCAATTTTGGTCATCATAATAGGCATTTAATGGCACATTTATTGCCTTCTTACATCCTTATTCGGCCAATTTACGCGCAACCAGCGATTGGCATATTTTCCATAAATTCTCATCAATTCATTCACATCATTTTTTCACCATTTTATTCCACTAAATATACATCAAATATATACATAAATATATTGGTGAAAAATGGGGTATTACAGTTCTCCCCCCGTTCAATAAATTTTGTCCCTGAAATTTGCTACACCACTTGCGGCATAAATCCTGGGTAACGTTTCTGCATATCTTCTTCTGATTCCCAAGTCGCCTCCTTTAGCGATAATCGTTTCCATACCACTTTCACAAATGGTATGCTTTGATGCCTGAGCCGCCTTTGTTGTCTATCAATGATTCGTTCTGGCTTAGCCTCACAGGTAAGATTATCTTGCATATCTAGATTTTCATACTCAATAATATGTTGAGGATCCGGCTGGTACTTCTTCAACTGGGAAACATGAAACACATCATGTAATCTGCTTAAATTTGGGGGTAGAACAATCTTGTACGCTATAGGCCCAACTCTTGCCAATATCTCAAATGGCCCAATGTAGCGAGGACTTTGCTTCTTTCTTTTCAATGCTCTTCCAACACCAGTAACAGGTGATATTTTCAGAAATATATGATCACCGACCTGAAACTCCAACGGCCTTCTTCGTTTGTCGGCATAACTTTTCTGTCTACTCTGGGCTACAAGCAATCTTTGCTTGATAATCCTGATCTGCTCAGTCGTCTGATCAACTATGTCTTGCCCATATAACCTTCTTTCCGATAACTCTATCCAATAGAGAGGGGATTGACATTTCCTCCTATATAACGCTTCATACGGAGCCATTTGAATGCTCCTATGATAGCTATTGTTATAAACAAACTCTGTAAGAGGAAGGTATTGATCCCAACTTCCTTTGAAATATATTACACACGCTCTTAACATATCCTATAGTGTCTGTATGGTTCTCTCTGACTGTCCCATTTGAGGATGATAGGCCGTACAAAAACTCAACCGAGTGCCCAAAGCATCATACAAAGATCTCTAGAACTTGGATGTAAACCGAGGATCTTTGTCAGAGATAATACTCTTTGGTGTCCCATAGAGTCTCACTATCTCCTTCATATAAATTTCTGCCAGTTTATCTAGAGAATAGTTAGCACTAATCGGTATAAAGTGCGCTGACATCGTAAATCGATCAACGATCACCCAAATTAAAACATGATTCCAAATTTTGGGTAATCCGACCACCAGATCCATGGTCACACTTTCCCATTTCCATTCTGGAATTGTGGGACTTTGAAGCAATCCTGATGGTCTCTGGTATTCAATCTTTACTTTTTGACAGGTAAGGCATCATGCCACGTATTTTGTCACATCCTTTTTCATTCCAAGCGACCAGTATACCATTTTCAAGTCATGGTACATCTTTACCATTCCTGGATAGAGAGTATAGCGACTCTTATGTGCATCATCGAAAATTTTCTTCCTCAGATCATCCCTCGATGGTATATAAGTTCTTTGCTTGTACCAAATTAGTCCAGCAAGTGATAGATCAAAATCTCAAGTCTCTCCTCGTTCAATCATACCTCTAATTGATTTTGCTCATTCGTCTTGCATCTGAGCTTCCACAATTTCAACTTTCAAATCATTCTTAACTAGACTAACACTATAGCCTGCACAGAGGATCTGATTTGACAGATTCAGATCTCTAAAATCTTCTATCAATTTTCTCTTTTGTATCATCATAACTACCACATGTACCGCTTTACGACTAAGAGCATCAACGACAACATTAGCTTTACCTAGGTGATACTTAATCTCCAGGTTATAGTCCTTCAGCAACTCCATCCACCGACGTTGTCTCATGTTGAGCTCTTTCTGATCATATAGATATCTAAGACTCTTGTGGTCGCAGTATAGCTCAACGGTCACCCCATATAGGTAGTATCGCCAAATTTTCAACGCAAATACTATTGCTGCCAGCTCTAGATTATATGTGGGATAATTCAATTCAAGAGGCTTCAGCTGTTGAGAGGCATAGGCCACCACTCTGCCCTGTTGCATCAGGACACATCCCAGTCCCTGCTTGCTAGCATCACGGTAGACTACATAAGTCACCTCGAGATCAGGGATAATCAATACTTGTGCAGATGTCAACCTCTCCTTCAGCTTCATGAAGCTCCTCTCATAATGTTCGTCCCACTCAAATATCTGATCTTTTCGCGTGAGCTTGGTCAATGGCAAGGCAATCTAAGAGAAATCTTGAATAAATCTCTGGTAATAGCCTGCCTAGAAAACTGTGTATCTCAGCAATAGTCTCTGGCCTTTTCCAGTCTAATACTGCTTCCACTTTATTGGGATCTACTGAAACCCCTTCTTGCGAGATCACATGGCCCAAAAATTTAACTTCTGCAAGCTAGAACTCACATTTGCTCAATTTTGCTTAGAGTTGCTTCTCACATAAAATAAGGAGCACAATTCTCTAATGCTCTTCATGATCTTCTCTACTCTTAGAGTATATCAGGATGTCGTCGATGAAGGCTACTACAAAATGATCTAGGTATTGATGAAAGATACGGTTCATGTAGTCCATAAATACTGCTGGTGCATTGGTCACCCCAAAAGGCATCACTAAAAACTCATAGTGTCCATACCGAGTTCAAAAAGCAGTCTTTGGTATGTCCTCTGCCTTTACTCGTAGCTGATGATACCCTGACCTCATATCAATCTTCGAGAATACGCTCACTCCAGATAGTTGATCTAGAAGGTCATCAATCCGGGGAAGTGGCTACTTGTTCTTTACGGTTACTTTATTCAATTCTCTGTAGTCAATAAATAACCACAGAGTTCCATCTTTATTCTTAACAAATAGTATCGACACTCCCCACAGTGACACACTGGGTCATATAAACCCTTTCTCAAGCAATTCTTCAATTTGCTTCTTCAATTCAGCCATCTCATTTTGAGCCATTCAATAGGGGGCTTTCAATATAGACCTCACTCCTGGCATAATCTTGATTGCAAATTCCATTTCTCTTTTCGGTGGTATACTACTAAGGTCATCTGGAAACACCTCAGGAAATTCTTCTACAATGGGAATGTCTTTCAGTACTCTTTCTGTATTTACTTGCATGGATAAGAATAAGACATACCCCTAACATCCTCTTTTCAGGAACTTCGTAGCTTATGCCAATGAGAGGAAATTCAAGCTAACCCCTCCATGGTTAAACTCCAGTGGAGTAGGATATATAATCCTCTTGTTTCCATAATCTACTAGCATGTTATTTTCCGTAAGCCAGTCAAAACCCAATATGACTTTGAGTCTTTGGAGCGGCAAACAGATCAAGTCCACTATAGACTCATGTCCCTCGACATTTATAACACAGTTCAAACAAACATCAGTAGTCAAGGTTTTAACACCCATCGGTGTAGATACAATTAAATCAAATGGTAGTTTATGCATATGCATTCCTAGGCGCTTAGCACAGTTATAAACAATAAAAGAATGACTAGCACCTAAATCATATAAGACTTGCAATACACTACCATTAAGAAGAACTTTACCTTGAACTAGCTCTGGGGACTCCTTTACTTCTTGTTAAGTCAAAGAAAATACTCGACCCTGACTTTCCTGTCTAGGCTAGGCAGGTCATGGTGCTGCTCGTTGAGGACAATTTATCGTCAAATGGCCTGGCTTCTGGCAGGCATAACAGATTACTTGGCTTGTAGGAACATTGCACCATTGTCTTGGATGAGATTTACCACACCGACCACACATTTGCGATGTTGAGGGTCTCTGACCACCACGGTTTCTAGACCAAAAGGGCCTTTTATTGCCTCCCCTTTATGGAAAACCCTATCCGCTTCACTTTTGTGAGGTTTTTCCATGAATGGATCCACCTCTTTGGCTCATACCCTTATTAAACTGTACCCTTTTCAAATTCCCTTCCGTAAGTCGGCATGCTTCCACAGCCTTATTGAACTTTCTGAACTGCTGGGAAACCAACTGCTCTTCCATCTCAGGTTTCAATCCTCCAATGAGCATATCTGAGCTCCACTTCTCATCATTCTTAAGATTCAAGTAGGCGAAGTAACGAGACAGTCGAATAAACCGAGACAAGTATGAATCAAAGGTCTCATTATCACCTTGATGGATTGCCAGAAATTCGTTCTCTTTCTCAATCCTCACCGACCTTGGAAAATATTTCTCATAGAACTTTTCTTGAAACAATTCCCACATCAGAGGGATATTCTAAGCGTGTAATACCAATGTTGTATTCTTCCACCAATCATCAACATCGCCTACTAGCTTGTAGACTGCCATCTTGGCTTTCATTTCCGTCAGGCATCCGTGTACCTTGAAGATTTTCTTGAGATGATTTATCCAATTCTCCGCACCTTACAGGTTAAACCTGCCCTGGAATGCCTCAGGATGGTACTTTATAAACTTTGGCATCCAGTATCAGACCATATTCTCATCTGGTTCTTGAACAATAGGAATATCCATGTTTGCTTCATGTGACTGCGATGGCTCGTCACTAGATGATTGTTCCTCATTTGTATTCCCCTCAGAATGATTTCCTTCAAGTTGATTTCCATCAGGGCGATTCCCTTTCGGATTATTCCCTTCAGGGGGTGCTTCATCTGTATTCCACCTTTCCCTTAGTTCCCTGACTTCTCGTAAGTCCTCTATCATAATCTGCTGTTGAGCCAGCATGGTAAAAACTTGCTGCATCATATTAGGCTCTGGATTATTCTCAGGTTCAGGATTTTGCGGCGCATTCTTCTTTGGTCTACCTCGTCCCATTGTTTCTTTTCACTATTAGAAGGAACACTATGTCAATGTCATATCAATACTCATATGTACATACAACTTTCTAAATTTCATATACCAACATACATCAATCACATGTACTCAAACAACTAGGTATTCATATCAAAAGGAAATATGTTCTTCAATATAATTAGTCATATGTACAACAAGTGGCTTACTATTTACATCAAAATAAGCCCACACTACCTTACTATGCATATCATTATCCTTCTACTCCTTATACATATTAATCACCACATACATAATCATATGCTCAATGAAAGGTAAAAACTCAAAGGGACCTAGGATTACAATTTCATTTTTCTTCTTGATCCAAGAAGTGAAATCAGGAAGATAGGCTAATGTGGTTCAGATCCAAATATCATCATCTATCATTAGCTCTAACTCTTCTCTTTGCTCATACAACTTTTGCACTGACTCCAAGAATGCTATATATTGCATTATGGGAGTGAAGAATTTCATAAAATTCGTCACATAAAGATCCTTTAATTGCTCCCATAGTTCATCATTCGGATGTGGATCAAATGCCAACTTCTCTATTGGTGCATCCGACTACACAGCTGAGTCTGGATGTTGGAAACTATCCTCCGAGTCCACATCATCTTTGTCCACCACTGTGGTTTCGTCTTTAGCAATAGGATCAAAATATATTGGCCACTTGACGCTTTTCTTATGAGTTCGCGCCATCCTTGGTCCACGTCCTCCTCTATCGAGGATCATACCAACTCTTTCTTCTGGGATTTGCTCTTCCGGAGGAACTTGATTGATAGAAGGAAGTGAAGGTGACCTTCTTCTCTGCCTTCTACTATCCGACTCATCTCTCTTCTTGATTGCCACAGGAGCTGGTATGCTCTTACGAGCTGTCCGTCTTACTCTTGTTATACCGGCTCCTCTATACTCCACCATATGTGGATCCATATCCCGTTAATCGCAATGATGATGATATAATATTCTCTGCACAGAAATAATCAAGTTAGACAAAACTCAATGTGTCAAAGTTCCTAAGAGAAACATCACACAAAGGCTTATGTAACATGCTAGAAAACCACCACTGCACTGGAGTTTGGGGTGCATAGACTCGAGTTCTGGCCAGTGACTCAAGTCTTACAGCTTGCACTCAAGTTTAGTTGGTCTACCGCTGAAACCCAACTGATTCTCTACTATTGCACTCGAGTTCATAAAGGCGCACTCGAGTCCACCTCCAGATCATGTACTCGAGTCTGAAGAGTGTTGGAAAAAGTTCATTCCAGAAAATCTTCAGATTTCACTAAGTGCTACACTCAAGTCCACGAATTAGCACTCGAGTTTTGATGAGATATCACACTCGAGTCCTAAGAGTTCTGAGGAACGAGTTTGTACCCGAGAACCTCCAACACTAGAAATAACAAGCACGCACTCGAGTTTACCATGCAGCACTCGAGTTCTCACTGAGAGTGCACTCGAGTCCCGTAAGTTCACCCATGAGAGTTTCTACCCGAAAACCCTGAGAGTGAAAATAGAAGTCATGAACTCGAGTCCTCAGATCCACACTAGAGTTCTCAGAATCCATCACACTCGAGTCACGCGAGTTCGGACTTGGAAGTTTCCACCCGAGAGCTCAATTCCCAGTGGAAATCATCATGCACTCGAGTCCTTCACTTGGCACTCGAGTTCTCAAGCACATATCACTCGAGTTCACTTTTGAACTCTCACGAGTTTCTGTCCGAAAACACATGATTTGTGAGAAAATTCCTCATGCACTCGAGTTCTCAACCATCAACTCGTGTTCCGGGCTGAGATGTACTCCAGTTCTACCTGATAAACTCGAGTTCACCAGCAATTTTCCCCATCTGAATTCTCTTTCAAATATTCTTAAACTTCCTCATAATCCTCAAATCAACTCCATCACTTCCTCCACTCTTTCACCACACTTCATACTTATATTCTAAACCATCCCAACCATTTTAATACTAATGAATTGTCCAATTCTCTTAAGTCCAAGCAGAGAATTTCTAGCAATTACAAACTTATCACCAAAATCTATGCTCTATAACTCTGACAATATCCATAGTTGCCAGAACCATCACTCTGATACCAAAAATATGATACCTCATTTCCCAACACTACGATATAGTACCCATTTAGCTAATACTCACAGAATATAAATGTCAGAGTGCCAAAATTCTAGAACTTTATACAATGCCTCTGCTAGATATAAATATTCACATATAAGCATAAGCATATACAATTCATTTTACAATACTTATATCCTCTCACTACTCCACTTCATATACAAACCCAAAACTCATAAAAGTCCAAAAATACATAACAAGAATTGACAACCTAAACTAAGCTCTTCCACTGCTCGGCCTCAGCTCATTATCATTTACCGTCTCTTTGCCCCGCAAGCTTCCTTCCTGTACTGGAGATTTAAGAATGAGATTCATAGGAATCTCAGTAGTAACGCAATCAAGCATATAAGATAACACACACAAGCATGCTTTACTCACACAATCATCAACAAAATCATCATAACATCATTTAGTGCAATACATGCAATTCATAAACTGACATCGAGCTAGACAGGTTCTCTTGACCCCGAGGGCATCTGTGCACAGTGCATATAATGCAATCTCATAACTGATATCATGCTAGACAAGTTCTCTTGCCCCCGAGGAGTACCGGAGCAAAGATAGGCCTCGAGCACCGCTCGTGCATTTATGAACATTTCACTTGAGTATCAGCCCGACCTCTAAAAGGCCCTAGGTGATCACTCTGCTCAATCTAAACATGTTATACATTTTGATGATGATACAAACAATACATATGCATGTCATGTCATATGAAGAAGGTTATTACTACTTGGTTGCTCCTCTATGCAACTTTCCCACTCGATTCAAGCTCAGGAAACTACTAAGGCTAGACCGGTTGTCAAGTCTTGAAATCTTTAAATACCATAAATGAGTTATTACTCATCCATACATCCTTCCAAACTCATAACATTGGTAAATTTAGCCTAATGACGCCAAATTACTAAGATACCCCTTAGGTCCTGATTTTTAGCATTTTCCTCAAAATCGTGATTTAGGCCATTCCTACACATTTTCATGTGTAGAATCCATTTCTAGCCTTAAATTGGCCAAATTCAAGCTCAAATGACAAAAATACCCTTCACAACCCCCAAATAAGGCTTAATAGGGGTAATTTTGTCATTTCACTTTCCATGGCTTTTCTCACTTCGGGGTCAACATAGACACTATATAATTTGGCCTCCTAAATCCAATGGAAGCATCAGAATTATCAAATTCCTATCTATTTACTACGTCTAACACAAGGAAGGGAAACTAAATTCTCAGAAAAGTTGTGTCGGATTCTCGTTTTCTTTGGCCTAATCACCTCCTTTCTACTTATAACCAATATATTAACCAGTTAGACACTCATTTGACTTGATTGGAGACATTTACATATTATGTTCTCTTTGGTTTTCTTCAATTATCATATACCAAATGAACCACAATCAAGCCCAAAAAAACTCTACTAACCTTAATCAAGCAAGAGGAACAAGTTTAGGAAGTTACCTCCTTATTTCTTGGACTTTCTCTCTCCTGCACATTTTCTCTCTCTCCTTCTAGCGTTTGATTTAGCTGAAATACCATAACTCTAATGGTAAGGAAATGAAGAGAAGAGATCATGGAGGAGATATATAGCTTAAATCACAAGATATAAGCTTCTCACCTTAATCTTGGATGAACCCTAGCTTCCGTTCAGTTCTCGTTCTCCAGCTCTCTCACACTCTTTTTAGATCAGTTTGATCGGGATAATAGAGCTGAAGAGATGATGGAATAATAATATAATGAAGGGTTAATTAAGTGTGACAAGTGTCACCCTTTCATTGGCCCATAATTGCATTATTCCTTAATTAATCACATTTCCCTTTTCTCTTCCTCATTCCAACCTAAATTCACATGAGAAATAGGAGAGAAATTTGAATCTCCAATATCCCATTGTGCCATCTCGTAACTTGTTGACGAAGTCATTGACTTTTTGACTATTTGACCATTTTTTACCATAATTTACCAAAATTGATTTATTTATGATCAAGTAGTCATTTTACTCTTTTTAATTCCAATTTAACTCAATTTAGTGGGAATATTGGGGAAAATAACTATTTTCCATTTTACGACAAAATTACCGTTTTACCCCTGTATTTTATGATTTACCGAAATAAATCATTCTCGGCCCATTTCTTCGGCTTAACTCCATTTTGGCACTTAAATGAGGCTATTATTCATGTCACTTAATTTCTTCAATTTTGGTCACCATAATAGGCCTTTAATGGCACATTTATTGCCTTCTTACATCCTTATTCGGCTAATTTATGCGTAACTGGCGATTGGCATATTTTCCATAAATTCTCATAAATTCATTCACATCATTTTTCACCATTTTATTCCACTAAATATACATCAAATATACACATAAATGTATTGGTAAAAAATGGGGTATTACAGAATCTGATCTCATTCCCTTTTTACCTGATATATTTGTACTTCACCAAAAATTATGACCCTGGCTAATCCTACACAATTTTGTGTGTAGAATCCATTTTTAACCTCAGATTAGTCAAATTCCAGTCCAAATTACAGATTGACCCTGGCAAATTCCAGTCCATTTTTAAGGGTAAAATTGTCATTTCACATTCTAGAACTTTTCATACTTCACAATTCACATGAACCCTACACAATTTCCCCTTCTAAGCATCATGGAACTATCAAAATTATGAAATTCCAAATATAACCCTTATTTCTAAGGTTGGCCAAAAGTTTACAATTTTTGGGAAAAATTGGACTTTCATGATTTTAATCCTTAAAGAACCTTCTTTCCACTTGTTTCATCAAGTAAACACAACCAATATAAATTTGGGTAGCATCTTCCCTTAAGACTTGAACATCCCAAGTTACAGAATTTACCACAAACAAACTAATATCTAGCCAGACAATAGTATAACTACATTTCCAACAAGAATTCCAAAGTTTTTGCAACTTACCTTGTTTCTTCTTCTTCTTTCTTCTTAGACCGTCACCTTCTTCCTCCTTTTCTTGTGTTCTTGCTTTTTGGATGGCTAATCCAAGATGATATAAAGATTAAGTAGGGATTTTAATGAACTAGAGAACAAGAATAAGTAGAAATTTCTACCTACTTACCTTGTTCTTGCTCCTTGAGCCTTACCTTCTCTTCTTGGCCTTTCTTTCCTCCTAGCTTTTTTCTCTCTTTCTTCTTTCCCATCTTGGTGAGCTTAAGCCTTATATAGAGGAGGGGGAAGATGTTCTAGAGTTCTCTTGGTTCATCCTTAGAAGTTATTATTTAATTAGGTATTTTGGCATGTGAAATTTTTTTATTATTTTCCTTCTTTCTTGATTTCTCTAGAATTCTCTTCCTTGTTGCCATATGTCCACCTTTTAACAATAACTTCTCCTTCTTATCCATTCTTCCAAATTTGTCCTCTTCCTTAATTATTAAGGAAGATTTGCTTAATTTAGACAAAATGACCATTTTGCCCTTACATTCTTCCATTTTTGCACTTGCTGGAAAAATTGGCAGACGTTCATCAAACTTTAAAAATTCATATCTAATTTCATAGACGTCCAATTGGTATGGTTCCAAAGGCTACATGACCCTTATTAAGTATATGTTTAAGGAAAAATTTACCTTTTAGCCAAATAGAATCTTAGAATTTTCAGAAGTTTCATTTTTGGATGCTGCCTTAGAAAATAGCCAGTTTTAATGGGCTAACTTCAAAAATACATGTCTTCTTGTGTACAGATTCAAATGACATATATGACCTATCAAGTTAAATATTGATAAGTTTACTTTCATTATGGAAATTTTCACAATTTTTGGATATTATTTGCCTATTTAAAAATGTCACACAACATGGCTGCCTTACAGGGAAACTCACTGGTAGCATCACTAACTTGTGTACCAAATAAATATGTTGTGTGTAATATCCCAAATTTTGGGACTAAAGGCATAAGATTAAGCCTAGATCAAGCGGACTGCTAAGCCCCGGTTTAGCAAATGTCCCTATGAGGCATGTTTAAATTCCCCAAAATTTCTTAATATCATTGGATATTAAAAGAAATCATATTATTGAGCTAAAGAGCTCGGGGAATAACAAAACGAAATGATTGGAAGTCACACATAATATAGTAAAGTGGAACACAAAGTAATTTTGCCACTGGTGAAATTCCCGGTGTGGCAGTGGTGATTGTGTGACCTTTTTCGATGGTAAATGATGGTGAAAAATTATAAAACTTTCCAGAATGAAAGTAGACTTATCAAACTTCAATTTGATAGGTCATATAAGTAATTTGGAGTTGTACACAAAGAGAAATAAATTTTTGAAGTTAGCCCAGTGAAATTAATTATTTTCTGGGACAATATTTAAAGATTAAAATTCTGGGAAGAATGAACTTCCAATTGGCCAAAAGTTATATTTTTCCTTAAAACTAAACTCAATAAGGGTCGTATAGCCTTTGGAATCACTCCAATTGGACATTTGTACAATTAGATATGAATTTTCAAAGTTAATGAAAATTCTGCAGAATTTGGATATTATATGCGAAAATTCAATTTTTGGGCGAATCAGAGGGTGACACGTGGCAGCTGAAAATATCTGATCATTTAACCATTAATTCATCATCATCCTCAGCTTATTTCCACGGGAAAACTGACCAGAAGAGAGAGAGAGAAAAGGGAGAGAGATATGGAGAAAGAAGAGAAAATTCATTCTTTTCTCCGAAACACTGCCGAAACGGCATTCTCTCTCAAAGTACCCTTCAGTAAACTTCTTCTACTCATCGAGATCTTCATTCCTATGGTTTTGGATTTTCATTTGGAGGTGTTTGGTACCGTCTCACCGGCCGGGGTATTGCCGGAATTCCAAACCGTTTGTGGAAATGAGTAAAGGTAAGCGTAAGCTTCCTTTTTAACCGATTGGTTTGTCGTTTGGATGAGTTTTGGGAAGGTTGGGTACTGTTCATTCTGGTTTAAATTAGTGTTTTGAATGGCTAAATGATGTCCAATGGATGTATAAATAGCTAATCACTTGATTATGAGTAGTAAGGAAGTGATTAGGCAAGAGAAATCGAAGAAACAACAAACTCTTTCTGAGAATATAATTTTCTTCTGTTTCTGCCCTGTACTTTTCGTGTAGGAGGAGTTGAAATTTGATGATTTTGATGCTTCCATTGGATTTAGGAGGCAAAATTGTGTAGGTATGCAAGTGTTCATGATTTTTGGATGCTTGTATATGAATTGGGAATTTTTGGAAATTGATGAATAAATACTGTGTAATTCGTTGTCTGGAAGCAGTGTTGTTGTGCGCGTGTTTTCAATGGGTAAAACTTGTCTGAAAATTCCGAAACTCTCCAGTTTGAAAGTAGAGACATAGACCTTTAATTTGAATGGTCATAATGGTTAATTGGATAAGTATACTATGAGATATGAATTGTTGAATTTTGGCCCTGTTTTCTGGAAAGAATCTGAAACAGTTGGTGTTTGGAAAATTTCTGGGAATGGTGTAGTGGTGGCGTTTAAACTCGAGTATTTTTATATAAAACTACACTTAAATGGCTTCAAATATAGCTTTGAACCACCTCAATTGGAGTTCTATAGAATTAATTATGATTTTTCAAAGTTTGGTCAAAAATGCTGGTAGATTGAGTACCATGCGAATTTGTGTAAGAAATTGGCCAAATATAATTGTAATGAACTCCAAGGGTGAAAGTAAGCCTATAGGGCTAATGTGGGCCATTAGGTATTCAATTTTCATGGCTCTAATGATGTTATCACTTGCATAGGGCCATGAAGTGATAAAGAAGGAGCAATGGTTGGCGGATCAAGGGACAAGAAGAGAAGGACATAAAGTCCACCAGGTAGTGAACTTACCTTTTCTGCATGTATGTGATATGTATGTTTGGCATTGATTATGTGACTGCTTTGCCTATTTGTGTGGAACATGTATGATTGGTTGAAGCTCTGTTATATTTGTGCAATGGCCATATGTATGTCATAACATCGAGCATGCAGCATGTCATTATGTTGGCATGAAATAGTGTAGGCAAGCATGTCATGCATTCATATATATCTGGCATGCATAGTGGTAATGTTTGCTACTGAGATTCTCTCGAATCTCACTCCTCCCAAACAACCATTCAGACAGGTGAGTATTGGAAACGTGCTGAGATCAGAAAAGAGGTATGCACGAAGAAGGGCTGTTGCTGGTTGTTTGAAGGTCTGTAAATATTGTGTAAACCCCTAGTGGGGAAACTTTTGTATTTTAATCAAGCAATATTTTATTAATATTATCAGTATATTCATGCTATTCCTGTGTGCCCACTGAATTACGCATTGCTACTCTGAGTAAGGTCAGTAATAAGGGATATATGAGGCGGGTCGTTACAGTTGGTATCAGAGCAAGCGGTTCTGGCAACAGGATAGTATACTGATATGTTTGATTATAACATGACAAGACCAGTGAAGTGGATTACTTGAGCTAGTTCACAATTAAGCCCAGTGGGTGGTATAAGATTGTCCTAGATCTGTTGGGTAAGGCTAAAGTTTGAGCCTCATTCTAGAGTAGGATCACCAATGGGCTAACCAGAGTCGGAGAGATAAGTCACAGACAACCTTATGGACTTTTGGGAGCATATTACAGGGTATGTGTCTAAATACATCTACCAATACTAATATGCGGCCCAAGCATAGTATTTTGATGTCCGGAGGCGGTGGGCATAATGGTTAGGATAAGGGCAGCCATGGGGTACCGGTATTTGAAAGCAGCTTAAGCCGGTATCTTTATATTTGCATGGGTACACAAAAGTTAAGCGTGCTCAACTCAGGAAAATCTCGGAATGGGTGACCTCCTGGGAAGTACTTTGAAAATCTCAAGTCTTTTGATTAAAGGTTTGGGATCGTGATTAGAGGTTCTTAGATGATCTAAGAAATGATGAGAGATATGGAGATGATAAAGTAAGTGTTAATCTTTAATCTAAACCCTTTCTGTTGCAGTGAATACTGCTCAGATAAGTTGATTTGATGGGGTTATGGAAACTCAAGGCATAGTGATTGTTTTGAGGTTTCTCTATATTAAGTAATGATCCTCAGTAACCCATGGGGTTAAAGTCATATAGGCATGATATACGGTGATGCATGATGAGTGGTGATTATGCCGTATGTCTATCCTAGAGGATTTGAATTGATGATACTGAAGGTTGAGGATATGATTGAATCAGATCTAAGCTTAAATGGTGCTTAGGTCAGAATGTGAATAAGGTTACACTAGGGTTTTATTCCATGATGAGAGTCTAAACCATGTGAACCTTATAGATGATGATGGACCTTCAGTAATTGTTTGAGGATATTACCTGAAACCGTAGAGGTTAGAATATGCGCTATTGATTTTGATTCTTAGCGTGCCTATTGGGTATGATTGAGGAAAGTGAATTTTCAGATTTATGTGATGTTGAGGTTCTAAGAGTTGAACCATAACCTGAGAATCAAATGTCATAGTTGAATTGATTCTTCAGGAAGTTAAGATAGCCTGAGTGGCTTGAGGTACTAGCATATAGTACATAATTGTGTATGAGGTTATTGGAGGTTGCTAGTTGCTAATCTAGCATAGGGAAAGATCTTGATCATAGAATATTCCCTTAAAATTGTGATGATTGCCTGGAGCTGGACTGATATTGAAAGTCCATATTAAATTACCCCAAATGAGATAGCAGATTACAGAACTGCTAAGGAAGAAGGACCTTATGAGATTTAGATCCCGTTATAATGATGCTTCCATTCAGAGGCGACCAACCAGATAGTGCTACTTATGGAGGATTCTGATCAGAAAGGGCTACCTACAGGGAGTTCTAATCGGAAAGGGCTACCTATGGGGAGATCTGATTGGAAAGGGCTACCTACAGAGGGTTCTGACCGGAGGGGCTGACCAGGTGTATGGGCGCCTGTGTGAAGCACCGAGTTCAGTATTGTAGTGTGAAGCCACCATGACATCGAACTATAGTGTGTAGCCGCCGTGACGACAAACTGTGGAGTGAAGCCGCTGTGACGTTGAAACTGTAAAGTAGAGCTACGGGGACGTCGACTCTCAATGGTGGTATCTTATAATGAGTCTTCTATCGCATAAGTTTCCTTGAGAAGAAGGGTCGAGTGACCCAGTAAATTGTTATGGGGGTGCTCCAGTGCCGAATGATGACAGAGATTAAGGAAAGCTACTCTTGCTCTCATATCCTATGTAATGGTTCTGCATGTATGTATTTACCATCACGTGTATTCGTGTTATGAATATACGGTAGGCAGTAAGACCTTTTGGGCCAGTGTGTCCTTAGGCAGTCAGACCTGACGGGCGGAGGCCCGAGGCGGTAAGTCCCGTAATGCCTCTGGTATAGGGGGTGATTCCCTGGGCAGTAAGACCTGATGAGCATTCAGAATTTGCGGGGTGGTCGCCTGGGGCCTATTGCGCGGGTGGACGCCCAGGCCATAGAGATTCCTATTTTGCACGAGCAGTCATCCGAGGCCTATTGTGTGAGTAGACGCATTGCGCGGGTGGACACTCGGGGCCATGGAACTCATGTGATGCACAAGTGGAATCCCTGGGCCTATTGTGCGGGTGAACACTTGGGGCCGAATGCTCATGTGATTATTGTTGTGATGATGGTTTGTTTAGCATACTTCGTGAACATTGCATAAGAGTATGAATGAGATGAGTAGCAAGAGATGGAGCCTGATATGAGAAGTTATTCGGATGTCCCGTGCGACTGCAGCGTGAGCCGAGTGCCGTTGTAGTGGGCCTAGTGGGGCAGTCCGTTATATAAAAAGTTGAGCCCGTGGAGGGGTGGAAGTTGGTCAGATGTCCCGTACGACTGCAGCGTGAGCCGAGTGCCGTTGTAGTGGGCCTAGTGGGGCAGTCTGTTACATAAAAATTATACCAGGGTTTGTCGAGTGCAGTTTTAGTGGCAAATGTCGCATGCTCGATACCTTAAAAGGTCTCCTTTGGGGCATAATGGGTATGATTATCTCATAAGCTTGCCGCACTCAAGCCTGGTGAGCCAGGGAGTGTGGGCCAGACTCCCGTGCGGTTGCAGGGGGCGCCCAATGAGGGTAGCTCTGCAGTGGGCCTAATGGGAGGGCTGTATTTAATAAGGATGATGGACGGTATGTCCTAAAGCCATAAAACCTAATGGGTTATTAAATCCTTAGGCTAGCAAAATGTGAGATATGATTAAAATGAAGCCAAGTAGAGGCTTGAGGCAATAAGACCCGAGATGCAAGTTTGCATTGGACAAATGTCTGGGGGCCATAAGACCTATATGTCTAAGTGCTATGGTTATTACCGAGCACCGTAACATGGACCAATGTATCCAAAAAAATATATTGAGATTGATAGAATCATGAGTTGTACTAGATTGTAGTAGAAGCAGTAAGCCTAAGATGCCTACGGCATAGAGGGTGAATCCCTAGGTTGTAAAGCCAGAATATCCAGCGTCTTGGAAGTTGAATAAGCTGTAAGGCTTGATGTGCATACAGTATGATATGGGTGAATCCCAAAGGGGCCGTAAAGCCTAGTATGCATAAAAGATGATTCGGGATAGTCCCGAAGGGGCAGTAAGGCCTAAGAAACCAAGCGCTGTGAGGTTGGACTAGTGAGTCATGTGTGAATGATACATACTGGGTACAAAATGAATGAAAGTACTACATAGTGACTACAGAATGAAAGAATTAGAATGGGAGAAAGATAGACTACATGTTTAGAAATGGTTCTCCGAGGTACATATAGTATCATTTGATGTCGAAATTTCGAGGACGAAATTTATTAAACGGGGGGAGAACTGTAATATCCCAAATTTTGGGACTAAAGGCATAAGATTAAGCCTAGATCAAGCGGACTGCTAAGCCCCGGTTTAGCAAATGTCCCTATGAGGCATGTTTAAATTCCCCAAAATTTCTTAATATCATTGGATATTAAAAGAAATCATATTATTGAGCTAAAGAGCTCGGGGAATAACAAAACGAAATGATTGGAAGTCACACATAATATAGTAAAGTGGAACACAAAGTAATTTTGCCACTGGTGAAATTCCCGGTGTGGCAGTGGTGATTGTGTGACCTTTTTCGATGGTAAATGATGGTGAAAAATTATAAAACTTTCCAGAATGAAAGTAGACTTATCAAACTTCAATTTGATAGGTCATATAAGTAATTTGGAGTTGTACACAAAGAGAAATAAATTTTTGAAGTTAGCCCAGTGAAATTAATTATTTTCTGGGACAATATTTAAAGATTAAAATTCTGGGAAGAATGAACTTCCAATTGGCCAAAAGTTATATTTTTCCTTAAAACTAAACTCAATAAGGGTCGTATAGCCTTTGGAATCACTCCAATTGGACATTTGTACAATTAGATATGAATTTTCAAAGTTAATGAAAATTCTGCAGAATTTGGATATTATATGCGAAAATTCAATTTTTGGGCGAATCAGAGGGTGACACGTGGCAGCTGAAAATATCTGATCATTTAACCATTAATTCATCATCATCCTCAGCTTATTTCCACGGGAAAACTGACCAGAAGAGAGAGAGAGAAAAGGGAGAGAGATATGGAGAAAGAAGAGAAAATTCATTCTTTTCTCCGAAACACTGCCGAAACGGCATTCTCTCTCAAAGTACCCTTCAGTAAACTTCTTCTACTCATCGAGATCTTCATTCCTATGGTTTTGGATTTTCATTTGGAGGTGTTTGGTACCGTCTCACCGGCCGGGGTATTGCCGGAATTCCAAACCGTTTGTGGAAACGAGTAAAGGTAAGCGTAAGCTTCCTTTTTAACCGATTGGTTTGTCGTTTGGATGAGTTTTGGGAAGGTTGGGTACTGTTCATTCTGGTTTAAATTAGTATTTTGAATGGCTAAATGATGTCCAATGGATGTATAAATAGCTAATCACTTGATTATGAGTAGTAAGGAAGTGATTAGGCAAGAGAAATCGAAGAAACAACAAACTCTTTCTGAGAATATAATTTTCTTCTGTTTCTGCCCTGTACTTTTCGTGTAGGAGGAGTTGAAATTTGATGATTTTGATGCTTCCATTGGATTTAGGAGGCAAAATTGTGTAGGTATGCAAGTGTTCATGATTTTTGGATGCTTGTATATGAATTGGGAATTTTTGGAAATTGATGAATAAATACTGTGTAATTCGTTGTCTGGAAGCAGTGTTGTTGTGCGCGTGTTTTCAATGGGTAAAACTTGTCTGAAAATTCCGAAACTCTCCAGTTTGAAAGTAGAGACATAGACCTTTAATTTGAATGGTCATAATGGTTAATTGGATAAGTATACTATGAGATATGAATTGTTGAATTTTGGCCCTGTTTTCTGGAAAGAATCTGAAACAGTTGGTGTTTGGAAAATTTCTGGGAATGGTGTAGTGGTGGCGTTTAAACTCGAGTATTTTTATATAAAACTACACTTAAATGGCTTCAAATAGAGCTTTGAACCACCTCAATTGGAGTTCTATAGAATTAATTATGATTTTTCAAAGTTTGGTCAAAAATGCTGGTAGATTGAGTACCATGCGAATTTGTGTAAGAAATTGGCCAAATATAATTGTAATGAACTCCAAGGGTGAAAGTAAGCCTATAGGGCTAATGTGGGCCATTAGGTATTCAATTTTCATGGCTCTAATGATGTTATCACTTGCATAGGGCCATGAAGTGATAAAGAAGGAGCAATGGTTGGCGGATCAAGGGACAAGAAGAGAAGGACATAAAGTCCACCAGGTAGTGAACTTACCTTTTCTGCATGTATGTGATATGTATGTTTGGCATTGATTATGTGACTGCTTTGCCTATTTGTGTGGAACATGTATGATTGGTTGAAGCTCTGTTATATTTGTGCAATGGCCATATGTATGTCATAACATCGAGCATGCAGCATGTCATTATGTTGGCATGAAATAGTGTAGGCAAGCATGTCATGCATTCATATATATCTGGCATGCATAGTGGTAATGTTTGCTACTGAGATTCTCTCGAATCTCACTCCTCCCAAACAACCATTCAGACAGGTGAGCATTGGAAACGTGCTGAGATCAGAAAAGAGGTATGCACGAAGAAGGGCTGTTGCTGGTTGTTTGAAGGTCTGTAAATATTGTGTAAACCCCTAGTGGGGAAACTTTTATATTTTAATCAAGCAATATTTTATTAATATTATCAGTATATTCATGCTATTCCTGTGTGCCCACTGAATTACGCATTGCTACTCTGAGTAAGGTCAGTAATAAGGGATATATGAGGCGGGTTGTTACATTGTGTGTGACCTCTAATTTCCTTATTTTGTCACTTAATGTACTCTTTAATTGACCATTTTATCCCCTTTAATACCACCAAGGTATAAAGCAATTTTGGTGACTGAGATTTGAGATCTTACACGTGTCATGACATAAGGTCGGCAGGTACCACGAGGTGTCCTACTGATTCAGCATCTTTATATGTCAATCGCGAGGTGTCCTACTGACTCAAACATCTTTAATAATGTCAACCGTGAGGTGTCCCACTGACTCAGTGCCTTTAATTTTTCAAGGTCACACAGAGGCTTGTCATTGGTCCGTCAAAAAGCTACTTTTCAAAAAGCCACTTTAGTTGTCATCATTACTACTTTATGTCATCATTGCTTACTTTATTAAAGCTACTTTAATAAAGTTACTTTATTAGTGTTTAACCGAGATTCTACTTAGGACTGCAATACGCATATTGTGGCCCGCCAAATGACACCAAAATTCACCATTTTATTCCATCGAATATAATTAAATATTCAAGAAATTTTGGTATTAAAATTTAGGATATTTCACTAAGATTCTGTAATAGCCCATTTTTACCAATACTCTTTATGTGTATATTTGACATATATTTAGTGGAATAAAGTGGTGAAATGTGTGTATACATTTATGTGAATTTATTGAAAATATGTCAATCGCCGGTTACATGTAAATTGGCCAAATAAGGATAAAGAAAAGCGATTGATGTACCGTTAAAGGCCTAATATTGTAACCAAAATTAGGGAAATTTAATGACATGAATGATGGCCTCATTTAAGTGTCAAATTGGGGTTAAACCGAAGACATGAGCGAAAAATGATTTATTTCGGTAAATCATTAAATGCAGGGGAAAAACGGTAATTTTACCGAAAAGTGGGAAATAATTATTTTTCCCTCATATTCCCAATAATTTGAGTTAAATAGGAATTAAAAGAAGTAAAATGACTACTTGATCATTAACAAACCAATTTTGGTGAATTATTGTTAAGAATGGTCAAATAGTCAAAAAGGCAATGACTTGGTCAACAAGTTACGAGTTGGCACAATTGGATAATTGAAGAATCAATATTTCCCTCTTATTCCCATGTGATTTTCATTGAAATGAATGAATAAAAGGGAGATGTGATTAATTAATGGAATTACGCATTAATGGACCAATCATGAAGTGCCACTTGTATTAAGCCAAATAACCTTTTATTATATGATTCAATTCCTCTTCCCTAGCTGCTCATTCAAGATTAATCTGAAACAGAAAGAGTGAGAGAGAGCTTGAGAATGGGAAGCACGAAAGAGAGAAGGGAAGCTAGGTTGCTTGGAAATTGTGGTAAGAAGCTTATACCTTGTGTCTAAAGCTACCTAATCACTCCATGATCTCTTCTCCTCACCTCTCTACCCTTAGATTCCTTGTTGAGCAGCTGAATCAAGAGTTAGAGAGAGACAAAGTCAAAAATGTGCAGGAGAGAGAAAGTTGAAGGAATCAAGAGCTAACTTCCTAAACTTGTTCCTCTTGGTTGATTAAGGTTAATAGAGTTGTTTTGGGCTTTATTATGGTTCATTTGGCATAAGATAATCCAAGAAAACTCAAGAGACCTTAATGTGTAAGTGTCTCTAAATCAAGTCCAATGAAGGTCTAACTAGTCAATATATTGGTTATAAGTAGAAAGGAGGTTATTAGGCTAAAGAAAACGAGAATCTAACACAACTTTTCTAGGAATTTAAATCCCCTTCCCTGTGTTGGATGTGGCAAATGGATAGGAATTTGATAATTTTGATGCTTCCATTAGATTTAGGAGGCCAAATTGTGTAGGGTGTATGTTAACCCTGATGTGAGAAAAGCCACGGAAAGTGAAATGACTAAATTACCCTTATTAAGCCTTATTTGAGGGTTGTCAAGGGTATTTTTGTCATTTGAGCTTGAATTTTTCCAATTCAAGGTTAGAAATGGATTCTACATGCAAAAATGTGTAGGAATGGCCTAAATCATGATTTTGAGAAAAATATTGAAAATCAGGACCTAAGGGGTATTTTGGTAATTTGGCACCATTAGGCTAAATTTACCAATATTATGAGTTTGGAAGGATACATGAATGAGTAATAACTCATTTGTGGTATTTGAAGATTTCAGGACTTGACAACCAGTATGGCCTCAGTAGTTGCCCGAGCTTGAATCGAGTGGGAAAGTTGCATTTAGGAGCAACCAGGTAGTAACCGTCTTCATATGACATAGCATGCACATCTGTTGTTTGATATCATCGTGAAATGTCTAACATGTTTAGATTATGCGGAGTGATCACCCGGGGCCTATCTTTGCGCGGGTTGACACTCAGCCGATAATGGTCATAATTGCACGAGCGGTGCCCGGGGCCTATCTTTGCGCGGGTACCCCTCAGGGCAAAAAACTTGTCTAACGCTAGTATAGTTTATGATATGCATTAAATGCACTAAATGATGTTATGATGATTTTGTTGAATGATGAGGTGTATAGCATGCTTTATGTGTTATCTTATATGTATGATATGTATTATTATTGATATTCCTGTTAATCTCATTCTTTTTCCTAAAAACAAATCTTCAGTACAGGAGGGAGCTCACGGGGCAAAGAGAAGGTAAATGACGAAGAGTCGAGGCCGAGCGGCAGAAGAGCTTAGTTTAGGTTGTCAAGATCCTGTTATGTATTTTAAGACTTTTATGAGTTTTTGGATTGTATATGAAGTGGATAGTGTGTATGTTGTAAAGTAAATGTAATGAAATTGGGCTTGTATGTGAATATCTGGTAGAGGTATTATATGAAGTTCTAGCATTTAGCAACTCTGATGTTTTAAATTCGGTGAGTATTAGCTAATTGGTACTCTACTGTAGTGTTAGGAAATGAGATATCACATTTTTGGTATTAGAGCAATGGTTCTGGCAATGAAGGTTATTGCGAGAATCATAGAGCTTAGATTTTGGCAATAAGTTTGTAATTGCTAGAAATCCTCTGTTTGGATTAGGGAAATTTGCACAATTCATTAGTGTTGTGATGATTAGGAGCATGAGTAAGAGTGTGATGAAAGTGGTGAAAGAGTGGAGACAAGTGTTGGAGTTGGTTTGGTAGTTATGAAGATGTTTGGGAAGATTTCGAAGTAGTTCCAAATGGGAAAACAGCTGGTGAACTCAAGTTTACCAGGTTGAACTTGAGTGCATTTCAACCCAGAACTTGAGTTAGTTATTGAGAATTTGAGTGCATAAGGAAATTTCCCACAAATCAAGTGTTTTCAGGAAAACACTCGCGATAGTTCAAAAATGAACTCGAGTGTGAAGTACCTAAGAACTCGAGTGCTAAGGATAGGACTCGAGTGCATGATGGTTTCCGCTGGGTATTGAGCTCTCGGATGGAAACTTCCAAGATGGAAATCGTGTGACTCGAGTGCAATGGAGGCTAAGAACTCGAGTGCAATTTAGTAAACTTGAGTTCATATCTTCCACTCTCACTCTCAAGGTCCTCGGGTAGAAACTCTCATGGGTGAACTTCCGAAACTCATGTACACCTATAGTACAGAACTCGAGTGCTCTATGGTGAACTCGAGTGCATGCCTATTGCTTCAAGCGTTGGAGGCTCTCAGGTATAAACTCGTTCCTTTGAACTCGCTGGACTCGAGTGTGGATTTTTCAAACTTGAGTGCAACACTTGTTGAAATTTGGAGTGAACTCGAGTGCATGATTTAGAAGAGAACTCGAGTGTTCCATCTAGAACTCAAGTGCGATAGTAGAGTATCAGTCGGGCTTCAGCGGTAGACCAACTAAACTCGAGTGCAAGGCTGCAGGACTCAAGTTATTGGCCAGAACTCGAGTTTATGCACCCAAACTCGAGTGCATTGGTGATTTTTCAGCATGAGTACATGAGCCTTTGTGTGATGTTTTCTTTGGAAACTTTGACACATTGTGCTATGTTTAATACAATTATTTCCTTGCAGAGTATCTTATCACCATCATTTTGTGATTAGCAGGATATAGACTTACATACGGTGGAATATAGAGGAGCGGTATAACAAGAGTAAGACGAATAGCTCGTAAGAGCGTACCAGTTCCTATGATTATGAAGAAGAGAGATGAGTCAAATAATGGAAGGCAGAGAAGAAGGTCGCCTTCACCTCCTTCTGTCAATCAAGTTTCACCTGAGGAGTAGATCCCAGAAGGTAGAACTTATGTGACTCTCAACAGAGATGGACGTGGACCAAGAATGGCTCGTACATGCAGAAAGAGCGTCAAGTGGCTAGTATACTTTGGTTCCACTGTGAGGAATGAAGCCACTATAGTGGACAAAGATGAAGTAGATCCAGATGATAGTTTCTAACATCCAGACTCAGCTGTGGAGTTGAATGCTCTGGTAGGGAAATTAACTTTTGATCCACATCCAAGTGGAAAATTATGGGAGCAACTGAAGGATCTATATATGACAACTTTTACGAAATTCTTCACTCCCACAATACAGTATACAACATTCTTGCAGTCAGTACAAAAGCTGTATGAGCAAAGAGAAGAGTTAGAGCTAATGATGGATGATGATGTTTGGATCTGAACCACATTAGCCTATCTTCCTGATTTCACTTCTTGGATCAAGAAGAAAAACGAAATTGTAATCATGGGTCCCTTTGAGTTTTTACCTTTTATTGAGCATATGATTATGTATGTGGTGTTTAATATGCATAACGAGTAAAAGATGAGAGTATGCTCAGTAAGGTAGTATGGGCTTATTTTGGGTGTACATATTAAGCCACTTGTTGTACATATGACTATTTATGTTGAAGAACATGTTTTCTTTTGATATAAAAACCAAGTTGCTTGAGTGCATGTGATTGAAGTATGTTGGTGTTTGAACTTTGGAAAGTTGTATGTACATATAAGTGTTGATGTGATTTTGATGCGGAGTTCCTTCTAATAGTGAAAAGGAATAATAGGACGAGGTAGACCAAAGAAGAATGTGCCGCAAAATCCTGAATAAGAATAATGCAGAGCCTAATATGATGCAGCAAGTTTTTACAAGGTTGGCTCAACAACAGACTATGATCCAGGACTTGCGAGAAGAAGTTCGGGAGCTAAGGGAAAGATGAAATACAGATGAGGCACCCTCTGAAGGAAATCAACCCGGAGGGAATAATCCGGAAGGGAATCCCCTTTAAGGAAATCATTCTGAGGGGAATACAAATGAGGAACAGTCATCTAGTGACGAGCCATCGCAGTCACATGAAGCAAACATGGATGTTCCTATTGTTCAAGAACCATATGAGAATATGGTCTGATACTGGATGCCAAAGTTTATTAAGTACCAGCCTGAGGCATTCCAGGGTAGGTTTAACTCACAAGCTGCGAAGAATTGGATAAATCATCTCGAGAAAATCTTTGAGGTACTCGGATGCCCAACGGAGATGAAAGCCAAGATGGCATTTTACAAACTAGTAGGCGATGCTGATGATTGGTAGAAGAATATAGCATTGCTGATACACGCTCGAAATATCCCTCTGACATGGGAACTATTTCAAGAAAAGTTCTATGAGAAATATTTTATGAGGTCGGTAAGAATTGAAAAAGAGAAAGAATTCCTGGCAATCTATCAAGGTGATAACGAGACCTTTGATTCATATTTATCTCGATTTATTCGCCTGTCTTGCTATTCCTCCTACTTGAATCTCAAGAATGATGAGAAGTGGAGCTCAGACATGCTCATTGGGGGACTAAAACCTAAGATGGAAGAGAAATTGGTTTCCCAGTAATTTAAAAAGTTTAATAAGGCTGTGGAAGCGTGCCGACATACGGAAGGGAATTTGAAAAGGTACAAGTCAACAAGAGTATGAGTCCAAGAGGTGGATCTAGTTATGGAGAGACTTCACAGAAGAGTAAATGACAAGGTTTTCTGAAAAGGGAGGCAATAAAAGGCCCTTTTGGTCTGGAAACTGTGGTGGTCGAAGACCCCCAACATCACAGATGTGTTCTCGGTGTAGTAAATTTCATCCAGGATGATGGTTCAATGTTCCTACAAGCCAAGTGATTTGTTATGCCTGCTAGAAGCCAGGCTATTTGGCAATGAATTATCCTCAACGAGCCACACCACGACCTGCTGAGCCTAGACAACAAAGTCAGGGACGAGTATTTTCCTTGACTTGAAAAGAAGCGAAGGAGTCCCCAGAGCTAGTTTAAGGTAAAGTTCTTCTTAATGGTAGTATATTGCAAGTATTATATGATTCAGGTGCTAGTCATTCTTTTATTGCTTATGACTGTGTTAAGCACCTAGGAATGCATATGCATCAACTACCATTTGATTTAATTATATCTATATCGATGGGTGTTAAGACCTTGACTACTGATGTTTGCTTGAACTATGTTATAAATGTCGAGGGACATGAGTCTACAGTGGACTTGATTTGTTTGCCACTCTAAAGACTCGAAGTTATATTAGGTTTCGACTGGCTTACGGCAAATAATGTGCTGGTAGATTATGGAAACAAGAGGATTATATATCCTACTCCGTGAAAGTCTAGCCATAGAGATGTCAGTTTGAATTTCCTTTCATTGGTAAAAACTACGAAATGTCTGAGAAGAGTATGTCCAGGATATGTAGTATTCTTTTCCGTTCAAGTAATACTGGAATGGCCCTGAAAGATATCCTAGTTGTAAGAGAATTTCCTGAGGTATTTCCAGATGACCTAAGTGGTATACTTCCAGAAAGAGAAGTGGAATTTGCAATCAATATTATGCTTGGAGCGGGGTCTATATCAAAAGCTCCATATCGAATGGCTACGAATTAAATGGCTGAATTGAAGAAGCAAATTGAAGAACTTCTTAAGAAAGGATTTATTCAACCCAGTGTGTCACCGTGGATGGAGTTGCTGAAAGACTATACACCGGTTCAAAAATCACTTTTAAGACCGGTTAAAAAGACATTTTAGACCGGTTTTGGATCAGGTCTTGATATAGCCGGTCTAAAATATAAACTTTTAAGACCGGTTCTACAACAACCGGTCTTAAAGTTTAACTAACGGAACGAGTAGGGAAATTTCAGTATAAAAAAATAACAATTTAAGACCGGTTCTAAATTTAACCGGTCTTAAATATGAATTTAAGACCGGTTATTAAGAGAACCGGTCTTAAAAGTTTAC